>JAOUQZ010000044.1:19375329-19389148 GCA_028564935.1 Neosilurus hyrtlii
ATGTAAAGCTGCTTTGTGACAATGTCAATTGTAAAAAGCGCTATACAAATAAAACTGACTTGACTTGACTTGACACTGTAGTAATACTCTCTTTGTTTTTCTGCTCATCTTATTGCTGTATACAATTTTAAAGTTAAGAAAAAAGAAAAATAAACTTATCATAGAAAAACAAACTTAATTATACTTGGTAAAACTTAGAATACTCATTTTATTTGTTTAGACAGCGTTGTAGAGCTGGTAGGACAAATAATCAGAGCTATATAAATCACAGATCTAGGCATCATAAGCAACCTTATCATCAAAAACAACTTCTGGTGTTGGCTATTTTTCAGCATTGACTTTGATTATTATTTATTTTTCGGTTGACTTTCTTAGTTCTTGGAAGTTAATTAAAATTATGTTTATTTTACAACAAGTAAAAAGTATTTTAAAAAATAAATAAAAATAGTACACAAGAGAAAGTACTTATAAAAAGAACCATCAGGGTTAAACAAAATGTCTAAAGAAAAGGAAAAGAAAACACAATAATAATAATAATAATAATAATAATAATAATAATAATAATAATAATAAAAGTAATAATAATAATATTGTTACAATATTACCAATAATAAACACTGAAATGCATAAAAGAAATGAAATTGTCGACTGACACATATTTAAAAGGGAATTAGGGGAAGAATAATGTTTTTTCTCCCTCCTCTCACTGCTTGTTCAATAATAATATACCATGTTCCAGATCATTATCTCCCATTTGTGCACCCAGATACCTCAAAACATGTTAAATTCTAGAAATGTATTAATGAGAAAAAAGAAAGAAAAGACAACAAACAAAAGATAACTAAAACAAATAACAATACAGAACATTTGGACATATACAGGAAAGAGTTAATTCCCCATGCTTTATCCATGTTATCTTAGCCTTGGGAATTTCCCTTAACTCCTCTGAGACAGCACTCGGTTTGGATATGTGTGCTTTTAGCATGATATAGAGGAATGTAATAATTATTATAATACTTTTTATTTTAACTAAGCCATTACTATAAGGTTAACTTCACAATTTTATCATGTTTTCTGATCCCACAAACATTACAGACATTACACTCAGTTTAAGCTGAAACACAAGTGCACACTCTGGTCTTCTGCCATTACACTATATCATCATCATCTTCTCACACACATGTCCGCCATTTTATAAGTATTTTGATCACAGCACACTCCTCCAACTATTATTTTTTTACATTTCACTATTCATTTTAAATTCCATTTACATATTTTTTATACCTGAAATTACTATGGTTACCAAATCCATCTCTTTTACACATGGACTTTGCAACTCTTACTTAATAGAATGTACACATTGTAGGAGTGATCCTATGGTTTAAAACAAAAAACAAAAAAAAAAACAGTTACTATTTGTGCATTACTGATTGTCAACATAGAATCGTTTTATAGTTACAGTGAACATTCCTACATTATAAATCAGACACCTCATAAATTCTGCGATGGCCTGGCGAGCTGTCAAGGGTTTACTCTGCCTTCACCCAGAGTCAGATGAGATGGGCGCCAGCCTCCTCACAAACCTAATTAGGATTAAGCAGTTCAGAAAATGAATGAATGAACATATTATAAATTATGATATTCTTGGGTGGTAAGTGTGGTTTGATTTCATAATAGTGCTTGTGCTATTCACCTCAATATGACTGACCTCAATATAATTGAGGTGAAAGGCTCAAGGCCCAAGGCATGAACAGTATAATGATTTTTATATCTGATGGAATTCAGTTGAGAATGTAAGGTGACTGGATCTATTTGCCGACATCTTCCAAACAAAACATAGGCCATACATTTCAAAAAGCATCTCAATTTATTAGAATTCAAATAAATATTCTGAATTAACACTATTTATTTTCACCACCAAAACACCTCTATTTTCCCAAAATTTGTCCGAAGGGGACATGTCCTCTGACACCCCTCACGAAGAATCCCCCACCCCAACCAATCCTGGGTACGGGCTTGATATCTATTCCAAGCACAACACTCAGACACACTTTAAGGATAGATGTTTGTAGACACTTGTCATATCATATCCATGTTATTCACACCCATATGCAGACCATCCCTCGATTTGTTGACGTAAAGTTAGACGCTCACACTTGTATACTGTATTATGTTTTGTATGCTTTACCATTACTATTTCCCTTCACTGGAACTGGTATTCTGACTGCACCCCAGACCTTCTTGCCCAGCATTAGTGGCTGACATTACTGTCCTAATTATATCATTGATTTTGTGGCAGTAGGGGAAAGTGTAGGGGAAAACTTTCCCAAGAACAGTACAGGTCTAGTAAAGGGGGACTAAATTCGGAAAGGCATATCTATGAGTGTGATAGGCGGGTACCCCACAAACGTTTGGCCACATGGTGTAATATAATCAGTCTAATTCTTTTGTTAAAACGCCGACTTAAAGCGTGTAGTTTGCTATTGACGAGCGCCACCTAGTGGTTAAATTGTTCCGTGAGGTGCGCGTGCACGAGGCTGTTGGTCAGTATGTGAGCTTCTTGCCCATTTTAGTCGATTGCTGTCAGCAGGCTGGAATGCGCGACTCACACTGTGCAGCCCCCTGCTCTCCTGCACCAACACACACTCACTCATACAGAGCCTTCTCCTTCACCTTCAACCACCAACGCATTATTTATATACTTTCTTCCAACCCAAGAGAAGACGGTGAGTGTTTTTAAACGTCTGTATTATATTTTGTGCTTTTTTATGTGGTGTGTTCTTGCTTGTGTGTTGATTTATCTACTGTCTGTAGGTATGCTTTGTCTAAATGTAGTGGAGTTTTATCTGTCTTAAGATGTTGACAGCATAAATTTGGTTTCAGATTAAATATGAAAGTATTACTACAAGCAGTGACTGCCGGTCAGATTTATGGTTAAGATTCTAGGGGTATCTGCAAGCTTTAAGTCTTATGGGTAGGGTTAGGGTTAGGTTTAGGTCTAGGGCTAAAATCGACTTTATTCTTTGCTAAAACAATAGTATTTTATTAAAAGGTGGCACAAAATGTCAGAACACCAGTTTATACTAGACATAATGATTTGTGTTGTGAGTTTAAAAAAGGTTAGACCCTTTACAGTGCTCAGTTCGGTGAAATGAATGCCTTGAATGCTCATATCTTGTTGTTTTCCTTAATTGTGACCATCATGGCATGGAGATTTACTGATATGGCTTTTTTTTACCAGTAGTCCTAAAATTGTGTCCTGTTTTCCCCCCACTTCTTTTCCATAAATTCCAGTCCAGCTTTCTGCTCTTCAGAATGTCAGCTGTGCCAGATTTTACTATAACCATGACCCCACTGGACCTAAGTGTGACACCAATCTATGAACTGGAAAATGTCACATCTTGTCAGGAGTGGGAGAAAACCCATCACCTACTCTTCCATCTGGGCAATCTGAGTTTAGTTGTTGGCCTGCTGATTCCCACCACTGTGGGTCTGCACATGATCCTCCTCAGACTTCTACTGATGACAGGTCAGTTTGAGCACACTCTGCTGGCCATACACACACACACACACACACACACACACACACACACACACACACACATTTACATTCACATTCTAATGAGTACTTTATGTGGTCAGAGTTCAGCGTTGTAGAAGGACCATTCATTGCAAACATTAATGTGTTCAAAATAAGGTTGAAATCCAAGACAAGTAGTGTTCATTTCAATAGCAGTGAGATTTTATCCCATTGTTCATTCTGAAAGAAAGAGGACAGGGTAGCATGCCAGGAGGAAGTAATTTTTAAATAATATGTAGCGCAATGGATAGAGCTTATTATTAAATCAGCTATCAGTAAATCACACCCTGAATTGAAGATAATATTTAAAAGTTATTTATTTACTTTTATTGATTTGGTTTGAAACCTGCTGTAAATGTTGTGCATTTGTTCAAAATGCTTCAATGACTACAGCGGCTCTCTGTTGATTAAACACTATACGTAGGTAATATATTTAAATGTATATTAAAACCTGTTTACATTCTGTGTAGAGCAGCTAATTGTAGTAGGACAGTTCATTAAATAAAATACATATGTCCTCAACACACCTACACACTCCTTCTTTCTCTTTTCTTTCTTTTTTTTTTTGCAGGTTGCTGCTTTTTTATAACCTGGGCGACTCTATACAGGTGCACACTAGATGTGATGGTTTGGAATGTTGTCTTTCTCCTAGTCAACTTCATGCATTTATTCTACTTGCTGTACAAACGCAGACCTGTGAGTACTGACTGCTGATGTACATTCTGTTATGTACATTTAAAAATCTCCTTTACTAAAGCTCTTTATTCACAAATTTGTGAACAAATTGACTGAAGGTACATTTAACTTGATTTGCAATTAATTCAAAGTTCTAATTTATATCACCTCTCAGTCCACTCCTGACTGGATTTTCCCTGCCTCACTGGTGACTAAACCCCTGACCCCATGTCATCATTAAATTCACCTGAGCTTTATACTGTATATATACATCTACATGCATCTGCTAGCTCTTTCTGTGATATGTCCTCTTACTATGTTTCATTTGTCCATTTAGCTTCTTAGCCTTATCAATTCCTTCTCATCGATGTAGTGTTTTTTCAAGGAATTGCTACTCTTATCTTTGGCGGGGGAGTAACCTTCTCCTTCCTCCATTTTCATAGCTAAAGTGCCCTTGAGGAAGGCACCTAACCTATAACTGCTCTCCCAGCATAGAAATGTGGATGCCCACTGCTCCAAGTGTGTGTGCTCACTGTTTACATGTGTGTGCTCACTTTGGAAGGGTTAAATGCAGAGCCAAATTCCCCTTGTGGGATTAAAACAGTATATACAAATAAATAAATAAATAAAAATAAAATTAAAACAATCAGTGATCCTTTCATTTGTTAAAAGAAACCCACGCTGACCTGTCATACACTGATTCTTCATTGGCGTTGCACCACATTCAGGCTGCAGGTCACCTGGAATGTGACACTAATTTTTGTGCTCTGGAAATTTTACTAAACTAGGTCATGCCTCGGAAATGTCATGCAGATTTCATACTCTATCTGTCACACCTCAATGCTCTCTCCTAGGATTCTTTGTGCATACAAAATTTTGGATACAGGATGCCTTTTTCTTTTGAAGTGATAATCATTTCACTAACAGATGGATATTCATGTGGTCATTTTTCTTTTTATTATTCCTAGATTAAGATTGACCGTGAGCTGAGTTCATTGTATAAGCGGATGTTTGAACCCCTGCACGTACGTGAAGCTTTGTTCCAGAGGCTCACTGGTCAGTTCTGCACCATCCAGACCTTAAAGAAAGGCCAAGTGTATGCTGCTGAGGATAAGACGTCAGTGGATGAACGCCTTAGCATTCTCCTCAAAGGGAAGTACGTGGCCCAAGAGAATAGTACTGTGGGAAACAAATGCTTAGAAATTTTAATGGCTTGTAAATACGCAGACAATTTAAAAAATATATATATAAATATACATACATGTATTGCTTACATTTACATTGTACTATTTATCATATTAATAGTACTATACATGTTACTACAAATTGCTGTTCGTTTATTTCAGAATGAAGGTGTCCTATCGTGGTCATTTTCTTCACAACATTTACACCAATGCCTTTATTGACTCTCCTGAGTTCAGATCAACACAGATGAATAGAGGAGAAAAGTTCCAGGTAATGTCCTTAAAATGGGTAGCTGAATCGCTGTCCACATCTTAAAATGCTTTTACAAAGGCACTGCAGGGGAACAACTTGCACCCAGAACAAGTTGCCCGAGTACTACTGCCTGTTTAAAAACGATTTGTTCTGGAACAGCTTAACAATGGTGGGTGTATTTTACTCAATTTGATGCAAGTTTTTCCAGAATATCTTGTTTCGGACGCAACTTACCGTCTAAATACAATCAGTGTCAAGTAAAAGGGTTTACACGAGCACAGTAGTGTCCATCTTGGTTATTAGGTTGTGTCGTGCGCTTTCCATAGCAGATGGGTGGTTCTTCTCCAGTGGTTTGCCTGTTGTCCCTCTAGCTTTCAGCTTGCCATTGATTTGAGAGCAACTGTATAAAAATGTAGGAAAGAAGATGCATCCTCTGGGTGTAAGTTGTTCTGGGGGCAACTTCCTCCCACTGCCCATGTAAAAGCATCTTAAATTAAGTAAAAAGGTTAAAAACAGTGTGAGGGGGAACAGTTCATTCTTGTGCTGGCAGGACTGCTAAAGTCAGAGCTATGGAATGATATAAGATGGTGCTGAGTATCTTCTTACTGACAGGTGACTATCACAGCTGAGGAGAACTGCAAATACCTGTGCTGGTGTAGAGAGAGGCTGACATACTTTCTGGAGTCTGACTCATTTCTGAATGAGGTGTTCAGGTACCTCATCGGCAAGGACATCACTAACAAGCTGTATTCCCTGAATGACCCCACACTTAGTGACAAGGTATAATGAGCATGAAGATGAAAAAATATATATAATATGAAAGTGACTCTGATGTAATTGTAATACTGTTGATGTGTGTGGATTGGCTGCACATCCTGATAGTGTTTATTACTATGATGTCACTGTTTTTCAGGCGGTAAAGAAGATGGAGAGGCAGCCAAGTTTGTGCTCTCAGCTCTCCATGATGCAGATGAGAAACAGCATGGCCAGCACCAGTGACACAGATGATGTGCTTAATCAGATTTTAAGAAGTGGATCAGGTGGTTCATCAATCCGTAAGTCTTGTCCTGCTAACAATACCTGGTTGTGAGTTTTTAGCACTAATGCTAATCCTGCTACAGCTTTAATCACAACTCATTATAGGAGTGTATTCAATTACCTTATAGTAGGCCCAATTCCACATTGAGATAATCTTTTCAAGCTTCACCTCTCTGTGTCTCTCACTGTAGTCTCACTTTCACATATGAAACGCTATATTATTTCCATTTTTACTACAACCTAACGATTTCCACCTCCAGCATGGTCCCTTTTAATCATCTGAATGTCTGGTGCTCTTCTCCTTCCATATGGGCTCATGTTATTTTGTCAGTGTTTCTCTGATATTATTTCCTCCTGTCCCTCCTTTAGCTCTGACCTCAGATCGCACCTGATGGGGCTGTAAGACCTTTTATTTTCTCTCACAATCATTTTCTTCCCCAAGTCACCCAGTTATTTAGTTCAAATGTAACCAAGTGACTGATGCATTTCCCTATAAATCCCTAACAGCCTCCCAGTGTATTGAAAGTGTGCCAATTTGGTCATGTCATGGATTATTAACTTCATCATGCCTCAGAAACCACAATAATATAACGCAACTTGTCATTGACCCATTGCATCTAATGCTTAGCTTAATAATAGTTTCAGAATTGTTCGATGTATTGTATCCAGTAACATGATATTTCAATTGAGGACATCCAGATCTTCCCTCTCCCTTTGACATACATATATTTGCTTGCTGTTTGGAATATTGAATGTTACACAACATGGGCAAATATAATATTCATTACTATATGCTACACAGGAACAGTGCGATCTGACTAGTCCACTATATCAGGATTTACAAGCATTATTCCGTGTGGATATCAGAACTATGGATACTCACAGTTTGTCACAGTCACTTGGAGCATGCGGTGTAATCACTTCATACTTTATAATAGAAAAATAACCCATAAATATAAGTATATAATAAAAAAATGTATGGAGTGGAGTTTACTTTTATTTCTAAATAAGTAGGCTGAACAGAAGAAAACAGACTTCACTAGCTACACAGAGCTATTAGCTAGCTTGACGTGCAGAGCTCACCTGACCTGCCTCAGTGTCATGATTAAAACATGTATAAATATAAACTACAGAAATTGGGTTTTAGTTTGCATTTATTTGTTTGCATTTTCAATTCCATGAAAAATGGGACTTGACCAGGCCAAATTTTTTTCAAAATTTTTCTAAAATTATCTTATTCATAACACAAACACAAGATTTTTCAAACCCAAGAACAGATGAACCATTTCTAGTCACCTACATCTGCAATGGTGTGTGAATTCTGAGACAGTGGGGTGTGAGGTTTCTTGTCTTTGACTCACTGATGATGGCTGTCCATAGTCCATAGACTTCAGTTATATATTTTTTGTCGTTTGTGTGCTTTTTGTGTTTGACATACGTTCGTATTACTACGTATTTACTTCTTGTTCTCAACTGTAGTCAGTAAATTAGCAAGCCTACTCCCACCGTAAGTAAATGTTGATGAAATTTAAATTTTGATTAAATTTTCATGCGTCTTTTTCTTGTAACGTCCCCCATTCCCATATTTTTTTTCATTTAAAAAACAAAAACAAACAAACAAACAAACAAAAAACCAGAAGCATCATTGGATGTCTTTGATTCCCTACCTAAATACCCTAAGACCTTAATTATGCCCATACACAAGATTAGGGGCTTATGGCTTAAAATTTTTGTGTGAGACTGTTGAAATGGCTCAGACAACTTACAAATGTAACATCCTTCACAGTGGAATGCCAATACCATAAAACTTTTTAGGAGCTTTAGAGGCAGTTGTTTACTCACTTGTTTCCATCATGATTTTAAAAAAGTGTAAAAATAATGCACAAACATTATTGTTTAAGTGTGCTTTTTTTGTGTTCCTGTGTAGTATATAGTAAAACAAGCATGCACCTCAGGCTTGGTGGATGCAGCTGTCTCGAGGACTATTCAGTGACATCCACCTCACCTTCTGTGCATAATTGTTGAATATTGTTACATTACTATATATTGAATATGTTATTTTAAAAATCCATTTGTTCTCAAAAGGGTGTATGGTTAATGATCAACCTGCAATATTTAAAACAAAATTCAGGCATTAAATATACATTATTTTGCAAACGCTTTTATCTAGAGCGACTTGCATTTATCTTTTTTAAATACAATTGAGCAGTAATGGCCTTGCTCAAGAGCCCAACAGTGGTGGCACTGGGGATTGAACCTGGAACCTTCGGATCATTAACCCATTGCCTTCACCACTGAGCCACCACTGCCCTTAAAATAAAATATGATATGAATGCACGAAAATGTATTTAAGAATGTAAAATTCCAAGCAATACATACTAAATTGTGTTGTTTTTCATAAATGGACTGTGTCAGGACACATTATCACCATCCTGATAAAGTTACTTTACTTACTACATGTAAGGGTCTAATCACCAATACTTTATTGGATTCAAACCCTACTTTTCTGGGCAAACAGTGATACATTTGCAATGTTTTGTTATAATTTTAATTACTTTCACTGCATGGGATTGAAATGAAGAAGTGGCAGAGTGAAAATCCTTTATAAAATATAAACACTGTCAATGCGTCTCCTTTTTTGACACTGGGAACCTTTTTTCAGAGAAAAATCCTCTTGGCAAGACCTCCACAACTATGAAACCAATTGAAGAAGCCATGGAAGATGATGTTTTTGAAGCTGACTCAGTTAATGAGCCCCACACCACTCCAGAAGAGGTGTAGGATGATATTACAGGTGACTTACTGCCTCAGCTCATATTTAGTGGATTGTTGTGTGAAGTGTAGACTTTTATGGATCAAAATGTACATGGGCTGGTTGATTATCCTACATGTTTTCTATGTAAATTATTGGATTTCATGAAACTGATCACAGGTTGTACTTACTTTAGAATGGCTCAAAAAATTAATTGTGTTTTTACTGTCAGAAATAGGCACATTTAGCTTTTTCCCGTATAGCAATATGTTCTATATTCAATATATATTTGTGATTACTATTTAGCTCATTATCACTTTGGTACTTATAGACTCTGATAACAAATATAAACCCAGTGTTTTGCTTTGTTTCCATCTTGATTTCTTTTATCTATGGATTGTACTTTAACTAAATAATACAGCCTAAAAGACTTACATCTTGCTGTTTATAACTAATGTGCGGTCTCCTTGGAGCACCCAAGTGGTTCAACAAAAAAGTGTTCCATTTTTGGGAAATTGAGAGTTCGAATACTTATCTCACAGTCTTCAGTGCCTGGTGGCCAAGAACAAAATTGGCAATGTGCTCTGTTTGGGAGGGGGATTGGCATACTCTCTCTCCCATCTCAATCACAGTAATTGCCAGAATGGCATCTGTGATCTCATGTATGCAGAACAGAGCAGATAGCACTTTCCCCCCAAGTGAGTTGTTTGCAACCTGAGCATTAGTTTGAAATGAGCTTGGCTGGCTTCACATACCTCAGAGGAAAAAGCATATGTTAGTGCCCCCCCTTCCCCTCCTCATTTGGCAGCTGTTGTATGATATGGGAGAGTTGCTAGGGGTGGAAATTAGGAATGGGGCAAGCATTCAAGGCTTAATTTATAAATTAAATTCTGAATTAATATATTTAGCTTTAGCCTTTATTCATTATGTACCAGTCTATTTTCACTTTGATTAACACATCACATGGTTATTTAAATATACCTGATTTTGGTGCAAGTGGGATTCAGCACTTGAATCATGACTACCTAAAGAAAGCATACAGCAGTGACGCAGCAACGCTTTAGCTCACTGGTCTGTCCAGCTCTATCATCTCTACACTCTACTCAAATTAGTGTCCAAAACATCAACTTTCCTGCTAATATCACCACATTCAATCAGCATCTTATTGCTTATCAACTTGCATGTCACCAGCTGGGCAAAAAAAATGTAAATAAAAATAAAAAATAAGCATCTCTGCTGTAGTTCAAAGCAACTCATATATTGCATTGAATTCAAGAACTTCCTCCAACATTTGCCATCGCCACTAGTTCCAAGTTACTTGAAAATATGCTGTTGCTAAAAATGTTGTAAAAATGTTCTCTTCCTTTTACAAGGTGCCAACAGCAAAAGGTCTTTGAATAATTATCATTGTATATGTGCTGGGGCTTTCTGTGATGGAGAGGAGAACGCAGCTTTTAAGTTTTCAAGGTAATAACAAAAATACAACAGCAACCAATAAGCACCAACATACAAAAATCAGATGTAGTACATTTCAGTTTCATATATTTATAGAAATTTAATTAGAAAATGTAATTTATTTAATTATGTAAAATTAATTACAGATAAAGACCTCTCATTTATAGCATTTGGCAGACACTTACAATTTTTATACAACTGAGCAACCGAGCGTTAAGGGCCTTGCTTAAGAGCCCAACAGTGGTGATAGTGGGGATTGAACCGCAGACCTTCAGAGCAGTAACCCATCACCTTAACCATTAAGCCAGAGTACCGCTCTTAATGGGGACAAATTATAAAGATAAAAATATAGTCTTTATTGAACATTACACAGAATCCTGAAAAATGCTGGTGTAATGATGCTTCTAAAGGTGTGTGATGACTGCAAACAAAATATTACAAGGACCCTTATAATCAGTTTATTTTATTTAAAGTCTAGAAGACTATAATTCCTGAAAACTTCTCTGCACATTTGCATTCACTCACATAATGAAGTAACAAACTGTAACAAAACCAACGAAACAGTAAAATAAAATTATAAAAAATACACACGAGCATTAACGATCACAACAACTGTCTCAATATGATTTATTTTTATAATTTTAATAAAATCACAATTTCGTCATTGTACACAAAAATAATTACTTCAGTAAATCAAGAAAGAGAACATTTAGTTCTAAACCTGTCAGGAGAAAAGTGATTAGAATTACTTTTATTTCAAAGACAAGTTGTACGTTTGTGTTTTTAGCAGCATGACAGCAAAGGCCCAATAAAAGATTAATTATACGCCATGGTGTACGAATAAGAGCAGAGGCATTGTACAGTAAATTGCATTTCACTTGCATGTCACTTATTTTACTCTTCTTACAAACTGTTAAAGACAATCTGTCCTTTCTGAAAAAAAAATTGAGGTAGGATTTTCTGTAAACTGCAAGGGTCACAAACACACCAATCAGTACACTCAGAAGAATATCCTCCATGACCACTAGGAGGCACTAAACTTCAAAGCAGCAGCTATATTACTAGCCTCTTTACGTAGACTGAGGTACTGCCTGAATATGAAATTTCTATTACTACTGATATGTTAGTAAAGTTCAGCAAGTCACCAATGTGTAATTGAGTAATAACTCTGAAGATGTAAAAACAGCAAAGCAATACTGAACAACTTTTGAGAAACAATCCTATCTCTTTGAACCCTTTCAAATTGTACAACCTCCATATTTCATTTTTTTTATCAGTTATATACCAGAAGCATGTTTAGGAATAAACTAACTCAATTATAGTCATAAGTTACATATTTGGCTTAAATAAGAATTGGGTGGAGGGTAGGGGAGGTATCATCCCTGAGAAGAAGCGTCTCACTGAGCAGCTCATTGTTCGGATCTGTGCAACAGTCAGGGATTCAGCTTGACTGGTTTGTTTGTTTGTGGTGCCACATGTAAGAAATTTAATTTTAATGAGTCTAGACCAAAAATAAAGTAAAACTTTGCTTATTTATCAATATAACTTGACCACCTGTTACCATGAAAAGAGCTACATGTTATATAATTATTAATAATTTGTGAAACACAAGAACTATTAACTTCAACCTGTATTGTCTAGCTGTTCAATCATGGCAAAACTTCCTCTAATCCAGTGTCAAAGAAAATACATCAAGGTGACAAGCACTCTTTGAACACTATATAAACTGAAGACTAACCAGATCATATGTGGTTATGAAAATGGAAACAGTACTTAATTATTTTATCCCATTATATTATTTAATCTTACATGTAGCAGCAACTTTAACAAAGCAGTACAATTTTAGTCATTACCAAGAATATAATATACCATGGTCCATATGTAGGCATTACAATTAAATCACATCAAGATATTCAAACAATAATAATAATAATAATCCTATAAGACTGCAAAGTCTTTTGTTCCACATCCACTTCTAATGAAAGTTACATTATCAGCAAAGTCCAAGAATTTCATTGCCGCTAGTGATGTTCCATTGTTTCCTGTATATGACAAATAAACTTGAAACTTGGTGTTGAGGCAGAAATGAGAGAATATCATAGCAATGCTTTACATTAATAAACTTATAGCAATAAATACTTTCTAACACTGGTGCAAAAATATAAAATGTTATTTTGGTCACTTCCACTTCCTCAAAAGGTTTTGTGGTATTATTTTGGAGTTGGAAACTGATTTGTTTAACCACTTCTCTCTGAAAGGACACAAAATATATTTCACATCAATGCTTTTTGACTGCCCCAGCAACTGCCAAGATATCAATTATAAAGGGGCGGGGTGCGCACTTTTCTTGCTAATCTTCTCAACATCTCTATAGTTTAACCTTGCATGTTATAGTTCACCTAAAAGTTTAACAATAACAACAAATACGTATGTCTCTTGCTTTGCTCCCTTATGTAGAATTAGCTACTGCTTTTGTATCATAGCCTTCATGTCGGATTACTGCATAAGAATAAATAACTGAGATGTTATTTATGATAACACAGCCTTCTTTTGTGTATGATTAAAATTTTGCACTTAATTACACACGCACTTTCAGCTTTAAATAGTGTCTGCAAGACTTTTTCCTCACTAGACACATGGTCATAGTAATCATATAAGCATTAACAAAAATCTAAACAAAGGGGGTTTAGCTACAAAATAAAATCCAAATTCCTTGTATTTACCGTATTTTCTGGACTATAAAGCGCACCTGCATATAAGCCGCATCCGCTCTATTTCTAAAAATTTTTTTTTAAAAAGACATACAAGCCGCATCCGCTCTATTTTATGTCCCCTGAAAGCTTTCCTCGACTTCGGGCATTGCATAAGCTCTTCCCGCTGCC
>JAOUQZ010000044.1:19501103-19513750 GCA_028564935.1 Neosilurus hyrtlii
AGGTAAACAGTGCACCTCTCTGAACAGTGTCTGGGACGCTGTGGTTGCAGCTGCACAAAAAGTTGATTCTGACCAGAAACTGACTGACTCTGTGAATGGAAGTCTTGTGACTGTTATCGAAAAGAAAGGTGGCTATATTGGTCTTTTTTTTTTATTTCAGAAATGTTTATTTGTAAAATTTGAGCTTGTTTATTATTCTTATTTTAACAGTTGAAAATAAACATGGAGATGGTAAAATCTTTGTTTTTCATTTAGTTGCATAATTCTGCACACTAATAGTTGCCTAATAATAGTATACATATAGATATTCTCTTAAAAAAGCTAATAATTGTGCACACAGTGTATGATGAGGCATAGATCCTGACTGCAACATATTATGAATGTTATTCCTACAAAGATATGGACATAACTGCTGCTACAGCTTTTTATAAGATTATGTAGATAAAAGGTAAAGGAAAGATAAAATAGTTGCGGGGAGGCTGGAGACAAACTGACCCTAGGTGAAAGCAGGGTACAACCTAAACAGCTTGCTAGGCCATCACAAACCAACACACACACATATATGCTAATCACTATGGCACCATGCAGCCCTATAAAATAAATTATCAGAACAAAAACAAAATACACAGCTGCTTTACATATTTTGCAAACAATATTATGTTCGTTAGAATGCATAAACTTACAAAACATTTAAGGTGGGCATAAAGAGGAAATTGACATTGTGTCATCACTTACTATCTTTCTGGGAAGAAAAAGAATCCTTGTTATTGATTTCCAAGAGGAAAACATTTTTCGAAGGGCAGTGCTGTAAAGCAGATAAGTTTAAAGATGATGAATATAACAATGATGCTCAATTTCATGCTAAAGTGGTGACACAAAGCCAGACTGCTAATTTAGCCACTGATAGCAGCCGGCAGCAGCGGACGAAAAGCCCCTCCAAGATTAATAGCCTGTCAGCAAAACTGGAAGCCAATAACATGGATCACTGAAATAAAAAGGTACTGGTTTGTACTGCTGCTGGATTAATATGTTTGAGGAAGTGTAATGTTTGGACAAGTACATGGAACATAAGTTGTTTCAGAAATGAATGGATGAGTAATGATAGTAATGATAAAACCAATAAGCATACACATTATATACTGTACTTCAGAATTTATCATGCTTGATCAGGTTCTATAGTAGTACAGCAGTAACAACCTTAGCACCAATACACAATGGTCACTTTTATGATCAAACATGTATGCACATGCTCCTGCTGCAAAATCATATAGCTTTGAACTGTATGTAGCTCCACCACCCACTCCCCTAGCTGCTTCTTTTAATTGCAAAGATTACTTTTAATTTTTCCCATAAGACCATTTCTACAGAGATAATGCATAAATAATTAAAATTGGCCACCCTAAAGCCTGCCATCTAGTGGTAATTCTCAGATGTCATGATGTTTTATTGTTATATTCATGATAAAATTTTATGGAATATCAATGTGCAACTTGGGTGACGTGGTGGTATATTGATTTGCATGTCTCACAGCAAGAAGGTCCTACACCTTAAAATTCCTACTGTTAAATTAACACCCAGAGTATCCATTTGAGTCCAATTGGACATATAAACACTGTAGGGTGTTAATTCAACACTGGGGATTTTGCTGTGTGGATCTGTGTCTCAAGTTTGCATGTTCTGCCTGTGCTTGCTGGGCTTCCTATGGGTACTCAGTTTGCCTTCCACAGTCCAAAGACATGCATAATAGTTCCAAATTGCCCTTAGCTATAAGTGTGAGTAAGAATACATGTGTGTGTTGGACCCACAACTACCGAGCTGTAAAGGGTGTACCTCCGTCGTCACCCAGAGTCAGCTGAGATTAAGATTAAGTAGTCAGGCAAATTGATAAATTTGCAATTTATGCTATTGAGAAGGGACAGAGATCTGCATATTCGGCAATGAGACTCTGTTCCTTTTTTTACTCTAATAGCTGACCCCAGAGACTTAGACATTAGTCTCTTACAATGCACTTGAGAGAGAACTTGACCTTTGGTAAATACTTAAAAAAAAGTTAAAGGTGAAGGTATTTCAGAACTCTTGCTGACACAGCTTTAAGAACCGTGTGCTTTGCTGCTGAACTGTTCATGCATAAATCCAACCTCATTATCAAAGCTTTAATTTGGGGCTAAAAGTGATTGTATCCAGATTATAATACAACCTTTTTAACCCCCCCCCCCCCAATCTTTTTTTCTCATTCATAACTGTATTTGCTTTCAAATTCTCAATGCCAGTGGCTAAACTCTGTAATTAACATATAATTACTGATAATTACTCAATTTCTTTGTCTAGTTATAGAAATGCTAATTATATATGGTCAGCTATTTAATGGGGCGGCATGGAGATTAGCACATCCAACTCACAGAAAGAAAGGTCCCTGGTTCGATTCCGGGGTTCGGGCTTTTCTGTCTGCTTGCATGGGTTTCCTCCAGGTACTCTAATTCCCTCCCACAGTCCAAAGATATATACATTAGGCTAACTGGTTGTTCCAAATTGACCCTAGGTGTGAGTATGCATGGTTGTGTGTGTTGACCCTGCGATATACCCCGCCTTTGCCCAGTGTTCAATGAGAGGGTTACTAGCCTCCCCACAACCCTGTTAGGATTTAGCAGTTTGTCAAATGAGTGAGTCAGTGATGAAGTGTATTATCTTTGCCATTTTTTCAATGTATGTGTTTTATCTGCAGAGAAGTAAAAGGACATGTTAAGGTTTTTAATGCATTTAGGGCTTGTCATGTATGCAGGCTGAAATAGATATAAAAGCAAAGGAGATTTTATTGCAGAATCCAAAGCAATGATATCAGATCTATGGGCATTTTTTCTATGATGCTCAACCAGATGGTTAAGGTGGCTCCCTCACTTGCTGACTACCTCTTCTGGTATGCCAGAGTAATCAAATACACGTGTGGCAGGATGGATTTTCTGCTCCTGTTAGAATGTGTTCACTTCACCCATTGACCTTTTAGCTGTGGCCAATTAGTGTGTCTCTGACTACTGTAGGAAAGAGCTGGATGTCATCAAAGTGTGTCTTTTGTGGGTTACTGCTTCAGCTTATCAGCCGTTCCAAGCCTTGTTAACTTTTGTTTTTGGTAGGCTGCTGAGTTTAATTTCTTTTTCTTACTGGAGCATGTTTTCATGTGACCAAATAAATGAATTTAGACCTGCTTGTTTTATTGCTGTGACAGATTCAAGATAGTGATGACTCTGACTTTTCAACTTTCCCTTGGCGCTTTCAACTGCTATATTTTGCTGTTGTCTTTTGAGACACACAATAAATTAAACAATTACTATACAATATTCACACACAGACACAACTCTCAATAGCACAATCCCTTTCAGTAGTTTTTTCGTGGTTGGGAGTTTGACCTCGCTACCAGTGCTTCATGGTGGTAGCTGGTGTGCTCAGGTATGAGCATGAGTAAACATAAAGTATGTTGTATGCACTACTGAAATTTCGACAGCTCGGCGCACTGATACTGTGTTATGAATTTAATTATGGCATCTGGTGCTGTCTCCTGCTGTCCTTCCATTAATTAACCCTTTTCCTTTTTAACTTACAACTTTTGTATGTTATCAGTAATGCTTGTTTCATTAGAGGTTGAATCAGGACTTTTATCCATTCTCTTTTTCCACCATGCTTGTGCTTTTTCTGTTTTGTATCTGTTTGGAGCTGCTGTTGGGTCCGGTGTTTTGATCGCATGGCATGCTGGGCGTCACTGAAACATTCTTCACTACACATTTTGAGTTCTGGGTCCAAAATGTGTATATTTTAATTTTTTATTAAACAGGATTTGGTTGAATTCCGTTGCTAACGTGTCACAACCACCATGCACATGAAATGTATACACACAAACCTGAAATATGCACACAATAAAACTGTGGGCCCACACACACCAAACACACCTCACTGGGTCTTCATCAGGGGAACCACACGGCTTTTCCAGTGGCACGTGGGCTCAGGATCTCGAACAGTCTTTGGGATGTGCTGACCAAACATACTACCACTAATGCTAATCTCAACAGCAATGAGACTTTCAGCTAAAAAGGCTAATGGCTGAAATAGCTCTCCAACTTCTAACACCCTTACTCTCTACATATTGGCCCTTCATACCACTCACACACATTGTTTATCACAATATCCTTCCTGCCAAATAACTGGATCAGATTAAGCGAGCAGTACCCAGATTAACAAAGTTTATTTGTCCTTCTTCCCTCCCACGAACTCTCTGGCTCACCTTTTTTTCTTCCTCCTCTCTCAATTACCTCTCCACCAAACACCAAAATGTATTAATTTTCTGTCTTTGTACATGTACAGCTTAAATTGTCAACACACAAAGGTACTTATATATCAGAACAGATCTGGACAAATCTAATTTAATAACTGGAGAACTGATGCTAAAATAGTGACAGTGGTATGGGGAACACAGCACATTATTAATTCAGCATTTGTGCACATAACTACAGTTAAGATAGGTGTTTCTTTTGTACATACATTTGGGTGTGATTATACCATGTGATTTATACAAAATTAAAAAAATGCAATCTTTTAAAAAATTATTGGGTATATAAAGAGTGGGACATAATATATGCATTTTTATGAAAATGACCCACATGCACTTTAATGGTTATAGTTTATCTCAAAATCATTTACTCAATAAACAAACATGGCTGCCGACTAAATGAGGCAGATGGTTAGTTGATTAACTCTGGTTAATTCATCCTTTGTCATAAATTTAAGTGTTTATGATCCCTATTTAACAACAATAAGCTTAAATCATATTATGCATACATATGTATTTGCTTTTTTACTTGCTTACTTTTGATCACACAGTCTTATGTTTGCTGATGTTGTTTACCTTCAGCTGTATGTGTTCTATACCTTTTAGTCCATCATAGAGACTTATACTACTAGGTTTTTGGCTTTAAAAAAGGATAAAATGCACTCACTGTAGCATTTCAGAATATCTTTCATCAGAACTGCACATTCCCTAAACGCATCTTGTAACTATTTTTGCAGTAGCAGTAATGAGATCAGTACAAATTCTCTATCAGCCAATATGTGATTGCGGCATGCATGCCGGCATGAGAGATGGAGGATGGCGCGTAAGAAAATAAGGCATTTTGATTGGTTGAAATTATTTTCATGACTTTGTAACGATGGTGATAGTTAATCCTTCATTAGAAGTTGAAAGTCCGGGGTGGGTATGCTAATCATGTCCCAGGTAGCACCATGATTTTGGTAGCTGAAATATCTTCTTTTGAGTATTCTGGTATTTCTGTTTTCTTTAAACTCCCTAATGAAGGTTTGCTAACTGGTGAGTTGGCCTCTCCTGCCCTGATGCCTAGTGGTACTCCACAAACACTGTTTACAGTGGAAGTGGGGAGCTGTTCACCTCAACTGGGGATGTTGTCGGGAGGTGGAAGGAATACTCCAAGGACCTCCTCAAAGCCACCAACATGCCCTCTGTGGAAGAGGAAGAGCCTGGGGGTTCAGAGTGGGGTCTGCCTATCACTGGGGCCGGGCTCCGAGGATGGATGAGATCCACCCTGATTACCTCAAGGCTCTGGATGTAGTACGACTGTCTTGGTTGACAAGTCTTTACAACATTGCGTGGTCATCGGGGGCCGTACCTCTGGATTGGCAAACTGGGGAGGTAGTTCCCCTTTTTAAAAAAGGGGACCGGAAGGTGTGTTCCAACTATCATGGAATCACACTCCTCAGCCTACCCGGGAAAGTCTTTCAGGAGTACTAGAGAGGAGGATTTTTGCAGATGATGTTGTCCTTTTGGCTTCATCGACCCGGGACCTTCAGCTCCCACTGGAGCAATTCATAGCTGAGTGTGAAGTACCTCCAAGTCTGAGGCCATGGTTCTCAGGCAGAAAAGAGTGGAATGCACCCTCCGGGTCTGAAATGAGGTCCTGCCCCAAGTGGAGAAGTTCAAGTATCTCGGGGTCTTGTTCACGAGTGATGGAACGATGGAGCAGGAGATTGACAGGCGGATCGGTGCAGCCTCTGCTGTACAGTGGAGCTTATACCATGTTGAAGAGGGTGCCCGAAGGCAAAACTCTCAATTTACCAGTTGTTTTACGTTCCCTTGCTCACCTATGGTCACGAGCATTGGGTCGTGACTGAAAGAACAAGATAGCGAATACAAGCGGCTGAGATGAGCTTCCTTTGCAGGGTGGCAGGTCTCTCCCTTAGAGATAGGGTGAGAAGTTCTGTCATCCAGGAGGAGCTTGGAGTAGAACCACTGCTCCTTCAAGTTGAGAGGAGCCAGTTGAGGTGGCTCGAGCATTTGATTAGAATGCCTCCCGAACGCCTCCCTGGTGTGGTGTTTCGGGCATGTCCAACCGGGAAGAGACTTTGGGGCCAACACAGAACATGCTGAATGGACCATGTCTCCCGACTGATCTGGGAACACCTTGGTGTCCCCCCGGAAGAGCTGAGAAGTGGCTGGGGAGAGCGACGTCTGAACCTCAGTGCTTAGGCTGCTGCCCCTGCAACCCAATCCAGGAACAAGCGGAAGAAGATGAATGAATGAATGACGATGAGGAATAAGGATCTTTTGCATGCACGATATCTTGGCAGTGCAAGATTGATTCATTGAAAGCAAAAAAATTCAGAATGGGAACCTTTAGTTTATTTGTTTTTAAATTGTTTTATTATTGGGCAGTGGTGACCTGCTAGTAGGGTTCTAGATTACTGATCCTAAGGATGGCGGGGAAGCCCCACTATCAACGGGATGTCACTGCTGCCCCCCCAGTTCAGCTAACTGGGTTATTAAAGGCCGGCCATGTCTCTAACTGTCTGTGGTGAGAGGCATGTAAAAGAACCATTGCTGATTTTCGTCAAAAGTTGGCTGCATAGCCGTCAGCGTGTTTCTGCCCTGTGATGACCTGCCGAGTTGTCCAGGGTGTACTATGTCCTTGCCCAGAGTCAGCTAAAATGGGTGCCAGCCTCCCCGTGAGCCTAATTATAATTAAGTGGTTCAGAAAATAAATGAATAAATATTTTTTTATTATTATAATGATAATGAGATCTTTATTGTGAACTGTTGCATAAACAATGAAAATATATTTTTTTCTTACAAGCACACATACATGTTAAATAGCAATAATAAAATTATTCATAACAGGTCGGATAATACAGTGATTTTCAACCACTGTGCCACGGCACACTAGTATGCCATGAGAGATCGTCAGGTGTACCGTGGTAAATCCAATTAGCCATTGTCGAGTGTCTGTGATGTTGCCGCTGGCAGAGTAATGTGATACTCTTCCATGTCAGTGGGTGGCAGTAGGTAGCTTAATTGCCTTGTTTATTATTGGAGACAAGATAATTAGTGATGCATGCAACAGGACACGGTGACAGTGATGGAGAAGTTTTTAAAAAGGAAAAATTCAAACTCAGAACTGGGCCCTGGAAAAAATTCTGATCCAGATGAAGGCCCAAGTGCTAGTGGTGGTCAAAAGAAAGCAATGATGGTGAGCTCGGCCCTGACGCAGTTAAAGAGATAGCTAAAGTCCCTCTCTCAGATGACACAATTGCCAGACATATTATTGACATGTCTGCAGACATCAAAAGTGTTATTTTGGAAAAGATACGCATCAGTAGAACATTTGTGAGCTTTGTATGTGTCTTTCTTCAATTCCTGCTTTGTGTTCATCTAAACAGGCCCAGGTTTCACAATGATTGGGTATAAATAAATTGAGAAATTATATTATCATTATATATACTGTATTAAGCTACAGTGTAACATTTTTGGTTTGTGGTGTGCCTCAAGATTTTTTCAATGTAAAAAATGTGCCGTGCCTCCAAAAAGGTTGAAAAATACTGGGATAATACTTTTGTTAAGCACAAATATCCAAGTACAAATTTTTTTGTCAATTTGAATTTTTTATGTGTAGGTCAAGGTACCTCAATATAGATAACATTACTTGATATTAGATTTAAATCTTCTTTTAAAATACTAATTTTACCATTGTGTGTATGATATATCCAGTTTCCTGGTTTTTGTTCCTTTGATTTTGCCTGTGAAGTTCCCAGTGTTCTTTTGGCATAAGGGGTAAAAAAGTACCAATTATATGTAGCCAGATTACGTCACTCTGGGAATTGCACCCAGAGAATTTTGTTTATTTGTTTGTTTCTTTGTTTATTTATCAATTACCTATCAATGTGCAGGTTTGTTATTCTTAAAAAGCAGATGATGTGATTTTAATATTACAACAATTTATTAACAGAGAAAACAAATAATTACATACAGTAAGCAATCACAAGACTGACACACACCTCCAGAAAGGGGAGTACTCTGCAGAGAGGCATACTGGTATGAAAAGCAGATTACTGGGAGCAGAAAGGGATTTCAAAGAGCATCCCAATTAACACATGCATAAATCATTGCAACAGCTCTAATTCAGTGCAAAAAGGTGAGCAAGGCACACAGGAGACTAACACCTCCTCCACCTGCCCTCCCCACTTTACTCTATCTCAACTCCTAAAAAAAATAAAATGGAAAGAGAAACACAATAGACAGCAGGAACCCACTTTAACATAAGGTTCACCAGCAGACTAAGGCCTTGCATGCGGGCTATCCCCAGTTTCAGGTCTCTTGTCAGTGATTTATCTAACATAACACTAAAGTAAAAATAAAATAAATTGAAGTGCACCAGGCCAAATACTGCAAGCACTGACAAATTACAGCAATACACAAAAGACATTAAACAAACAAACAAACAAAAAATGAATATCATAAAACAAATAAACTAGGAAGACAGAAGCCAAATAAGCAGAATAACTAGTGATTCCACCCAAAACTTGAATCAAGTCAGAAAAAAGTACAATTTCAAGCACACACATTCAGTGACAAAGACAATAACTATGATAAACACTAACACCATGAAACAAAATCAAAATAATCTGTACAAAGTAGTCTATGATGGTCTCAGATGACCTTGGCAAAACCTTCCCGGACAACCATAAATGGCACAACGGCAGCTAAGGCAAACAATACGTGAGGCCATCAGCAACTTAAAGTTCAGCAAAGTGGCTGCTTAGTAAAGCAGTAGACAGGGACAGCAGCATTATAAAATCCAGAAAAGCAGAAGTGTCTTCAGAATGAACAACAGCAAAGCCAACTAAAAGCTGACATTAGCTAGAAAAGTTATTAGCACTATGGGCCACTTATCGTTCACATATCATTAACAGCAAACAAATGTTTTTCCTTTATCCTGATAAAGGTCTGGCAAGGTTGATTGGGAGGGAGAAGGACCAGAATGTTCTACCAGGTGGAAAATAGGTCCAAACAGCTCTGGTGATCTGAACAGCTCGGCAGTGCACTGTGGGGCCAAGACACACAAACAACCATTAGTTTGGAGCCACCAATTAGCATAATGTGCATATCTTTGGACTGTGGGAGGAAACCATACTACCTTGAAGAAAACCCACGCAAGCACAGAGAGACATGCAAACTCCACACAGAAATGCCCTCGACAAGTTCCTGACATGAATCTCTCACTGTCTTGTTGTGAGGCAGATGTGCTAACCACTACGCTACTGTGGCACCCTTAATATTAATCAAATTGGCATGATTAATGATTATATTGTGATTTGGTTAAATTGGCAAATTAATTAAACAATAATGTAAATTCTTTTCTCTCACAAGAACAGAATGAATTTCATTGGCAACTCTCACAAAGCTTTAACTGACACATACTTCCACGGTAGTGGTACGTTTTGTCCAAAAAAAACAAGGAAACAATATGTTGATTGACAGGAAATACATTTGACACTTATTTCAATTCAAATAAGGCCTAGTGGATACTACAAAATTTCTAAATTTCTGCTTATACTACATGACATTTAAGACTTGTGATCTGCTGTCTTGATGTAACACTATGCATACTACATGATAAAGTACAGAAGAGATTCTCATACTGCATGGTTTCTCACTCTTGAGGAAGCACAACCAAAGAGTGCCTGTTCCCACAAATCCACTGTTGTGTAAAAATAAGCAAAACAATTATTCATCAAATAATGAATGAAAATGCAGTCTGGTACAATAAACGGTGCTTTTCTTTTTGGCCTGTGGATCTATACCCAACATATTAGTTTTGCAGATAGCTAACTACTTGGGGAGGAAAAAAAGGTTTTAATTTAAATTTAAGTCAATTTTATTTATAATATAGCACTTCTTACAGTTGACATTTTCACAGAGCAGCTTTGCAGGAAAAAAAATATAAATTTAAACATGTGCATTTACACAATTCTCTACATTATTAATCGTATACATCTTTGATGAGCAAGCCTGTGGTGGTAGAAAGGAAAATCTGCCTGACTATCTACATGAGGAAGAACCGTAGAGTGGGACCAGACTGAAAGGGAAATTTCCTTCCTACTATTTGGTTGACACCAGACAATGTGATTGTAGAAAATGTCCTTTTATGAATGTGTCATGTGCTTAAAAAGTACAAACTGTGTTGCAGAAAATTCATTATGGTTTTAACATGAAGCCTAGTTTGTAGTCAGCTGTTTACTAATGGTTACCTCTAATAGCATTTGTAGTCCTAATCCATATAAATGCAAATAGCATTTGTATTAACAGCAGTCTAAAGCTACCTTCATACTTTCTAACTGTATATGTAAGTCCAGAACATACTTGTTATTTAAACACAATAGTCAATTATCTAGTTATTTAATTTCACAACTGATTTGGTAAGAACAACTGCTAAGAGAATCAATTAGAGAAAATTAATTTGCTAAATTGCTAACCTCAGGCAAACTTGTCAAAAGCAAAGATGCCAGAATACGTAAATAATAAACAGAGTCAAA
The DNA here is from genome assembly GCA_028564935.1 of Neosilurus hyrtlii. Lineage (NCBI taxonomy): Eukaryota > Metazoa > Chordata > Actinopteri > Siluriformes > Plotosidae > Neosilurus > Neosilurus hyrtlii. Next base: position 19,511,967 of record JAOUQZ010000044.1, read on the forward strand.
TTGATTCTAATTACAGATATCTGACATTGGTGTTTTAAATGAAACATAAAAAAAAATAAAATAAAATGGGAAACCACATCTGTCAGCCCACCTGGGTATTTCAGCATTTGAACCTGTTAAAAATGTTCAAAAATCTGCAAAGTAACTTGCATTTACAGTAGCCAAAACTTAAAAATGTTGAGGCTAATGTCAAAATGGGGTTAGTATTTGTTTTGAGTAATTGCAATTTTGTACAATATCAGCTTTATTCCATTAAAAATGGTATTAATCATTTACATTATTATCATAAATTGGAAATGTAAAGTACATGTGGCATGTTGGTGCAATGGTTAGCACTCTGATCTCACAGCAAAAATGTCCTGGAGACAAGTCCCGTGGCCAGCACGGGCACTTCTGTGTCAAGTTTGCATGCTCTCCCGCGCAGGTGTGTGTTTTCTCTGGGTTTCTACCATTTATGTGGTATGCATTTTGCAGTTTGGTCTCTATATTGTTGTTCTCTAAGTCTCCTTCAAACAGGGTACTGTAATACTTCCACCCCAGGAGGTTATTTATGCGGTTACGGACAAAAGTTCAGGGGTTTTGCTTAACCATTTGTGTTTTATATTTTTAACATTTCTAGTTGTGCCCTGCGAGGGCCTGTTGAGCTGTCCAGAGTGTACTCTGCCCTCACCCAGAGTAGGCTGAGATGGGCGCCAGCTTCCCTGCGAGTTAGGATTAAGCGGTTCAGAAAAGAATGAATGAATGATATCTAGTTCTTAAAGTCCCATCTTTTCTTTTTCTCCATATTTTCAAATAAAAAAAAATGCTGTTTAAATATTTTTACAGGAGGTATGTTTGTTAGTGCTAAACTGAATAGTAAATTATTGTAATTATGTTATATAATTACACTCCCTGTGTTTCTCGTGATGTTTTATTGACAATTTGTAGAAATACATGCATTTAAAATTTACTATTACATGTATTTTAAAAATCTTTTCCCCCCTTTGGTTAACACAATAACCATAGAATCATTTAAACTAATGAACAGAGAATGTTGTAAACATGGAAAAAACAAATAAACATATATTTTTATGAAAAATAACCATTGTATTATTGTGTTTAAAAGTGGGAGGCTATATCTGACCTAACAAGGATGCTTATTATCTGCTCTTGCTCACATTTGCCTTTTGATGGCTTTTTGTGTCTGTCTATTTTCCTAATCTCTGCAGGGATGGGTGTTCCTTGGATGAATAAACCCCACTGTCTGTAGTCATTATGGCTGAGCTGTGGACAGAATAATGACTCAAATCAACCACATTGGAAGAATCCTGCTGCTCTATTGCTCTTAGTAAGGCCTAATATTAATACAACAGAACTTAGCAAGCCTCATGTGACTTCGCAGCCACTGACAGAAATGAGCTATAAGGTCACAGATCTTTTCTTTCCATGCCTCATAGCAAATGCAATTGCCTAGGTAGATACTTATTTAGCTATTTTCCTTTTTGAAAGAATGTAATGCTAGCTCTATATAATGCCTCAAAAGGGTTGGTGTTAAAAGAGTCCGGCAAGTGTGCCATAGAGGAACCAGTAATTAAAGCTTCTATTTTGGCAGTTTATAGCAGATCTATGGTTAACATGCTTCCATTTAGCCTGACGTTAGCTTGTGTAATCACTATGATTCCTAGACCCTTGATTAATTATTTTCTGAAGGCTTTTCTGTGTGGCACCACACAAATTCACAATCTCTCTCTGGTGCACAAAGCAGCTTACCACTGGCGGTGTATATATATATATATATATATATA
>JAOUQZ010000044.1:19520124-19530250 GCA_028564935.1 Neosilurus hyrtlii
CCCCCTAAGGACTCCAAAAAGGGTGGGTATTCTGAAGTGCTATTTGGTGCATAAGCACAAACAACAGTCAGAACCCGCCCCCCCACCTGAAGGCGGAGGGAGGCTACCCTTTTGTCCACCGGGGAGAACTCCAACACGTGGGCACCGAGGCGGGGGGCAACAAGAATGCTCACACCGGCCCACCGCTTCTCCCCATGACCAACTCCAGTACAGTGCTAATAAAAACAAAAATTATAAAAATTAAAAATACAAATATATTTAAAGCCATGACATTCAATACAAGCAGACATGATAGAAGAGGCTGGAATTCAAAGTTTTGTTGATAATTAATTTCTCATTTTAGAAACATTTTAGAAACTTTAAGCATCTGCCTCGTGAAATACATTTTTAAAATAACTTATCATAGGTAAATTAAGTAAAACGACCCAGTTTTGCCTAAGACAATATTCAGCACTAATATGATTTGGCTCCTAAAAGAAATTGAATTGAAAGCATTCCAACATGTGCAGAGATTATAGGGATCATTTTAGTATGCATCTCCCTTCTTAGATAGTAATAATCCAAGATGTTCTTTTGATGCCTTTTAGTGAGCTGCTGAATACAATTGTGCTGGATTTAGTGTTTTGTGTGAAATAGGATGATATTTGCTTCCTTCCTGAGCTTCACACCCAAATTCTGTAAAATCAAGATAGAACACTTTGAAATTTAATTTCTCTGAATGCAAAGAGAACAGTGTTTGAGCATGTTAAATGTGGCAGTTTCAGTTGCATGTAAAAGAACAGATTGGTTCTGGGTTTTAAAGTTAATATTGCTCCCTACCTATTACTCACTGAAATACATCTTTCATCTGTTTGAAGGTTTAGAATAGTTTATGATTTGTTTTGCTTATAATTATCCTTTGTGTATCCCCAAAAAGAAACATTTTGATTACCAGCTTTGCTATAAATATAAATAAAATTCAATGCAATACTAACATTTAATAATTAGTAGACATAAAGTTCAGGTAGCATGTTCGACTCACGGCAAGAAGGTTCTGGGTTTAGCGAGGACGTTTCTGTGTGGAGTTTGTATGCTTTCTGTGTGCTTTTGATGGTTTCTTTTGGGTTCTCTGGTTTTCTCACATAGTCCAAAGACATGCTGTTCCAAATTGCCCCTAGGTGTGGGTGTGAATGGTTGTATGTGTGTTGGCCCTGCAATGGACTGGCAAAATGTCTAAGGTGTTCCCCCTCTGGGTACTAAAAAAATACATCCTTTAATTCATGCCTTTAAAATGATAGAGACAATAACATATTACAAATAATAAACAAATTGTACTTCATCCCCATGAACCACAAACATGTCTTCACTAATTTTTTGGCTCTAATTTCAACCTCATACAGTCTCCCCATTCTTCATTCCTCAAAAAATGACCTTTACCTGTTGCTACAGGATTTAAGCTAATGTTTTCTTATGCTTTATTTTAAAAAATTATACAATTAAATAAAATAAAGATACATAAAATAAAATATCTAAAGTTTGCTACACATGTGCGGGACTAATTCAACCATCATCCCTCCTCTAAGTTCTAATCTACCTATTGACCAGCTCTAGTGTATGTATGTGTACATAAGAGTGTCTCTGCAAATTGTTTGGTCAGCCAGACTGTTATCTACTCAGCACAGCTGCAAGTTTGTTCTCTCTCGGATGCTCATCTCTGGGTTCCTGCTCCATCGGCGTATTTCTAAAGAGTGGATAATACTGTTGATTGGAGCTTTTTATGGTCAAAGTATATGGTGAATTTGTTGAAAGGTGAGGTTGTTCTAGAGGATGTAAACTGATTGCTGATGCTGCATTGCACCCACCCACAGATGTATATTGGCATAGTAAGATACTGCAGGCTGTAAAAGAAAAATTACTGATCAAAGAGTCTGCCCAGTCTCTCTGACATTGGAAGTTTTATGAAAATGTTAATATTTTCTGATAATTATATTTATATACATTTTTATTTTTTTCCAAAGGTAAAATTATTAATAATAAATATGGTTGAAATTTAGTGTTATCTTATCAGAATTAAATGTTTAATATTAATAGATTTTTCCTAGGTCTCTCTCTCTTTCTTTCTCTCTCTCTGTGTGTGTGTGTGTGTGTGTCTTACAGTGATGCTCCTGGTCCTGTTTGAGCAGTGTAAAAGGTAAGTTTTTTTTAAGCATTCTTTTTCTGCTGCTAGCAGAAGTGTTTAGACAAGATGGCATTACTAAACTTATTTCACACCTTTTGCATGGCAAGCATGTTTGGTGGCTTGCTTGTGGTATAAATAAACACAAAATCTGGAAGTATTTGAGCATCCATCTGGGGAATTTTTGAACATAGCATGTAATTCCATTTAAAACTAGCCACAAAGGACTTTGGTAAGATTATTTGCTGTGAACATGGTTGTTCATCAATGTTTGAAACTGCATTATGAATCTGAAAGATAATCTGGTACTGCAGTTAGCATTCTACATTAGAATATTTCACTAGACACTTTGTATTCTGTAAGGTAAAGTCAGCCTCTGCTATAACTATTATGTAAATTACATTAAAATAAAAACATTTATGATAGGTTTATATAAGTTCCTGGCCTGGTATATATAAAATTCATAGGTTTTAGGGAACGTGCCGAGCCACTTACCAATACAGGACAAGATACTAACTATTGAAAACATATTATGAATGCTGCTATTCCAAATTTTGATCATTATTTGAAATACATCACAGTAAATGGCTGTCTGCTTGGAATATCATCCTCATCATCAATAATAGCTGTATCCTGGTCAGGCTCAGTAAGAGTGGTGATCTGGTCAGGGTCAATAAGAGCTGTATCCTGGTCAGCTCATTCCAGGAACACTGGGCGCAAGGCAGGAATACATGGGATATAATTGCAGTTGATCACAAGAAATATGCACACACACACACACACACACACACACACACACACACCCTCCTTCTCACAATGGGGAAAAATAGCATAGCCAATCAATCTACTGTCATGCTTCTGGGAGGTGAAAGGAAATTGGAGATCCTGGAGCAAACCACAGTGCCCCACATAATCAGGATTGAGCCAGGGATCTGGGAGGTGTTAAGCAGAAAACCTTCCTGCTGGCACCCACTGACTGGAATAATCTTCAACAAATCACAAAAACACATTGTTAGCTTCAATATTGATCATATAAAGTGATTATATTGTGTAGTTTAAATATGCTTTTTAGGTTATTTTAATCTGCTATTAAAAGCCATAACACAATTTTATGATTATGGTAATCTTAATTTCTGGGAGTTACAGTGTATTATATATAGGTTAAAGCATTTGCAAAAAAAAAAAAAAAAAAAGAAAATAAAACATAGTAACAGTATGTTATGTCTGCACTGAACTCTCTCCCCAACTCTCACACACCTTGTTCACAATCTCCCAGGTGTTAATGACCTTCACCTGCACCTAGTTCCCTGCAGTGATTAGCTCCCCTATTTAACCTCCCACTAGAATCATTGGAGATGCGTGTTATTCAAGCTACTCCTTCAAGCGGTTTTAGACTCAGGATTGTTTACCCGCTGAAGCTGTGCCTGACAGATTCCCTCTGCATGTTTCCTCACCACCATCCACCTTTGAAACTTCTCCTGAAGTTTCCCCTGATTCCTGGTTCTTGTGTTTTGTTGTTGTGTTGGTTTTTATTCGCCCCTCGTGGCTGGTTTCTTTTTAAATTCTCTTTTAGTTTTTTGTGGTTCACAATGCCTGTGTTATTTTGGGATTATTAAAACCCACTTTATTTCATCCAAGTCATTTGTCTCTGGGAGTCATTTGTACCAAAAGGATAGATTGATGCAGAAAGCATGGAGGCCACGCTTACCCTCACTCACATGATCCGACCATGGACATGATCCAAACCATTGTGGAGGAAGTGTGTCGATCCATAACACTTGTGGAGTCTCCCTCTGTGAGGCCGTAATTCTGAAAGACATGTTAGCACAGTAAAACTTTGGAAAAACTTTTGAAATGGGAATACAACAGAGATAAAACAACAAGCTGTCTTTAAATTAACAAACCTGTCCCATGGAGACAATGATTTAGAAAGTCAGAATGTTAAGGTGTTAAGCTTTGATGTATTTTAATTATTTACACACAAGGAAAAAAGTTGCACTTTAAGATACTTTATTCCATAATTTTTACCTGACCGGATCATTCTAAAAGTGCAGAGAGGGACAAATCCCACAGCAGAGAAGTAAAAAGTATTAAACCAAAATTGAAATAGTATCACAATATACCTAAACAGTAATTCATGAAAAGTTATGGCATCTGCAACATACCAATGCCCCATAATGCATAGTGACTTTCCCAGTGAGATGATAAAGGCCCAATTTATAATGTAATTTATAAAACTTGTGATATTTAAACAAGTGTAAAAAAAGTGGGTCAGGAAAGTGCGGATTACCATTTCCACATCAAGTCCCATTAATCAAGGCTTTCCTGTTATGGCCCACCAGAGAAAACAGTGAAAAAGTACATGTTACCAGGAAATTGATCTATTAATCAAATGACACATAAAGAAGGACCTGTACCAGCAAGTTTGTAGAAACTTTATTTTACTCTGAGGGTGTTGGAAGATTATAACAAGGAAAGTGTGTGCGGGTGAGAGAGAGAGAGAGGGAAAGATGTGACAGTTGGTACAGCGTAATAGGTGGTGCAGTGGTTAATGCTTCAAAAAGCAAGAAGGTCCTAGGTTTGGGTCCCAGGCTCACCGTTTCTTTGTAGTGTTTGTATATTCTCCCCATACTTGGGTGGGTTTCCTCAGGGTACTCCGGTTTGCTCCCACAGTCTAAAAACATGCACAGGCTAATTGACTGTTCCAAATTGACCATGTGAGTGAGTATGGATGGTTGTGTGCGTGTTGGTCCTGCGATGGCCTGCTGAGCTGTTCAGGGTGTACCCTGCCCTCACCCAGAGTTGAGCCAAATAAAAATTGGTCCAGTGTAAGGTTAAAATAAATTTATTCATTTAACCATGCAGTAGCTTCTGAAAGCCTAAATAACTACAAGACATACAATTATTTCACACCAGTGTGAAGACATTTTTAAACCTGAGTTTGCACACAATTTATGGAATTGGTGCACTCAAACATACCTAGTAATCAAATATATGAATTATTAAGAAAAAGGATGAAAGGCTTCACTCTGTCTGAATTGCCCTAGGTACATACAGCTCTATGCCAAATTGTCTCTGATATGCCAAAACAACAGAAAAATTAACCAGCTAAATTCTGACTTAATTTACAGAGTTGCTCTTTCAATCCAAGTCCATTAGATACATAAAGAATAGACAGAGGGGCACATGATTACTTTAAGCTTAGTTGAGCTTCAGAAAAATCAGGGTATTTGTCAAGAATCCATCCAACCACAAAAACTCATTTTAAAAAATGTCATTTCTGTGCTCACACAGAAACACCTGAGCTCGGGAATTGAACCCAGGCCTTCTTGCTGTCAGACAGACATGCTAACCACTGTAAAACACACATACACACACACGCACGCACGCACGCACACGCACGCGTTTTTACTATGGCTATTTACTGTGGCAACCTTTTGCATCAGTAGTCTAAGGGTATAAGGAAATTGTCTGTTAAGCACCTTGGCGACTCCACCACAATTCTTCTCAAGACTGTGACCGTCATATTTGCTTTTATTTTTGCAGGTAATCACTGATCTTTTTTTACTCTGCAATTGTTGCTTCAGCATGCTCAGGGATCTAGACCCAGATTAGTAATTAAACTATTCTGCAGCATTTTCTATTGTTCAAAAAAAGTTTACTTCATGAGAAGAACCTTGAGTTGTAAAGATTACCATGCACTATATAGTATATACAATATAAATTCTCTATAATTTTTCGGTCAAAATTGTATTGAACAATGCTTCTGTAGGCAATGAGAACCAAAAAAGTAATTCTGACAAGAATTTTGAGGTAAAAGTATGGCTAATAAACAAACACTGAAAAGAAACATTTAGGGATGTCACATTTTTTTTTTTTACTTTTGACTTTTGACTTTTGAATAGCATGGAAACACAAAAATGTCAACATTATTTCTGAAATGGTTAAATGCAGTAATCAAAGTAAAGGGAGGTCACACTAAATTTTATTAAAATAAAAAAGGGACTGTTTTTTGCTGTTTTTTGCTATTACTATATATTGTTGTTTGTTTACTTATTCTCACCAATATGTTCTAGTATTACATGAAATAAATACTTAAATAGTATTTATCTTCATTTCATTTAGTTGTATAAATGTACTTTATTAAAATTAAAAAAATATTTTTTAATCTCTTCACTCTAAACCATAACATTTGAATTTTAAACACATTGTCTAATAACAATAAACCATGTCCCTGTTCATCTAAACACCAAAGTACTTCCATTATAGCCCTCTCTTTTCACCTCTTTGTGCACCACCACAATGGATTTCAAATAAAGCAGTCAAGAGGTGAAGTGAAGACTTTCAGTTATAATTTAAGGGTTTTAACAAAACCATTGCATTAACATATTAGGAATTACAGCCATTTTTAGATAAAGCCCTCCTAAGACTTAAAAGTAACTGAACATGGATGACGGATAAACAATTCCAAGTCAATTTATGACCTGTTTATTCATTATTTCATGACACATTAAGGAGATAAAAGGTCTATAATTGATTCCAAGTATTGAATTTACATCTGGAAGTTGTTTACAGGAAATCTTTGTGTTTCAAAGATGTGTCAATACAAGTAAAGGTGTCCATCTTTAGGACATTTTTTTTATTCCTTGTATGGCAGATTTATATTATGTAAGCCCAAGACAGGAGAGATAAAAATAATTTTAAGAACAGATTTTTTTCTTTAACAAACAACAGTTAAAAGCAATACAAATATTATTGCCATTTTTTGTATTCCCAAAGAAGCCTGAACTAGTGTTTTAGTTTAACAATTTGAATACAGTAGTCTGTCCTGAGCTGATGATATACATATAGTACTTTTTATACTATGTATATTCCGCTGAAACTACTGCTTTAAAAAGACCAGTGACAATACTGTCACAATGCTTTTCAATGCCATTCCAAAAGGAGTTTGCCCTAAAAAGTATTTTCATAGACTGCCCCTTTCAACTTGCCTCTGAGGGTGGTATTAAACATGACTGGACTCCCAGGTAGCTAATGCATTTGATTATAATGCAGAATTAAATCTGAAGTTCCTGCTTCCAAAAATAATATAAATTTCACAAATAAAACAAATGCATGTGTTGAACAGTTATGTCACACATGTTGATAGTATTACTACACACACAAACTGTGTACATCAATTGGGCAAGCATTTTAAAATTGTGAATATTAACATTCGCAGATCCGCAAAACAAGGACATTAAAAAAAAAAAAAAAAAAAAAAAATAGGTTAAAAAAAGGAAAAAAATTTGAAAGAGTGGAAACTTTATAAGTTTTCAAGTTAACAGTTTGTTACATTCTTAAAAAAAGGAATGAGATACCTAGATGAGATACAGTGTAATTCACTCTGGAAAAGGGCATCTGTCAAAATGCAATAAATGTAAATATGATTGTTGTAAATACATGAAATCATATCACTATTGTATGAAAATGGTATGGGCAAAAAACATGGATTTCTATTTTAAGACAGCCATAGGACACTATATATGTGTTATGCGACATATGTGACTGGAGCTTTACTCGAGTGCTTCAAAGTTACTGTCAGTGAATACATTCTGATAATGGTTCAAAAGAACCCAGGCTAAAAATACCATCAGCATAAAAACTCCAACGGCAAGTAATATGTTAAAAAATATATTTTTTTCTTTTGTGGTAATTACATACATCTTCTGCTTGTCCTAGGGTAAGTCGTGGGGGCAGCAGCATAAGCAGAGAGGTCCATATATCCCTCTCCCCAGCCACTTCCTTCATCTTTTCTGGGGGACACCGAGGCATTTCCAGACCAGCTGAGAGATCCATGGAGGCATTCAGGAGGCATTCTAATCAGATGCCCGAGCCACCTCAACTGTCTCCTTTCAATGTGGAGAAGCAGCGGTTCTACTCCAAGCTCCACCCAGATGACTTAGCTTCTTATCCTATCTCTGAGGGAGAGCCCTGCCACCCTGCAAAGGAAGCTCATTTTAGCCACTTGTTTTCACAGTCTTGTTCTTTCAGTCACTACCCAAAGCTTGTGACCATCTGGTGAGGGTAGGAACGTAAATCAACTGATAAATTGCCAGCTTTGCCTTCTGGCTCTGCTCCCTCTTTACCATGACCGACCAGTATAAGCTCCACTCTAGAGCAGAGTCTGCACTGATCTGCGGCGCGATCCACCCTTTTCCGGCTGAGAACCATGGCCTGGGACTTGGAAGTGCTGATTCTCATCTCGACTATGTGTGACTTCTCCCATTGGCTTATGATTTGTTGCTGAAGTGCCATAAGGAAACCTTGGAAGTTTGGAGTTTGCCATTGGCATCTTTGATTTTTGGATTAAGAAGGGATGTATTTTGACGCAGCCAAGTAGCATGCTGGGAGAATAGGTGGAGCGATGAGTGGATCAACCCGCCCTTGTGGTCTATATCCCACCCTATGGTCACGTCACCCATAGTCCGAGGTAGGCCTTCTTGCTATTTGTTTAACTAATCTTATTATCTAAACACAGAAATGTCCATAGTTCGTAAATATTACATATATGAGAAGTATTTTATAATATCACTGCAGCTGAAGTCACAATGAGTGAGCCAACTTACTAGTGTAAGAACGGGTATTATCTAACTGTTTATTATCTAACCACTTGTCCTTACGTTTGAGTGTTAACAGTGATATCTGGTTGTTAACGTTGGCAAAATACAGTTAACTGTTGGTTCGTGCAGTTAATCAGGTGGAAATCTGAACATATAGCAGCTGCTCACTTTACATTACTACATTATTAATATCTACTCTCTATTAATCTACCTGTAAACTGAATGAATTAAAGTTGAAAGCATATCTCTTCCAGAACAGAACTTTTTTGTGTTGGGAATGGCAGGTGCAACCACACAATGCTACTGAAGTGAGTATAAGTTAGTTTTCTATTGCTGTTTAATGTAAAGGAGTGTAAAATACTATTTTAACTGAACTTAGAGAGTAATGTATTTTTAGATAGTGTTCATCTGAGTGCTGCTTCTTTTCCTATTTTTCGATATAGCCCTCAGTATAATGCATTTCTCTCTATTTCACTATATTTTAAATCCACTCAAGGTCAGGGTCATCAGAGACAGCTTTGTCCAGTGTGTGGGCGAGAGAGCAACAGAGGCCGTGGGGAGAATCCTTGGAGTTGATATCTTCATCCAATGATTTGGCAGGCATCCTACATATAAACTCTTTCATACACAAGGACTCATGATGAATGGTGAATACTGGACTTTTTATCACCTTACAACAGATTTTTTAATGATGTATAACAAACCTACAGATGGTTATAATAAGCACTACTAAATGCAAGAAAGCATCAATAGAGGTTTTGCCTGAAATTGTAAATGTTAGCTTTATAAAACAATAGATATATTTATGAAATATTTGACAACTAAGGATAGTGTTAATGAAGCCTCCCTCTTCTACAACCAGAGGAATGGCATCAAATATGCTGCTCTGTGGGTGCTGACCCATCAGTTTTCAGTGGGTACATTTTCAATTTACAGTACAAGCATGTTAGGTATATTTCCAGCAAATAATAATAAAGTATCACAGCCTGGTTTTGGGAACAGCACCAAACAGGACAGGCAAGCTCTCCAGAGGGTGGTGCGATCAGCAGAGTGTACCATCCGTATTGAGCTTTCTGACCTGGACACTATATACAGAAAGCGTTGCTGGACCAAGGCCAGAAAGATAGTGAAGGACCTCAGCCATCGCAACAATGGACTCTTCTCTCTGTTGCGGTCAGGGAAACGTTTCCGTTCCATGAAAGCAAACACTGAGCGAATGAGAAGGAGCTTCTTCCCACAGGCCATTCGGGCCCTGAACCAGAACACTGGTACCTGGACACTGTAGACTCTCTCCTACACATAAACATCCACCTCAGATGTTTGCTGCACACAGACACTTTACCACTTTGACACTTTACAGACTTTACGG
>JAOUQZ010000044.1:19530350-19544181 GCA_028564935.1 Neosilurus hyrtlii
CACACAGAAATGCCCGAGCTGGGAATCGAACCCAGGACCTTCTTGCTGTGAGGCGGACGTGCTAACCACTACACCACTGTGCCGCCCCTTCTGGAAATATATCAAGTCAAATGACCACCAAACATTTAAGATTAAGAATAATTACTCTTTCAATATTACCAATAGGATATTGTGCTCGGACTTTCAGACCTTCGATTCATATATAGTTAGTAGTAATCCAAAAGAACAAAATGAAAGTGTCCACTTCATGAACTTAGAAGATATGTAAATGAAACACCATGATTATTGAAATTTCAGCATCAATAAGAATATACTTCCGCAACATCCAAAACAACAAAACAACTTCAGTGCTTCCTAATGTAGCCATACTTAGCAGTTCCAGTCTTTCAAAATGCCGTGATCCCACATGCGGAGTAGGCCTTCAGGAAACACACACTGTCTTGTCCACCACAAACTGATCCGACTTCAGTTCGTGGCGTCTTCTTTATGCTTCACTGCAGTGAAGTGTTCTACTGATCTTTATTATAAACATTCAACACCATAAAACTAAACAAACATAACAAATATGAGACAAAAACAAATATACCTTCATACAAATTATATCCTGACATAGATGATCCATAATAAAAGAAATTTCATACCACTTTTGCTGCGTTGTGATCTAAGAGGGATTATATCTTCCTTCATCAAACTTAGGTTATTCAGTCCTTAGTGTGCAGTCAAAACAGTTCCATTCATTAGTACCTCAATTAAAGACTAAACAGGAAATTACATGCCTCGCATGATTAAAACGTTTCAAAATATAAGCCCATAAAGTGCATACAATATATGAGAAACAGCCTGGAAGCCTTTAAATCCAATGTGTTGAAAGTGCCATAAGTAGACTTGGGGGGACTGGTCACAAGTCTCAGGTCGAGACTGAGTAGACTGGTCACACACATCAGGTTAAGGCTGGGAGGATTGATTTGAAATTTCAGGATTGAACCAGGTGGCAGATAGGAACCTCAAGAAATCAAGGAGGTCAGGGTTGAGGCGAGTTAAGTAGTAATGGTAATGGCACTCTAGGACACTTCTCCTCCTTTTGAAAAAGGTCACAACAAGTTGACTGAGCTAAAGAAAAGGAAAACAGAATGGGATGAGTAAGATGGATGTCTTGTGACTGTATAATCCACTATATGATTTTAAAAAAAGCTTAGCAGCCAGCAAGAGAAGGCAATGAAATACTTAAAGGCTCAAAGCCCAGGAAATGCACCAAAATGGAAGAAAGCAGTGTGAGCAGGAAAGAGTGGGTTACTGTGCCATAGACAAAAGCAAAAGTAGGATGTCAGGGCACTGTGACCTGGTCTATGGTACACTAATTGCAATGAAATGCAGAAGTATGAAGCAAGGATTGAGTAATAGTAAAACTAGAGAATGCAGAAAGGCAAAATTAAAAGCTTACTCAGAGTATAAGTACAGGGGAATTCAGAGGGGTTTTCAGACCAGCTACTCTCTTCAAAAATGCATGTTTTTGTTTGCATGGCTGAATAAAAAAAAACTTGCTTCTTCTCATCTGCTAAGTGATCTCTTCACTATTCTTACTAAATTTTGATTGTTTATTGTGCTCACTGTGTAAGAACAAGGAAAATTAAGAGAAATAGATACAAATTAACTTCCATCTGGTGATATGTCCACTCAGAGGGGGCTCTAAGTTCCGACATGAGCCACGACTGCCTAAAATGTAATCCAATCCTAGATGCAGGGATTGTGTTCTGCCGCATTTGAGTATATTATATGAAGCACTTGATGTAATTTAAATATAAAGGAGACAATGGTAAAATTTCTTGACTAGATTTACCTGTATAGTAAAGGTGAAGGGTTATGCAATAGATTTTAATGCCTTAGAGGATAATTAGTAGCCACATCCTTCTGCTTCACTCCTAACAGTCCCAGGTATTTCATGTTTGCCCATACCATGCTCTGGTGCAACAAATCCGAAGAGGAGAATTGATCTAAAAACATACATCAAAAAATAGATTGCCTAAAAAGGGCCGGGGGTGGGGGTGGGGGGGGTGTTCACATAATAAATCCCGAGCCTTGTCCATGTTACATTACAACATTGTGACTAAAATGCAACTTTTTTTTTAACAGAAATTATTGAATGAATTATTAATTTAATTAATTATTAAATATTAATTAAATAAAGTTCTTTAGTGAGGTATTGTTATATAAGAAATACATCGCTTATAAATGAATAAATGAGATTTCATTAAGCAATAATTACTGTATGCAGTTTAAAATGCACATATATATGTATTCATGCTAATAAAGTATCAATTTACATAGGAATAACAAGAATGACAAGAATGAAAAAGTTAAAATTTTGCCTAATTTATTGCTAAGTGGTTTGTACGTTCAACTGAGATCAAAGCAAAACCGGAACCTTTTTTTTTTAATTTGTATTATTTAATTGATTAATTAATTAATCTATTTATCATTGCTGTCACGTTTCTGCAGAGAAGTAGGCAGATGCAAAGATGTAGAATTTAATGTGTTTAAATAAACCATGCAGAGGTATTCAAAAACACAGTTCAACATCTGACTCCGGCAAGCAAAGTCAAACAAATTGGCAAACAGAACATTAGAGATCAGCCAAAGTCACAGCCAGGAATCAGGTAGGTAGAGATTATACACAAAACACGCAATAACTCAGCCAAGGCAGAGATCAGGAACGGGGAGACAAAAACAGGTCATACATGGGAATCAAACACACAACACATAGAAAATGAGGCTTGACAGGTATTGGCTAGGGAAACACGATAACAATGCTTCACAATTCCATTGGGTATGTATTTATAGTTCTTCTCATTGCACGCTAGATAGTTTGTATGTGTGGTATGATCACCCGTGTATGCTCACTGCTCGCAGAGGCTTCTGGGGTGTGGTGTAGACGCATTGTAGTTCTTCCGCCTTGGAGACCCAGAAGTGGCTGCTGCACTGTGATCAGAGTTAAAACAGAGAAAAACTGCAACATGCACAAATTGCTTAATTAATATAAGTCTGTTAAATAATGCCGGTGAATGCATCACCAAATATTTAGAAACAATCTTTAAGCTACATACATATACCACAACTTTTGTCTAAAAGGGCTTCTAATAAAAAGAAGTAAAAAATTACTTTATACTTTTTTTGGTGAAAATGTATTGAACAATGCAACTGTAGACAGTGAGGGAAATAAATATAATTCTGACAAGTATACTGAGGTAAAAGTATGGGTAATAAACAAAAACACTGAACGTACCAATTTTTTTGAAAAATTGAAAAGTGTCACAAATGTTATTTTTGGACTTTTGCATAGCATGAATGAACTTCTGTAAGTTGCTTTGGATAAGAGCGTCTGCTAAATGATGTAAATGTAAATGTGAACTTCAAACCATATGAAATGGTTTAGTGAGTGAAGATATTAAAAAATGCAGTGATGATTATACACTTAACAAAATAAAGATAAATAAGTATTATAGTACTATTGAAGTATTTATTTCATGTAATATTGGATCATATTGATCAGAATAAGTAAACAAACAACAATATATAGTAGAAACAAAAATAACAGTCTCTTTTTCTGAGAAAAAAAAAAGGGAATATTAAGTGTGGCCACCCTTTACTTTGATGCCAAGGTTTTCATTTAACCTTTCAGACATAGTGTTCACATATTTCTTCACTTGCTTAACCATTCCATATGGCTCATTCATGCTATAAAAAAGTAAAAAAAAATAACATTTTATAATTTCTCTGAAAAATTTATATTTTCAATGTTTTTGTTTTTTAGCCATACGTTTACCTCAATATACTTGTTGGGATGCTTTTTTTTGGTTCTCATTGAATACAGTAGCATTGTTCAATACATTTTCACCAAAAAATTATAGAGAAGTAATTTTTTACTTTTTTTTTATTAGAAGCCCTTTAAGACAAAAGTGATGGTATATAATCTTCACTGTACACTACTGTAGTTTATGTTTTTTTTTTTTTTTTTACTGAAGTGTTAACTAAAACACATTCTGTTAAAAGAGCTTTCTCATATATATAACTCATTTAAAATTTTATTATTTAAAACATGAGAAATTCCTCTCATCATTCTAGAGTTCAGTTTATCAGTGAGATTGTTATTATTATTATTATTATTATTATTATTATTTTCAGGATGGAGACTTTTACTCACTCAATTATTTGCCGAGCTGCTTAATCCTACTAGGGTTGCAGGAAGGCTGGTGCCTATCTCAGCTGACACTGGATTAAGGCGGGGTACGCCCTGAACAGCTTGTCTGACCATCACAGGGCAACACAAACACAATCATTCACAATCACACTCTCAACTAGGGTCAATTTAGAACAGCCAGTTATTCTTATTTGTATTTCTTTGGACTGTAAGAGGAAGCCAAAGTATCCAGAGGAAACCCAGGGATCGAATCACTATACCACCATGCTGTCCTCAAGAGGGAGAGAACAACAAATGTGATTTAAATTGCTTATCATGATTAAAAGCCTTACTGAAAACTTCACTTTGGCTGGAATTATTATTGAACTCAACTTAATCTTATAAGATTCTAGGGAATGGGTTTTGTTTTTATAATCCACTAGTTAGCAGTCAACTGCCATTTAATCCAGTCTAATATAAGTTCTAATATATCTATTCTCGGGGCAGTGGTAGCCCTTGTAGGGTGCTGGATTACTGATCCCAAGTCAGGGGTTCAAGCCCCACTATCTACGGGTTGTCACTGCTGTTCCCCAGGTCAGGTAACTGGGTTATCCAATGCCAGCCATGTCTCTCACTGTCTATGGTAAGAAGCATGTAAAAGAACCATTGCTGATTTTGTCAAGAGTAGGCTACATAGCGTGTTTCTGCTGTGTGATGGCCTGGCGAGCTGTCCAGGGTGTACTCTGCCCTCGCCCAGAGTCGGCTGAGATGGGCGCCAGCCTCCCCACAATCATAATTAGGATTAAGCGGTTCAGAAAATGAATAAATGAATACATCTATTCTAATAGATCTATCAATCTAATTATTTATATTGTTGTTTTGCCTTAAATTAACCAAGGGCAAGATGGTGGCGCAGTGGTTAGCATCTCCACCTCACAGCAAGAAGACCTGGGTTTGATTCCCAGGCTTAGGCGTTTTTGTGCATATTTTGCATGGTTTACCTGTGCTTGCATGAGTTTCTTCTGGGTACTTCAGTTACCTTACACAGTCCAAAAACATGCACAATAAGCTAACTGGCTGTTTCAAATTGCCCCTAGGTGTGAGTATGAGTGTGACTGGTTGCATGTGTGTTGGCCCTGTGATGGCCTGGCGAGCTGTCCAAAGTGTACCATGCCTTTACCCAGAGTCAGTTGAGATGGGCACCAGCCTCCCCACGACCCTAATTAGGATTAAGCGTTTCAGGAAATGAATGAATGAATGGATCTCATTTGTCACTATCATTCTATTTTGGCTCGTATATTAATTTATGATCAGTAGAAAAGGCAAACAATTCACAAACAATAATAGGTGTGTTAAAATTAACATAGACTTGCAAGCTGTTCAGGGTGTTCCCTGCCTTTGGCCAGAGCCAGCTGAGATAGCCTCATGGCAACCCTAGTGGTATTAGGTGGATTGGCGAATGAATGGATGAATGAATTAATAAATGAATTGATTCATTAATTAATAAACTGATTAATTAATATTAAAAAAATTGCAGGACACCAACATTAACCAGGAGACAACATTTTTTTGCTGGCTTCCAAAAAATATATATTAACTAATAATAATAATGACACTGATATGTAGTTATTAGTGCAGCATGTGTTAATTAATTGGTGTAGAACACTGGCAAGGAAAAGTAAGGTATCCACTTGGAATCACCTGCAATTTTGCAGAATCAGTTATTAATTATAAAATTATCGCCCAGACCCTAATTAGGTTCCAGCAGCTTAGAACATTAATTAATGAATTAAATTTACAATATTACAAATATTAGTTAAAACTGTTTGTGTTTAAGTTTTGTATCTTCGAAAAAGAATAGAATAAAGAAATTGAAAAAGACACCATATTTTAAAAAGGGTTCACTTAGGTTTATATGCTACCATATATTATGATGCTTTTACAACCCGAATTCCGGAAAAGTTGGTACGTTCTTTAAATTTTAATAAAATGAAAACTAAACGATGTTCAAATCACATAAGCCAATATTTTATTCACAACAGAATGTAGATATCAAAATTTTAAACTGAGAAATGTTACAATTTAATTCTAAAATGAGCTCATTTCAAATTTGATGCTTGCTACAGGTCTCAAACTAGGACATAGGACAGGGGCATGTTTACCAGCTGTAGTTCCTCCTCTTCTTTTCAAAACAGTTTGAAGACATCTGGGCAGCGAGGTTATAAGTTTCTGGAGCCATGTTTAAATATGGCTTCATTTCTGCTTGATAGAGCTTAAGTTGGCATTTGCAGATGGCATAGCGGATTATGTTACCGACAGTGATTTCTGGAAGTATTCATGGGCCCATTTAGTAGGTCAATGACACAATCCATGGGCATCCAATAAAGGTCTTCAGCCTTGTCATTTATGCACAGAGATATCTCCAGTTTCTCTGACTCTCTTGATGTTATGCACTGTAGATGATGAGATTTGCAAAGCCTTTGCAATTTGACATTGAGGAACATTGTTTTTGAAGTATTCCACAAGTATTTTATGCACTCTTTCACAGACTGGAGAGCCTCTGTCCATCTTTACTTCTGAGAGACTCTGCCTTTCTAAGACATTCCTTTTATAGCTTATCATGTTACAGACCTGATATCAATCAGTTGCTAGATGTTTTTCCAGCTGAATCTTTTTAAACTTTCTTGCTTTTTCAGCCATTCGTCACCCCTATGCCAACTTCTTTGGGACCTGTAGCAGGGATGAAATTTGAAGTGAGCTCATTTTGTGCATAAAATTGTAAAATTTCTCAGTTTAAACATTTGTTATGTTATCTATGGTCTGTAAATGGACAGATATTGGCTCAGGTAATTTTGAAGTTTTTTAGTTTTCATTTTATTCAAATTTAAAGAACATATCAACTTCTCCGGAATTCAGATTGTATAATGCAAAGGTTTTTTTTTTTTTTTTTTTTATTTTTTTTTCCAATTGGGATTGCATGTCAACATGTTTAGTTTAAGAATACTTAAAAGTGAACTTCATGCAAAATCAAATCTGTAATGATCAACCCTGATCAGCCCAGGCCTGCTGCAGAGGTATGCAATTCACCTGTTGCTATGGTAACATGTTTGATGATAGGATGACTGAGAGCAAATAGAAAGTTGGGAGGGTTAAACAGAACCTAGGATGCTGCTGGAGGATAGTCCTTGGCATTTCCACAAGTAATTACTCTACCTTTGGCATAAAACATGTTTCAATTCCATCTGCATTTCTGAAGCAATTTGAAATGTCTCTGCTACACATTGTAATACTTTCATACTAATGTGTGCACAAAATATGTGCTTCATGTTTTTTGTCCTCTCTTAAGAAGTCATTAATAAGGCTTTGGTGAGAGCGTCGTGTCATGGGCTCATGATAAGAATCAAGCTCACAGCATGACACTAAGATCAATGCAAGTTGTAATTTTGTGCTGAGCTTCAATCTTACAATGACTGACATGAAAAAATATACATCAGTAAGACAATAACCACTAAGGGCATGAACTACAATGAAAGATATTTGAACAAGTCTTAAAAACTTAGATCAAAGCTAGAGTGCAACTTAGTGATATGTGCAACATCAAAAAACATGTAAATGCATTTTTTTGTAATGTGAAACAATTGGAAAATTTAAACTGAGTTCTGCTTAGATGTATTTTATTAGGGAAAGATTTGCACTGAAAATAGGACTGTGATAGTAGGACTGTGATAGTAGGATATCTGATGAAATACAGTATTATTCTTATGATACGCTCATATGCCAAGGTTAAAATACAAGAAATCCAAATAGATATAAACTCATAAATATTAGACGTGGCATAGTGGTTAGCACTGCCACCACACAGCAAGACGGTATTGGGTTCAATCCCTGTGCCCGATGAGAAGTTGCTGTGGGTGTGCTCCCACAGTCCAAAGGTATGCACATTAGGTAAATTGGATATTCTCAATTGCCCCTAGGTGTGAATGTGAGTGTGAGTCATCATGTGTCTATCTTGGCTTTGCAATGGTCTGGCGAGCTGTTCAGGGTGTACCTCACCTTCATGCACGACAAGCGAGGATTGGCTCCAGCCTCCCCGAGACCCTAATAAATGTTAAAGCACTTTTAGAAATAAAATGTAATAAAATGAGATGAAACATTAGGAGTGTGTGTGTGTGTGTGTGTGTGTGAATGTGTATTCTCTTTATTTGTTTACTTCTTGTCAATTTGCTTCTTTATAATATTTAGATCAATGATAACTGTATTATAAATTTTTATTAATTTGCCAAACCACTAAATCGTACTAGGACTAAAGGGATCTCAGCTGGCTTTGGACAAAGGCGGGGTATACCCTAACAGTTCACTAGTCCATCACAGGCCAACAACATTTAAACCCACACATACAGACAATGTGGAACAGGCAATTAGCAATTACAGTACCCAAAGGAAACCCACATAACCAGGGGCGAACATGCAAACTCCACACAGAGACAACCTCGCTGAGTCGAGAACCTGGACATGCTAACCAATATGCCACCTTGTCCCCCTAGAAGAAATTAACTTTCAAAAAATTTAGGAAAATTGCATTTTAAAACCACTAAAAAATGCAAGTCTTCTCCTTACAGTAAAAACTAAAATTATTAATGAAGTATTTTTTTTCTGGCCTCTATAATCTTCACAGGCAATGAAGTAAACGAAAAAGTATCTGTCTGATATATCTCATGTCATAATGAAACTATTCAAACTTCAACAGCCATGTAAGTGTTTGTAGTGTGTTTCTTTCTTCTCTTTCCCTATGTGTTTTGCTCTTTTTTGAAGCTATTCAATGTACCAGAGCACAGGAGAGGGAGAATATTGCAATTAGTAGAGTGAAATGGCAAAGGTTTTCTGGTTTTTATTCAGCAAAGCAATCATAACAGATTTTCCTCTTTTCATATGTCTTGTCTAAGTATTACCAAGCCCTGGAGTTTAAAAAAAGTTCTTGCTTTTTGGCTGTGCCTGAGCAGAAATGAGAGAATTGTTTTACAGCCATGCAAGCATCAAAGAATAAATCTCTCCCTCTCCATTTTTTTACATAAGACACTGTCATTCAGGCTTGTTCTGGGTACAATTACCTGGGCCTTATTGTACTACCACCTGTGCAGGGTTTCCTTATTCAGCGCAGTCCACAGGCTCCTGCTATTTCATTAGTACCCTCCTCCTTTAAGGTGACTTCTGTAATTCTGTCTTTCTCTGTCTTCTATCACTCTCTCTCTCACCCTTTGCTCTTTCAGTTACTGTGTATGGTGGAAATTGTGGTTGGAACATGAGGATGTGTTAGGACTACTGATGGATGCATGCTGTGAGCCCCTGTGAGCTGCTCTCAGGCTGTAGTCATATGATGTGGCTTCTCCCTGCTCCATAGCCTAACTCATTATTACACTGTGAGTGAGGAAAATAAATATGTTGCACACGCTTGTAACATTGACATTACAATAACATTTAATCAGTGAAAAAGACCCCAACTGACTTCCAGTCAAATGTAAAAGTTAGTATAACATTTGTCTTGAGAAGAGTAACTTTGTAAAAAGATGACTATGGCTTTGCTGGAATGTAGGTAGTATGGAGAAAATCACTTTTTATTTACTGAGGATATTCGGTATATAATTCATGTATTTCTAATAGATGTTTTTTTCTTCACAACTCTACTGAGAGTGTCAACTGTAATTAAATGCTACATTAATTCACTAGTCCTAAAACATTGTTGTTTTTAAGGTAGCAACTTACACAGATTTGCATAATGGGTGGTCCAAAAATCTAAGTCAAACAATAATACAAATGCTTTTAAAAAGGCATAGTGGTTCGCATGACTGTCTCACAGCAAGAGATCATGGATTCAAGTCCTGGGCTTAGACAGGGTGCTCCTGTGTGAAGTTTTCATGCTTGCCCTGTGTTTGTTTGGGTTTCTTCCAGGTACTCAAGGCTTCTTTCACAGTCCAAAGACATGCACATTACATTCATTGGCTGTTCTAAATTGCACCTAGTTGTGAGTATGAATGATTTTGCGTATTCGTTGGCCCTGCAATGGCCATTTTTGACTTTGAAATTATTGACTTTGTAAAGTTTATTTAATGTTTAAGGAATGAATCTCCAATGTCAGTGCTTTGTAATGAATAGTTCACAGCAAAATCAGCATACACAAATGAACACTGTCAGAGTTGATATCAACACTTTTGAAGTGTCTATATGGGTCCACACTACAAAGTGTTAATTTAACTCTTTTTGGAGAGTTGGCAACTTAACACTAATACAGTGTTACCTATTAACTCTATTAATAGGAGTAGTGTTAAATATTAACTCTCACTCTCTGGATTATTTTCAAAATAAAGTTTGCTAAAATAATGGGCCAAATTTGGTTATTTATTTTAAAACATGCACCACATTAAAAAACATATTTTAAAAATGGAACAATGTATGATCTGTCAATGTCATTATAGTATTGTTTATCAAAGGGTCTGAAGTAAGTGAGCTGGCTGATACATATCACTCCATAGTCATCATTTTGCTCCACTATACAGTATGCATGAAAGTGTTCATCAAAGTACAATGTATTAACGGTAAAACCCACTATGAAAGCATGCTGTTCATGTATAATAATATAGCATATTTTCTTGAACACAGATGGATCATGCAATGTTTCAGTGGCTATAAATAAACCAATCTGGTACTCTGTGCCATAATTTCTAACGCAATTTGTAGCTGAAACATCTAAAAATTAATCTAATTTTAGTACCTGACACAGTGTTTCTCCACATGCTATCATTTTGTTTCCTTAAAACAATAATTTTCATAGTAAAAAGCCAACTGATGCTGGTGTTGTTTTAAAGGAGATTTTGTAAGGTTTTTAGAGTTCTTTACATATCTTTTAAAAAAATATGTTTTGCTTCAAATCGTATGCACCACATATAGATTAAGGGGCCAATTTTTTATTACATCTTGGATAATGAATCATCAACTTTTTATCAGAGAACAAGGTTTTAAACATCTTATGGTGGTCACAAATCAAATGTTTTAGGTAACATATGCCATCAGTTAGGATAACACTATGTTAACAATTTGTAATAAAAGAAGAACAAAGTTCCAATGACTACTGTCCCTTTCAACCACATCACCAAAGAAAAGTTGGGTATTGCGTAGAACACATAATGACTGAATGGCAATTTAGGTTTAAGTTTTATTTAAGTTTAGGTTTAAACCTAACTGCTTGCGGTCATTTTTTAACCCATATGCTTTGTTCTTACATTTTCTAATACCATAATTTAAACTCTGTATCCTGTCTAAAAGACTGTTCAAAGAAATGTAGCCATTTTTTATCAGGTACTGAAAAAAGCAACACACAACACACAAATCATGCAATACCCTCTAACAAATCATGCATTATATCAACTGCATAATTGTCAGTGCTGTAAAAATACTCTAATATATTTAGCACACAAGACTTTTTAACACCATAAACAGCAGGTTGAGCAAGTTCTTCACTTAGTGCATTACAATGTCCAATGTGAAGCGCTCTGGAGCGCAGAACAAGTCCAGGATCATCCTCATTGAAAACCGACTGAATCTCTTCCTTACTTGTCAGACAAAACCTACACCAGTGGGTTGCACTGAAAGACTCGACAGACCCTAACAAGCTAATTAAAGCAAAAGTATCTCCTGTCACTTGAATTACAGATTCAAACAATGGCTCTTCAATATATGGAATTTTGATTCCTCTTGTCTCTAAAATGTTTAAATCCTTAATTAGAGGCTTTAATATTTCAAGTCCATATCTCTTTAAATCTTCTGTGAAAAAAGAGCTGCAACATGCACATTCATTAAGACAGAGTTTAATTTTGGTGGGAGATTTATTAAAGTACAATAAACACATCCAAGTTTGTGGACACCCTTCTTTGAACCTAAAGGGTTTGCTGTTTCAAAGTCATCATAGCAGAGCAAAATCTGTAGAGCATGCTGCCTTTGAGAAAAGAGAGGATGGTTTTGGAAATATAACCCATCATTGATGTCTTTAGATGTTCCCATTTGACTTTGTTTCTCTTGCAAAAAACATTCTCTTATGTCATCATTTTTGAAAATAGACTTTAGTGTGCCTAAAATGGGTACATACATGAACTTGTCTGTCACAGAAATCTGGCTATAGACACCTGTAGTTCTATCTCTACGTGTATCCAATCTTGCTCCAAGAACAAATTCTTTTGCATAAAACTATTTCCTACTTTTCATCATAATATTTTTGTCTCTTTGTTAAATGTTGAAAAGAGATTAACTGATTTAAAGTACGCTCTATTTTATTATACATTTTTGACTTTTTAGTTTCCTCAGAAAATGTTTGGAGAACTGCTTCTCGTGCTTGACTTTGAACATCACTGACAACTTCCTCCACTGAACAAACTATTGTTTGGACAGTGCTTTCAGAAAGACCACTGTCTTGCAAGTGTGCAACAATTAAGCCACACATTCTAGTAAGTGGTTTCTGAGTGATAACAGGGGGAACTTGCAACATGGACGAAGAGATTGTTGGCTGATCACTTGAAAATCCCACCTCAGAATATATTTGTAATGCCACTTCCTGGTTAGTACTGACTTGTTCATCATAACAACTGCTTGTGCACAGTGTTTAGGTGCTTTCTTAAGCCATTATATGTACAAAAAGATGAAGCACATTCTCGCTCCCCACATTTCAGACGCAGGTTCTTAGCTGGATACAGACCATGGTGAAACATTAAATGCTTACAAAGAACTGAACAGGTTTTGTGGTGCATTTGGCAAACATTCTCAGACAATTGTGCTCTGACCTTTGTGAACTGTTGGCTTTTTAACACTCTTGCAGTAGTCATGCTCTCAGCTCCTTGACTTGTAGGCTTTCCTTTGCTTTTCCTGCATCAATATTGTACACTGTGGTCTGAATGAAGGTGTAGAAGCTGGTGAGCATTTCATCGTAAGAGAGGCTGAATATACATAGTGAGCTTTAAATAGTTAATCAAAAGCAGCCACTGTTGTTTAAGCATTGCTTGGGATAGGTTTCAGGTCCACAACAATAAAGAACCTCTGGATTTTCTTCTTTTGCTCAGTGATGCAGAGGAGGAAGGGCTGTCTTGCATCAACTTTCTCCAGGAATGTAGTGAGGTTTGCACCCTCCTATAGTTTGAATGACACAGCATCAAGATTTATTCTTACGGACCTATATTAACTTGCAAAAAACTTCTGCTAAGCAAAAAGTGGATTTGGTAGGACAACAAAAGCTACATACTTTAAGAAATCTTACAAGATGGTTGGCTGCTTGTGCTGAGCTGATCTTGGCTGTTTTTTTATGGCCTCTTGATGTAGGGGACAGGAGATGCAACAACAGGAGGAGAGCCAACATATGACTTTTCCAGCCTTGGAGAAAAAAAGATAATTAAAAAATTACTTCTTTTTTGCTGTACGTTATCTATCTAAAACATACAAAACTATCAATTATTTAACAAAGTCATTCTCGGCATCGGGATCAGATGTTGCAAGAAGCTCCTCAACATACCTATTTGACCGAAGACTCTGGCATTCTGTGATGACTTTATGCTTGAAAAATGAGGGCCACTTTGCTAGAAATTTCCCAGATACTTCATCCCCAAACATCATGGAAAAATC
>JAOUQZ010000044.1:19552462-19566941 GCA_028564935.1 Neosilurus hyrtlii
GCAGCTCGCATAAAGCAGTGTCCGTGTCCGCCTGAGGTGGAATATAAACGGCGCTGACTATGACTGAAGTAAACTCCAGACTTTCAGAGAGGAGGATCCGATTGAGAGTCAAACCTCGGATTTAGGAGGAAAATTGTGGGTTTTTTTGTTTCAGCCGCATCACTCTCGACCAGCTGTACACACTCTACAGAATACTCCAGGGGGCATGGGAATTTGCCCAATCTCTCAACATGTGCTTTCTGGATTTAGAAAAGGCTTTTGACCGTGTCCCTTGGGCTATCTTGTGTGGTGTGCTTTGAGAATATGGTGTACTGGACCCATTGCTATGGGCCATTAGGTCTCTAGCTTTGTCTGCATTAGTAACAACAGGTCAGATTAATTTCTGGTGAGGGTTGGAGCCCACCAAGTCTGTCCTTTGTCACTAGTTTTGTTCATATTTTTATGGACAGAATCTCTAGGAGCAGCCGAGGAATGGAAGGGTTCGGGATTCGTGGCCATAGGGTCTCTTCTCTGCTTTTTGTGGATGACATTGTCCTTTTGGCTTCATCAAGCCAGGACTTTCAGCTCTCATTGGAGTAATTTGCAGCTGAGTGCGAAGCAGCTGGGATGAGAATCAGCCCCTCCAAGTCTGAGGTCATGATTCTCAGCCAGAAGAGGGTGAAATGCAAGGTTCTGCCCCAAGTGGAGGAGTTCAAGTATCTAGGGGTTTTGTTCATGAGTAAGGGAAGGATGGAACAGTAGATCAGCAGGCGGATCGGTGCAGCCTCTGCTGTAAAGCAGAACTAGTAGCGGTCAATCGTGGTGCAGAGGGAAAAAGGCTAAGCTCTCAATTTACTAGTCGATTTACATTTCAACCCTTACTTATGGTCGGGAGCTTTGGATACTGACCAAAAGAGCAAGATCACAGATACAAGCAGCTAAAATGAGCTTCCTTTGCAGGGTGGCTAGGCTCTCTTTCAGAGATAGGGCAAGAAACTCAACCATTCTGGTGGAGTTCAGAGTTGAACCTCTGCTCCCTTCACATTGAGAGGAGCCAGAGATGGCTCAGACATCTGATTGGAATGCCTCCTGAACACCTCCCTGGTGTGGTATTTCAGGCATGTCCAACTGGGAAGAGACCCTGAGTTTGACCCAGAACATGCTGATTACAAGATTATGATGATGATGATGATGATCATGATAAATAAATTATTCACAATAAACATTTCATTAATTAATAAAACTATAAAAAATTTAAAGAAAAGAACTTGCAGGAGTGTAAAATGTAAATTTGAACCACTGTCAGATTCAGAGAGTTTTACCGCTTTCATCTATCTTAAAGATGAATATCATGCAGACACTCTACCATAAGAAACAGCAAATGAGTTCAATGAAATGTTATACACCCCAAATTAAAAACATTATTGAATCTAAAATGAGATACTCCATCATAAGCTCACCCAGAGCTGTGGCATTTCGAACACAGTGAGTGATCAATTACTCTGAATCCTCAGATATTGTACATAATGCACTGCATCACTGACAGGCTTACCTGTACTGCAGTATAGTCTTTTTTATTCTGCATATGTCTAAATAAAAATATACATTCTATTTTTTTTAATACTTTTTATATATAATTAAAGGTCATATTTTTTCACAGTTGTGTTGTCAGAACAGTACATTTTCCTGTAGAATCCACAGTTCATGTACAATATATATATATATATATATATATATATATAGGTGCAAACGATTCTCCAGAAGATTCCTTGGATGATTTGTCAGATGTTTCCTCAAACAGCATTTCAAAGGCTTGCCGTAATGCCCTTCAATTTGGAAAGCATATTTAAGTTGTGTATTATTAAGTAACTAATACATCTAAATTATATTACAATTATTTTTTAACTCTAAATGTATTTGTTAGCTTTAGAAGACCAGTGAGTTACTCTCCTCTGCTCACAGTTTCAAAAGGTTACATCTGATATCAACCTACACGTCAATTTACAATTATTATTTTTATCCAACTGAGCAATTGAGGGTTAAGTGTAATGATTTAGTTTTGGAATTGTTTTCTTGTGTGGAGTTTCTCTTTTTGTCATCAATCACCATTGGCATTTCAGCCGTGCTGGGAGGCTTCTTCAGCGCCAGAATATTCTTGCTGCGTGAATTCAATGAGCCCCAACGCTTCTGCCTAATCTCTGCTATGCGGACACACTCTCTTCTGGGATTGCTCGGCCATGCTTCCACCCAATCTCCGCTATGTGGACACATGCTCTCTTCCAGGATTGGTAACCCAGCACTTCCGCCCCATCTCCTCAATGCGGCTGCTCTCTCTTCCGGGGCTGGTCACCAGCCTCCTCCATAAACCTAAGCCTCCAGCCTTGTCCCCTCCATGGACCCCCACCCCCCCACCCCAGGACCCTGGTTCCCTCTACTTTCCCTCCCCCAACTCAATAAATATATTTAGCTGCTATTTAACTAAAAATATTTTTCTCCTCCAGGTGTGCTTTTGGGTGCCTACCTTGCATCTAGTTTATTATCATTACAGAATACTCTGGCCAATCATGGACCGAGCAGGCTGGATCCTGTTAAGGAGGCCCTTTCCACCCAAGGAATCCTCATCGGATGTCATGACAAAATATTATACAAAGGAGCCCTTTGTTGTCGTCCCCCCACCCCACCCCCTGGAGCCTTATTCTGGGGATTTAGGGTTATGTGAGCAGTCTTTATTAAAACGTCTCTTCGTTTTTGACCTGCAGCCCTCCAGTTAAAAAAGCATATGTGATCAACTTGTTACAGAGCAGAGCAGCTAAGTGGGCTACCACACTTTGGAACAATGCTTACCCAGTGTTATCCTCATTTGATCTGTTTTTTCAGGAGTTTAGGAGGGTTTTCGATCATCCCATTAAGGGTCTGGAGGCTGCTAGCATTAACCCAGGGATCCCAGTCCATTGCCTGTTATTGTAATGAGTTTTGCATTTCAGCTAACATGTGTGGGTGGAATGAACCCACTTTAATGAGTATCTTCATTTCAAGTGCTGATCGACTCAGGGGCGGACGACAACTTCATCCATGAAGGATTGAGTAGCCATCTACAGTAGCCCCTTGAGCCTCCTGCCTCCCCAAGAAGGTATATGCCATGGATGGCCACCTTATTTCCCTTGTGACCCACCAAACAGCCCCAGTCGCCCTCATCATCTCAGGCACGAATGCCCCAGCAGTGTCCCAAACCCTGATGAATGATGTCCTGTGAGATATGCTCAACTGGTTTGTCTTTGTATATCTCGATGACATCCACATCTTCTCTTGCTCACTTGAAGAAAATCAGCACCATGTTCAACAGGTCCTCCAACATCTTCTCGAGAATCACCTGTTTACCAAAGTTATTAAACTTGAGTTCCACGCCACCTTGGTCCACTTCTTGGGATCACCAAGGGACAAGTCCTATCTGACCCCTCCAAGGTCCAAGCTGTCATAAATTGGCCCATCCCCATCACTCGAAAAGAACCACAATGGTTCCTTGGCTTTGCCAACTTCTACCGCTGCTTCATCAGGGACCAGCAAGTAATGCTAGACCAAGGTCAGAGAGATAATGAAGGACCTTAGCCATCCCAACAATTCTCTCTGTTGTGGTCAGGGAAACATTTCCATTCCTTGAAAGCAAATACTGAGCGAATGAGGAGGAGATTCTTTCCGCAGGCCATTCAGGCCCTCAATCAGAACATCTAGTACCTGGACTCTGTAGACCTACCCTACCCATGAACATTACATTCTACCTCTGCTGATTGTTGCACACACAAATTGCACTCCCTGAACAACTTGCACTACTTTTCACACACAACAACCACACTCACTGGACATTTTTGTGTGCATACTGCACTGACACTTTACACACCGTGCTATTCACTACATATATATTTTATATTTTTATATTTATATTCGACTTTTAACTATTGGTGTCCTTTAAATTGTTATTGGTATTTTTCTTTTTTTCTTCTTGAATATTGATAATTTTTATTCTTCTTTAAATATAGGACAGTCATAATGAGCATTTGACTACATATTGTACTGTGTATGATTTTGTAGGTGACAAATAAATTTGAATTAGAATTTGACTATAGCAATGTAGCCAGCCCGCTCACATGGCTCACCTTTACCCATTCCACTTTCCAGTGTACACTGGAAACTTCCACAGCATTCATGCAGCTCAAAACTGTTTTCACCGAAGCGCCCATCCTCAAACACCTGGATCCTACCCTTCAGTTCATTGTAGAGGTAGATGCTTCTGATATGGGGGCCGGGACCCATGTGCTTCTTCTCTCACCGTCTCCCCTGTCAGAGAGGAATTATGATGTGGAAACAGAGAGTTGCTAGCCATTGTGTGGGCTTCCAAGAGTGGAGGCACTGGCTGGAGAGATCGGAGATTCCCTTCATCATCTGGACTAACCATAAAAATATGTCTTATCTTTATTCCACCAAACACCTTAATCCCCACCTGGACCATTGGTTGCTCTTCCTCAAATGATTAAATTATACCGTATCCTACTGCCCTGGTACCAGTGACACCAAACCTGATGCCCTCTCTTGCCTCAATCCCCCCCTAGTTCTGAGGAAATGGACCCCGTCATTCCCCTTTCCTTCTTCTGTTTGCACCAGAGGCAAGGCCTCCCATCAACCCCCTGCTGGTCTGCAGTGCTACCCATCTCCAGCCGCTCCGGTTCCATATCGGCATTGACTTCATCACCGGCTTACCACCCTCCGAAGGTAATACAGTCATTCTCACTATCGTTGATCCTTTCTTTAAATCTGTGCATTATGTGGCTCTCCCAAAACTGCCTTCTGCCCTCGAGACTGCTAATCTCCTTGTCCTCCATGTGTTTACATTGCATGGTATCCCCAGGGTACCACCCACATACTAACGGCCAGACAGAGCAAGCCAACCAGGACCTGGAGACAGCTCTCTGGTGTGTTGCCGCTCACCACCCAGCTTCTGGAGTTCTCACCTTCCCTGGATTAAGTATGCTCCTAACTCCCTCACCAGCTCTGCCAAAGGTATGTCCCCACTCATGGCATATTATGGTTTTTAACCTTATCTGTTTTCTGACCAAGAACAGGAGGTTGTGGTTCCTTCAGTCAAGAAATACCTGTGGCAGGTGCATGAAGAAAAAACATCTGAACAGCTCTCACTCGATCAGCCAAGAAGAACAAGCGGCTGACCGACCTTTATCACTACCCCACTTCCAAGTATAAACTGGGACAGATGGTGTGGCTGTCCTCCCAGGATCCCCCCACTTCAAACTGAGTCACAGAATTCTACGCCATGCTTTATTGGACTGCTCCCCATTGTTAAATCATCAATCGCACCTCTGTGTTATTAAAGCTCAAAGACTCTCTCAACATTCACCCCACTTTCCACGTGTCCCATCTCAAGCTGGTGTCCTCCAGTGACCTCTGCCCTCTGGTCATACCCCCTCTACCCCCACCAGATCATCGATGGCCACCCTGCTTTCACCGTGTCCAAGATTTTGGACATCATGCCCCGAGGTTGGGTTTTCAATATCTAGTGGACTTGGGATATGGTCTGGAGGTGCAGTCCTGGATATCACGTAAACTCATTGTGGATCATTTTTTACTTAGGGATCTCTACTACAAGCCTGGAAGGATGCCAGGAGGTGTCCATTAAGGGAGAGGTACTGTGGTGATTGCATTAATTTTTGTGTAGTTTTGGAATTGTTTCTTGTGTGGAGTCTCTTTTTTTTCAGAGATGGGGTGGCTCCCACTGGCACTGGCTCCACCCACACCTGCAGCAGATTTCCTGAAATCACCACTGGCATTGGCTTGCTGAGATAATGTTGTCCCCACCTCACAGGTTGAGGCGTCTACTTCAACTATGAATGTCTTGTCTGGATCAGGATGTTGTAATACCAGTGCAGACAGAAATGCCTTCTTGGAGCACCGGAATGCTTGTTCGGCTGTTTTATTCCATTTCAGGGTCCTTGGTTTGCCATGAAGGAGACTGGTTAAGGGAGCTGCCAAGACACTGAAGGTCTTAATAAACTGACAGTAAAAGTTTGCAAAGCCCAGGATCTCTGCAATGGCTCTGGCCAGTTCTTGATGACCTGACATTTTCATCCTCCATTCTGACCCCTTGGGAAGTTATCACGTATCCCAGAAATGACACTGCCTTGAGGAATAGCTGGTGTTGGCAGAGGCATTGGAGAACCTGTGTCACACAGTGCACATAGGTGGAGAGGTCAGATGAGGATATTGTCGATATAGACTAAGATGAATTTATCCAACATATCTTCTTCGTAAATCCCTGAAACACTGAGGGAGCATTAGCAAGCCCATACAGCATAAACAGGTATTCATAGTGGCCAGTGGGTGTAATAAACACTGTCTTCCATTCATCCGCTTCACGGAGTCACACTAGGTTGTAGGCCATATGGAGATCCAACTTGGTTTAAATAGAACAGCTGTTCCAGGCCACTAGAGATGGTAGGTACTGGAACTTGACAGTGACCTGGTTGAGTGCTCGGTAGTCAATACAAGGGTGAAGTCCTCCATCTTTTTTGGGAACAAGGAAGAAGCTGGAGGCTGCTGAGGAAGTTGATGGATGTAGTCCTGCTGCAGTGCTTGCTCCATGTACTCCTCCATAGCTCACCAGTTCGATGGCGCAGTCTTAAGGCCTATGGGGTTGCAGTCCCAAGGCGAGTCCCGGGCTGAAAACGTTGCTGTAGGTATTCAGGTGGAAGTGGTATGCCTACCTGGGCTGACAGACTCTCTATGGTGGTAGTACCTAGGTCAAAGTGGCTTCTGGTGGGATACAGAGGAAGTGGAAAGCAATGCGGGAAGCATGTCTTTCCCCAGCTCAGGACTTCTCCTGTGGGCCGAGAGGATGGCAGGTGAGTGGTAGATGAATCTGGGTAGACCAAAGACAGCATCAACCTTAGAATGTTCCAGTACAAGAAATGAGAGATCCTCATGGTGCAGACAGACGGTACTAGGAATAAATTGGGTTGGTCTGGAGTTGGTGCGTTTGTGACGTAAGTGGTTTTCCGATTATTGAGCAGACTGAAAAGTGGGTCAGGCAGTGGTGCAGCAGGAGCTGGAGCCTTCGGCACAGGTCCCCAGAAAGGAAATTGCCCACTGAGCTGGAATTGTGGAGCACCGCAACTGTGAGAGAACATAGCGTCATAGTAAGGGTTACTGGATTGGATAATGGATGGAAGTTAATGATTTCAGTACTGCTGCAACTCACCAGTAAATGTGGAGGGTAAATAGGGCAGATCGTAATAGGATGGCCGGGCTGCCCACAGTAGACACAACGCCCCTCAGTGCTCTGATGACGCATCCCCTTCGTCGACGTGCGATGCGGATGGCCAGTTGTATGTATTTCTCTAGTCCTTTGGAGTCATCATGGGAGGAGAGTTGTAGCCTGAGCAAGGGCTCCAAGCCCTAATGGAAATATGTGAGCAGAGCCGCTTAATTCAACCCACAGAGCCCGGCAAGGGTGTGAAACTCCAGAGCATAGTCCCTAATGTCCATCCTACCCTGGCGGAGACAATGTAACTTTTTCCGGTTAGTTGAGTCTCCGTTGCGGCGGCTGAACACCTCCCGGAAATGGGTGGTGAAGTTGGTGAATGTGGTGACCACTGGTCCATTCTGTCTCCATAGTCCTTCAGCCCATTGTAGGGCTTTGCCGGCAAGGAAGGACATGATGCATGCCACTTTTTGGCACATTTGGTGGGGAAATGAGCGGGGTGCATTTCTGTGGCTAGGAAGTTCCGTAAAAGAAAGCTATCACAGCTGTCGGAATCCGAGAGTTTGTATATATGTTTTAATCAGTGCAGGAAACTAGGTGCAGATGATAATCATTAAAACTCAGGAGATTGTGAATGAGGTGTGTGGAAGTCGGGAAGAGAGTTTGGTGTGAACGTAACAATATCACACACACACAGTATATTGCGCTACATTGTACAATTACTAAGTGGCTGTATATAAATATTAAAACCTTGATCCTGACTTCTCTTACTATGGAAAGCAGCAAGATTAGACACTGAAAGCTTTAGTAGCTATGGTTCTGCATATACTGTATAAGACACTTCCTCTTTCTGTAATCCCTTGTTGCTTACCTCTGTGTTTGGGCTAGAAGAGTGACACTCAGCTGTAGGTAATCTGGTCATGCTTCATTACATGTATGTGGACCAGGTTTAGCGTAAGCTGTCACACTCTACAGGGTTTGGTGGACCTAGCTCAAGTGTAATTTGGGATTATCTCTGTAACACCCATGTCTCAGAAGAGCATAACATTTTTGTCAGTTCTTCATTTCAGAAGTCTAGCTCATGTGGCTTTACTCTGCTGAACTTGATATTCTTTTTCAGCTGGGGAATGTAACTCTTTCTTCTTTCCTGGTATATTTCCACACTAAGAACAGTGCCGTATCAGAACTGTCTTGGGTATCCCCTTGCTCTCATTTCTCACTGGCATTCCCTAAAGGGATTAAGCTTGGTGTTTCATTGTGTCACAGGCATAAGTGTGCTGTTGTTTCATTTAATACATGATTGGTCTGTCTTTTAAAACAGTCTTTGTTCTAGGATCTGTTTTATGGACAAAAACTAGTACTACTTACTAATGGATACTTTAAACTGACAAACTAAATTATAATAAATCTGTTGTATGCTCAGCAGTAAATATCATTTAAAGAAATCATAACTTATCAGAACTACTAAAGTATCTGTATTATATTAATCAGCTATTGTGTTCCGAAGTAAAAGTTAAAATTGTACAGCATTCATTAATATCCATCCATTCATCCATCCATTCATCCATCAATTCATATCCATATATTCATTAGGATTGTGGGGGGAAAAAAATGGCCAATCTCAGCAGATTTTGGGCAAGGGACATGGTAAACCCTGAATACGTTGAAGGGTTAGCACTATTTACACTATCAGTCACAGGAAGAACATGCAAACTCCATGCAGAAAAGATACAGTCAGCTGAGAGGTACA
Source organism: Neosilurus hyrtlii (assembly GCA_028564935.1). NCBI lineage: Eukaryota > Metazoa > Chordata > Actinopteri > Siluriformes > Plotosidae > Neosilurus > Neosilurus hyrtlii. Next base: position 19,561,456 of record JAOUQZ010000044.1, read on the forward strand.
CATAACATAACATAACATAACATAACATAACATAACATAACATAACATAACATAACATAACATAACATAACATAACATATAACACAACACAACACAACACAACAACACAACACAACAGTTTTACAAAATAGAAAACATGGTGTGCATAAAAAAAATGTTATACTTATTACTGTATTAATACAAAGGGCTGATGTTTGTTATATTATCATGCTTATAGCCTCAAAGCTAGTAGATTGTTTGTAGTAGCTGGTAATTATTATTACATGTTTAAGCAGCAATAAGGATAAATGTGGCGACCTGCACTTGCAAGTGTTGCATTCATTTGAAGAGATTACATCCATATTAAATAAAACACTGTCATACCTTCTGTATGTGTATGCTCCAAGATCTTTACCTACTCTGTTTTGGCCTATATTGGGTCTAAGCTTAATAGTCTGGAGGCAAATCTTGAACAGGGAATCAAATAAGGGTTATGCACATGTTAAGGTAAAAGCAGACAACCTATTTTTTTTTGTTAAATGGGTTGCTTAGAGATAGAAATAGGGTGGTTGGCATTTCTGAAACTGCCTCGCATGATTTTCAACAACCATTTAATATATTAACTGTAGAAATTACAGCATATTGTGCAAAACGCAAAAGGGCACAGGGGATATACACTTTCTTCTACTTGACAATTTATATGTGTATAATTATAAGACATATAATCTACTGTGATGGTTATAAATGTACCTTTGACATATATAAAATATATTTACTTACTGTTACAATTTCCCTTCTAAACATGCTTTGAGATGTCTAACCGTGTAAACTGTAAACCGTGATCAAGCCTCAGGGTAATAGTTTAATATTATTTTTGGACCATTTAGCAACTATTCTAGATAGGTTGTCATTCTAGAAATACATTTTTTAATCATTTAACACCAGTAAGCCTATACTATGTAAAAAAATCATCATTGTCACCCATTATAATTGACATCCAATTGACAATATCATGTATAAATGCTTCATATCAAATCAAAAATAAAATGGATTGTAAAGACACAAATTGTCTACACAGTTCTTAATATAGAGATTGCATCACAGAATTGATGCACAACTGTATCAATATTTCAAATACCTAAACTTTGGTTACCAGTGTACTGATAACGTTCCTCAATGCAATAAAGCTCTAGGGCAATAACTTTTACATATGGCTGTTGTTTTGCTTTAGAATTGTCCTGATCAAAGTGGAGAAATTCAGAGCCTCACTATTCCTCACTAAGTTGCACTGACGTTGCTCTTGGTTTTTGCCCAGCGACTTAGCAAAGAAGTCTGGATGGAACCAGGAACATTGAAAAGCCACGTTACATAAAAGTTCATGAAATGAGTCTGCCAAATGATATTCTTAATGGGCTTCTTGGATTCCATTCAATCACTTGATGTGACACCACCAGCCAGTTCACAGAAATAGGCAAAAAGTCTGCATGGAAAGTGTTCTAACATGCCCACAGCTTCTTCACCACAATAGTGAAGACAATGAGCCCAGCTCAGAAACCGTGGCATCTGTTGAACAGTTTGTCTTTAGACTGTATGATCTAAATACAACCTACTGCTCCATTCAGATGGTCCGCTGCTCCAAGTTCAGAAAACTTAAAGCAAATATTGACACACTGCCACCAACACAAGATGCTCTAATTTTGCACGTAAAAAGAGCAAATTACCAAACATTAGTCTGAAAACAATGCCTTGTTACACAACCACAACTACCTTTACCAACCTGCAGTGGCTGGCACATGGTTAATGGCAAACTTCTACCCAGGCTGATTACAGAAGAGCTAGTGCAGTCCAGGTTGCATGCCATTGACACTCTCTGGTTGCAAGGAGGAAGGTGTACAATGTAGCACTGTCTTTGCCACAAATAAGACATGTATTGCACATGAGCTTGTGCTTGTGTTAGTGGGGCATAGTGTATGAACTCCTTTGATAATGATGGGAAATAGATGATGTAGAAGTTTGCCAATAACAATGTGGTTTACACAGCTTTACAATATCTAATTAGGCCCCCTGACTATTAGCCAAATGCTAGTATCAACTTGTATTGCAATACCTAATGTACTGTATATGCGGCATTTACTAGTCTAGTAATAAAGCAGCACATCACTATTTTTCATATCAATTTTTGAGTCATTTAACAAGAGCTATGTACTAGACAGTAATTCACCACCTGAAGCCTGCACATGTTGCAAATGTGATATTAAAACTACAGCAACAGTTAATATTAAGTTAAATTTTTCCAGTGGTTATTCCTGTGCAGTGGTGGCCTTTTTTATTTTTTCTTTTCCTTCTTCATTTGTTGTTTGTTGCTCTTTTATAATTTTACATGTCAATCAAAATTGACTAAACTGAGTCTAATACAAAGAAATAAAATAAATTCCATGATAGTAAAAAATGATAGGCCTACTACCATAACAAAGTGTTTGTTAAGAAATCTGCACACAATTTGTCACTTGCAAGTTGTTCAGGTAATGGAAATAATCAACATGGCCACAAATAATAAGTAAAAATTTGTATGCATCTGTTCTCACTTCTCCTTTGAAAAACTGTAATAAGTAATGAGCTTTATTTGATTTAATGAGCTGTATTTGAAGAATATTTGCAAGTACTTATCTAATTGTCCAGTGGTTACAATCAAGATATAATGCAAGAAACCAACCAAATATTTTTTGCTAGGTCTAGTCTCAACCAACTTCAAATGGTGTTATACGGTAGGTAGATGGACCTATAAGACCTCAGCACATTCTAAAAAAGAATCTGTGCATATATGCACCACTAAAAATCCCCTAATATGACTTTAAAATGAGGTCAGCATGAGCCAACATGTCATGTTGTAGAACACACAAGTACTTACAATCCTAAAAAGACATATAGTTTCTGTACACTGCAAAAACACAGAATAAGATTTTCTAGGCTGTGTGCACCTACTTTCAGATGTAATTAAAATGATTTTTGTGAATGCCCTTGTGTGGTTTGTGGAAATTTGCATACAAGCCTAAACATGCAATCAGAGATGAGCCTCATTAAACTGAATGTTAATTTCAGCCACATCAAGTTGTTTTGTGCTGCCCCTCTTGGATTGCATATACATACATATATATATATATATATATATATATATATATATATATATATATATAAAAACCACAGTGAATATGATGTGACGTTATCATGTAACCCCTCCCTATGCACAGTTTGAAGCATATGACAATGCCTCTGAGCAAACTACCACAGTACTATGTCCTTAGTCCTAAGGGTTGCGGGGAGGCTGGAGCCAATCTCAGCTGACACTAGGTGAGGGCAGGGTACATCCTGAACAGTTCACCAGACCATTGCAGGACCAACACACACAACACTCACATTCATACTTGGGGCAATTCATACTTGTATGAAAGTGGATGTGTGTGTGGGAGTTCGTGGGGAGGAGGGTGGGGAAGGAGGGTTGGAGGTGCCCTGGTTTCCGGGCTGTGTGGCCGGAGCATTGGGTGCATATCTTTGGACTGTGGGTGAAAACCAAAGCACCCTGAAAACCCATGTAAGCACACAGAGAATATGCACGTTCTATGCATAAACATCCAAAACAGGAATTCGAATCCAGGACATTCTTGCTGTGAGGTGGACATTCTAACCACTATGCCATCATATGGCCCCAGTATTGAGACCTCAATTACAGATGTATACTCTACTCATACAGTTGCAGCTGATTTAAGCAAATGATCAGAGTTTCCCAGAAACAGTTGCCAAATAATCAACACCCCTCAGAGACCCATACTCAAAAAAGATCAATCTCAGAGACAACCTTCAAGGTATGAACTGCATACAAGAAGGGAATAGATAGCTATTTTTAAAAAATAATTCCAATACAATTACTAATTACCTGTTAAATTATGTAGTCAGCAACCTAATCCAAGAATCATAATATTAAAGTATGTTTGGAGCATGGTAAGCTGTCCAGGCTGTACTCTGCCCTCGGCCAGAGTTGGCTGAGATGGGCACTAGTCTCCCTGCGACCCTAATTAGGATTAGGCGGTTCAGAAAATGAACAATGAACTTTTGGATTACCTGATTACAAATTATGCAGATGAAGACTATTTTCACTGTTGAAAAGTATAACTTGCACTGTACTGTGATGCTGCGCCCACTGTTCTGCCTTAAAAACAACATAATGATGCAGTTTCCACCAAGTGCACCAAAGATAACTATAAGATTGTCTATGGGTTCTTTCAAAGCCATTGTGGCTGTGAGACTTATGAAGTCTTTATTGTTAAATGTTTTTACCACTAAAACTACTGATTAATTTAGTAAGATAATTTATTACCTTAATTGATTGCTTTGATTTAATAATAATAATAAAACTATTAAATTGAAAAATACTTATTTATATATAAATATAAGAGTCAGCTAAGATCGGCTTCAGCCTACCTTCAACCATAGTAGGATTGTATCCCTTTCACACATACATGGCCTAGCTTGATACAATATAAAATATTGCATATCAACATTTTAATATTGTCCACCTAACAGTAAGAAGGTCCTGGGTTCAGTTCCTGGGCTTGGGCGTTTATGTGTGGAGTTTGCATGTTCTTCCCATGCATTGGTTTCATCCAGGTTCTACCCATTGCATGGTATTCGTCCAGGTACTCTGGTTTCCTTCCACATTCCCCCCTAGGTGTGAGTGTGAAACTAAAACTAACAGATATAGAGATCCCATGCTTTGGGACAAATTTGGTTGCAAGTCAAATGTATTGGATCTATTTAACATGTTCAATGGACGTACAATGAACGTAGTTCAGAAGCTACAATTTGCTACCTCTACAATCACTCACATTCTCTGGATGTGGCCAAACCAATGACCAAATGTAGATATTTTGAAAGGGATATTAAGTGGTTCAGCAGATGGATGAAATGTTTAATCAGCACTATAACTGAAAGAGATTGAATATGACTATATATTTCCTTTATTCATTCATTCAGCCATTCATTTTCTGTACTGCTTAATCCTAATTTGTCTCAAATGGAGGCCGGCGGCCATCTCAGCCAACTCTGGGTGAGGGCAGAGTACACCCTGGACAGCTCGCCAGGCCATCGCAGGGCAGAAACCTGCTGATGTCTATGCAGCCTACTCTTTACGAAAATCAGCAGTGGTTCTTTTACACAGACAGTGAGAGACATGGCCTGCATTTGATAACCCAGTTAGTGGGGACAGCAGTGACATCCCATTCCTAGTGGGGCTTGAACCCCCGACCTTCAGATCAGTAATCCAGCACCCAACCACCAGGCCACCACTGCCTCTTTATTTGCTTTATTTTAGTCAATTTAATGAGTATATATATAAATATATAGAGTCTATTTTCCGTAAAACAGTGCTCGATATGACGAAGTAGAGCTAAATATATTGTATGTGGGAAAAAATAACAGTACTACAATTTCATCCCAACAAGCCTGTTTCGTGG
>JAOUQZ010000044.1:19582596-19599536 GCA_028564935.1 Neosilurus hyrtlii
ACTATGTAAAGCTGCTTTGTGACAATGTCAATTGTAAAAAGCGCTACACAAATAAAACTGACTTGACTTGACTTGACTGTACATGACTCCTCTTAATGACCCCTCTGGGGAAGAGGCATGCCATGTTCCCTGAAAGCTGACTGGGTTGTTTCCTATTTCTGCAATCTATACAACACGTACAGCTGTCCAGTGGTAATTATTAGAACTAGCAGGCAACCAACCAGTGGCCTTTTTGATTATCTTATGATGTGACGAGGAACATATTCCTCATGGAATAGTAAGGAATATATTCCTTGTGAAGAATTTGTTAGTTATGGTTTTACTTTCATTATTTACATTTCAGATAAATAACTTCGGCTAATCATTTGAAGGATTCATATGAATTCAGCTATGCACTACACAGATCAGCAACAACATTAACACCATCTAACTGGTCTGCGGCTAGGCAGCCCCTTATGTAACAGGCTGTAATGCACTGTGTGTTATGACCCTTTTCTATCATAACCTGCATTAACAGTTTCAGCAATTTGTGCTACAGTAGCTAGCTCTTCTATGGGATCAGAAGAGACACACCAACCTTCACTTTCCACGCACATCAACAAGACTTAGGCACCCATGACACTCTTGCCAGTTTGCTTGTTGTCCTTCCTTGGACAACCTTTGGCAGGTTTTTACCACTGGATATCAGGAACACCTCATAAGACCTGCTGTTTTAGAGATTAATAGACTGAGTTGTTTTTTTCATCACAATGTGGCCCTTGTGAAAGTCTCTCAGATCCTCATATTTGCTTATTTTTCCTGCATCCAGCACAGCATCTTATAGAACCTACTGTTCACTGTCTGCCTGATACATCCTACTCCTTGGCCGCTTTCACCGTAACAACATAATTGTTGGAATATCTCCATTATTTCTCTGTCTACGTAGCTTAGACACGTATTCCTTTTTGTTATTTTCCATAAGTGCAGAACATGCAGAACATGTTTTGCGTGAATTCAAGGCTTGTTTTTATAACTTAAAATCTTGATTACAATTCCCAAGCGGTTTCTATTTCTCGTATCTATTTTGTAACCTTCAGTTTTAGTTGCACTCTCCCTTTTAGTCAGGGGGAGCTTCAAGGTTGATCCTAGACTTTGCTTTGTATGTCTAATAGTAATACCTTGCGCCTTGTTGCATGCTTCGGTGATACATGAATAAAGACTGTAACTCTCCGTTGGTTGTCAGTGTTTTTCTCATGTCTCGCTTCAGAGCTCTGGGTGACACTTCAGGACTGATCGACGAGAAGCCTAGACAATTCCAAAGAATCTAACAATTTGGAAGCTCGTCTGGGATACTCCTGACTAGGTAAGGCTGTTCTTTTGTGTTTCTTTAGACACCTTCCTGGTTGGTAGTACTTCTGAACTGTTATCCTCGTGTGAGTTGCTACGAGAGGATATTTAGTGCGCACTGTAATCTTGTTGTTACAGACTTTTCTTTTCTCGTAATATTCCTGGTGTGTCACCATGGGGGGTAGTGTGTTAAGGCTCCAAAGCCTGATCCAGAGGAAACTCCATGTGACTGGATGAATCGTTGTGATTTAGCATATTTCACCACACCATGGCTAGATAATCTGGCAGGATGGACTGAATCTCAACCCCAGTTCCTGCCCTATCCACGGAGGGGTACCTTTAAACCTGAATATTTGGCGTCTGCCTACAAGATGATTTATGAGGGTCTGGGGGACCCTGGTTGGGACTATTCTTACTATAGTGTATCAAATTAAATCAAGCCTGAATTACTTTTTTTTTTTTAAATGTATAAACTACATGGGGACATCAGCAAAAAAGCACAATAAAATGCTATCTTTATGGTTTATGTCTTATTTTTTTTTACTTATTGATGGACACAGGTGAGCTGTGAGTGCACAGTGCAGGTGTGTAACAGTGTTTCTTTCTTCAAGAGTTTAAGTACACTATATACAATGTGAAACAAAGAAAAGCAACCTTAAAAAATTCTTACAGTTTATATTTACAAGTTATGTAAAATTATGTAAAGTCAGCTCAGATAATGGACCAGTCAGACTGCACATTTTCTGTGTAAAATGTTTTTAATGGCTTATTGGTGCATATTTCATTTATTAATTTTAATTTTTATCCCACAATGAGTGGTGCAAAATTTCACAAACACATCTGCATGCTTATTTACCTGATAGCAATTCAGAGTATAGCCAAGCGACCATCCACCATGTCTTTTATGAAGAAAAAGATTACCAGGAGGTACCTGCGATGTTACAGTGCCTATCTCAGCCACAAGTCCATCGCAGGGCTAAAACATGGTTTTCATTTCTTTTTTACAAATACAAACCTGACAAGTGTGGCATGCATTTGTATTCTGCCACCTTTATTTTATACCCCTAAATAATCTGCGTGTAATCTAAATCCGTATTAATGCAGCTGTTCTGTGAAGGCCTCGGAGGTTTGTTAGAGAACGTACAAGCAGCATCATGAAGCCCAGTGAACACACCAGACAGATCAAGGATGTAGTTCTGGATAAGTTTAAACCAGTGTAGGGTTATAAAAAAAATATCCCAAGCTCTGAAAATCTCACATAGCACTATTCAATCCATCATCCAAAAATGGAAAGAGTACAGCACAACTGGAAACCTACTAAGACATGGCTATCCACCTATACTGACAGGTCAAACCAGGACAGCATTGATCGGAAAAGCAGCCAAGAGGCCAGTATTTATGTCTTTTCAAACTACTTATTCTCACTTCTTTCCAGCTTATTTTCCATTATAAGGACTCAACAGCTCATTTTCAGTTACAGCTACAGGCACAAATGGTCGATGTATGGTAGAGTTCTTGAATTTGTGAATGATGAATGAGTATCTCAATGACTCAGATATCAGACTATTATTTTAGATGAAATATTGATTTAGAAGTTTAGATAGAAGGGACAGCAAAACTAAAGAGTCAAACAAAAATCAGCAGACCAGTTCTGACATGCATCATGTAATTATTGATGGATAATGATGGAGAAATCTCCATTTTTAAAATGGGACGTATCCATGAAACACAAACCAAGCAATTAAGTTAGGTCTTCCTTGGGCACCAAGGAAAAGAAACAACAAAACAAAATGTACAATGCTCACTGAGAAAAACAAATGATGGTCAGATAATCACCTAAGCATCCTTTGCAGCTTTAAACAAATATCACTATATAATTTGCTAAGCTGAAATTACTCCTGATAATTAACAATGTAATTAAGTGAACACAATTATTATTAGTAATACTAATGTGATGTGTATGATGGTAAAAATGTGAGGGTTTGTGTGATATTGCCTAAATGTATATTGTTAGTAATACATGTTTTAATCCATTTTTTTCTTAAGCCTGGCTTTTTCCTATATTTGTTTAGATTTTTCTTGACTCCGAAAAGTCAGCCCAGTTTTTATAACAGTGTTTGACACAGCAGTCTGAACCATATGATTAGAAGGAATTTAGATAATATAAATATAATACTAAGGTACTATTTGCTGGTTCATCTGTTGTGGGAGATGCTGCGTGTTTCTGAATGCAAAGCTGCCCTGCCACAGTATTGTGTAATTTATTTACTCATGGAAGGAGTTTCACTTTATTATGTTTCTTTTGATTAACTTTTAATTAACATAACATAACTGTATGACCACTGTATGAATATAGATGGGGTATACTGAAAACATGCTCTTTTTTTAACACAATTCTTCTGCAGCTTAGTAAAAAAAATAGTATCATAATTAGGAGTCATTCAATGGTTGTGAGCTTTAAATATTGAGGCTTTCAGGGGGTCTTGATAGAGGGTTCCCTTTGATCAAAAACCCAATTACTGGTCCATATTTAAACTTTTTGTTTCTTTTAATTTAATTCAAAAATTATAATTTAGAATTTAAAACATAAAAAGACATGCATTTACATACAAAATATAAACATAAAAAAAATGCATTTGAGAAAAAATAAGTACACCCCACGTTTTTTTTTAATTTTCACTACATTTGGATAATCATTTGAAGCAGCAATTATCTAAATTTACTGTGACTTGTATTCCATTGCATACAGTATGAACCCAAGATATTTCATGTTTTCTTGATCAAGTTAATTAAATTTTATATATGTCCATTTTAGGCCTGCAACACATCAAAAGAAAGTAGGAATCATCAGAATAGGAATTGATTAGATAGGAATCATCTAGAAATGAGAAACAACTCTTCAATAATGATGAAATATGAAACGGATAATGTAAACAGGTGATTGTATTCATGATTTTGTACAAAAGCAGTATCCAGGAATGGCCTAGTCTTTGGGGATGTAAAAATGTCTGGTTTCTCAACAAATGTGTAAGAATTTTTTTCTTTTCAAACAATGTCCCTGAAAGAAAGATAGAAAGAGAATTGGATCTTTCACCCTCAACATAATATCATAATATGATTCAAGGAACCCCAAGTGCAGCAAACTGGGTTATCAAAGGCCAGCCATGTCTCTCACTGTATGTGGTGAGAGGCATGTAAAAAAACATTGCTATTGTTCGAAAAGAGTAGGCCATTGGATTGCCGTCAGTGTGTTTCTGCCTGCAATGGCCTGGCAAGCTGTTCAGGGTGTACTCTTCCCTCGCCTAGAGTTGGCTGAGATGGGCACCAACCTCTCCGTGACCCTAATTAGGATTAAGCGGTTCAGAAAATGAATGAACGATGAACAATGATTTGGGGAATTTTAAAGAAAAGTGGAGCTTCAGATAGATTTCTCTATTATAAGGTGACTGAAGCTCTGAAGGTGACCTCCAGAGAGGGGAAAAAAGTGTCCCATGCATTTTCGGCTTACGGTGTGGAGTGAAAACAATGTAAACACTTTTCTTTTCACCAACTTTTATTAACTGATTTCTGTGTTCATTTGTATTACCAGTCTTGGTAATTCAATCATCCAATTATCAAGTTCATGTTTCATGTTCCTCTTCATGTTTGGTGTTGTTTTGCTTGCTGAAAGTTTGTCTGCCTACCTGAGTCAGGCATGTTTTTAATTCTGCACGAGTATCAACTCAGTCGTGGACACAGGATAAGGGCAAGGGCACAGGCATATACGTATACATATACAGGCATATGTTAAACAGCTGTGAGGTCCGGTTCCTCAGATGGAACTGCTATTCATGTATAGCACATCAGGGTTAAATTAATAAACCTTTGTCAGGCTCAATAGTAAGAAGGTCAATAATTCATTTATTCATTTATTTCTGAACCGCTTAATCCTAATTGAAGTCATGGGGAGGCTGGCGCCCATCTCAGCCGACTCTGAACGAGGGCAGAATACACCCTAAACAGCTTGCCAGGCAATCGCAGGGCACAGTATGGAGGTACATCCACAAATGCCGGTTTACTTTACTGAGCAAAAAAACTTTATGCTAACTGTGTCCAGATGCACTATCAATGTCTTCTTGATCAGGGGTACCTGCAGTGCACTCATCTTTCAGTTGTGAGATGTATTATGGTTCCTTGTATGTTCTATCCTTTTCAAATCCTCCATAGCAATGAGGTTCAAATCTGGGCTTTGACTACGCAATTGTATGACTCTTTTGCTTCTTCTTGAAATAAAATCAAAATCAGAACACTTTATTTATCCCGGAAATTTTTTTGTGTATTTTTTACACAGTTGTGTAAATTGTGTATAATTGTGTATTTTATTTTTTGAGCCACTGCTTGGATTAGTGCTTACGGTCATTATCCTGTTGAAAAGTCCACCTCTGGTTCAACTTTTAGACAGATTGGCTAGTATTATTTTCAAGCACTCTTTAATTTGATTCATATCACCTACTACAAGCTGCCCTGTCTCTGACACAGTGAAGCAACCCCAAACGATAATATTTACACCACCATTCATCAAAGGGTGCTGTGTGCTATGTGTACTGTGACCATACAATTATATCTTTTTTGTCTGTCCAGAACAACATTACAAAATGCCTGGTCTTTGCCTAAATGGCAACTGTATCAGTTATGGTGAAATAATTGGTTGTTCAAATATGTTAAAAAAAATCTACAGTGTCTATGGGATGTGCTTATATTTCATGTTTTTTATGTATGTATGTATGTATGTATGTATGTATTTATTTATTTATTTATTGATTAATTGATTGATTGATTGATTGATTGATTGATTGCTATACTGCACATAATCCCACAAGGGAAATTATTGCCTCTGAATTTAACCCATTCAAAGTGAGCAAACACACATAAACGGTAAGCACACATGGAGCAGCCACACCTATTAGGATTGCCCGGAGAGCAATTGGGGGTTAGGTGCCATGTTCAATGGCACTTCAGCCATAAATGTGCAACTCACTTCCCCACCGCCACACATTTTTCCTGCCACACATTTTTCCTTTTTTGGGACCTTTTGGTCCCAAAGCCGCCTCTCTAACCTCTACGCTGCCCCCATATGACTGTAGATCAAATGACTGTAGATTCAAGCCAAAACACTGCTACTCCCTCAAGGAATTCAGCTAATTTCCAATTGCAGTTTAGTATTTTTGCTGGAAGCCCATGTTGCTCAAAACACGTTTTTGCACCTGTCCACTAGAGCCTAGGGAGCTCTGCCAAACAACGTTTTGCATCCAGCAGCATCAGACATTATATTATTAATGCACCCTGTCAAACATGCTCTGTTAAAGTCTATGATATATATGCTAAATGGCACCTAGGGTAGAGAGAACTGCCTGCCTATGGCAACAGATACTAAAACAGTGCAATTAGCAATTTAAATGCCTCATGCTGAGCTCCCTGGAAAAGGCACACAGGGGAAAGATAATAATAAGCACCCTTTTCTGAATGCCCCATGTGTATTTCTCACATCATCATCCAAAGATACACATTTTAAAAACTAGAAACACATTCTCTGTGCTCAAATGAAGATTTACTGCCACTACAAGCAGTTATGGGAAGTGATGAAGAGCTCAAAACACAAATAAAATGATGTGTTAAAATATCCACTAAAGCAAGGTAGAGAAATCTGTGCAAAGGCATTCTACACCCTGAACAGCATGTCAGTCCATCACAGGGCCAAAACACACACACACTCACACACACACACACACACACACACACACACTCCTGGGCAATTTGGAACAGACAAATAACCCGGCGTGAATGTGTTTGGATTATGGGAGGTAACCCACACAAGCACAGGGAGAACAGACAAACTCTACATAGAAACAACCTCAGAACTGCTGTGAGGTGAACCACTACCACTACACCGAGCCACCCGCCTTCAAAGGAACACTTACAAAATTGCATTTTTGTGGTACTCAGAATTTTTCAGTAGCAATCATTATGCACTAAAATGCACTAATTACAAATGCACAAACTTTGCATGTGTATGGTTTTCTTATTCATTGATTTATGATACATCATACTCATATACAGCTTATCACAGATATCCATGCTGTTTTCTGTGGTTTTCAAGCATTTATGTGCATTATAATGTGTGTAATATGGATTCTAACAGTGCTATGCTAAACTGTTAATTCCCTCACTACAGAAATGTGATAAGTGAAGATTATACATGTGGTCATTGTGCAAAAATGTCTGAAGGCTGGATTTTTCTCCAGACATAGGTACTTAGCAGTGAGTCCTTCCCCCATTTCTACAAATAATTCAGCCAGGGGGCTGCATGTATAACAGGATTAAGACAATCTGTGCCCGAGCCTGGTAATCAAATCCCGCTTCTCCACATTGCAATGGAAATGTCTTGCTATCACCCTTTTCATTTTTATACTATTTTATGCATTACCCATTTCTGTGCATGTTTACCCTCCATCCCTCTTCTCCTCCTACTCAGTCTGTGAGCAAAGACCACACAGGCAAATTTAATTAGACAGACTATCAGCATTAAATTATATCTGATCTAACACTTGAAAAAGAGGACCAGGCTCTCAGACAAATATGAATTCTATTCCTGGACTTAAAAATGTATATTTAGAGTGCAGTAATATTGCACATTAATGTGGTTTCATATAGAATATACTATAAATATAACATACACTGTGTGAGTTGATTATTAATTATTATTTCCATGTTGTACTACCAATGTATAGTGTGTAACAGATTAATGAACTGTTATTTTCAATTTTTTGAAAGAAACTTTATGCAGACAATTTAAAGATCTAAAGACAACAGTGAGCACAGATTTAATTTAAACACAAGCTATTTTCATAGTCTTGTTTTCCTTAATCTAGGTTACTCTAAATAATCTTTGAGTTTAAACTCATTGTTGAACACAGTAATGCCATAGTTTGACTAAAAGCAAAGAGTCATGTGAAAAGTTACAATAATGCAATGGTAAAATTGTCACTGTCACAATTTCATTTGTTTACGTTGTTACTTACCCATAGGAGTGCCAACACCATAGGATTTGGAGTCGATGAGGCCACCTATCTGTGTAAGATTGCAGTTGCGCTGGGTGACGTACTCAATTGTGGTGGACTCCATGAGGAAGGCATAATCGGAGGTAAGTACCCGTTGAATGCCCTCCTCCACACTTTTCACCATGACTGAATGTCTACGACTGCTCATGAACTCCCACATCTTGTCATATGTGGAGATCTTTGTTTTCTGAAAAGCAGATTTCAGTAAAGCATTAGGCAAATTACAGGTCATTATGGAACAGTGAGAAATGATGGCTCCTAGAGGGCTGCTGATTTTCACAAAAGGCTATTGCAAACTGTGAAAAAATCCATCATTGAAAACATTTACATTTACATGTAGACTGATTTCACAGGGGTGTTATACTGGATACACTGTTACCAGATGCATTTGTAGCATACTGAATATGTTCTTCACATATACACTCTGTGCTTGTAGACAGGAGATACATTTGAAAAAATACATAAGGTCCAGTGATAAAAGCAGCTCCATCTCTTCTGTTTATTCTGTCTTTATATACTGTGTGCACATGAATAAGGTCTACCCTGCCTATAAATCCATTTAAATCACATACACTCGCTACATGCTTTATTTAAAATAACAATCTAGCGTATGTCTGTCATTTTGCAGTCAATGCAAAAAGATAATTTTGTTTTGCATCATTATTTATATGGAATCCCATATTTAAATTAATTAATTACGTAATCAATCAATTAATAAATGAATTAAAACATATTTATTTAAATATTGATTTATTTATTTATTCATTTTGTTATGTTTTTGTTTTTAGATTTTTATATTACCTTGATATCATCCAGATTTACCTATTTTTGACTAAGACTGTGGATTTTGGATTCTTGGCTCCTTAAATAAGACCACATCTTTATATTTCTATGATTTGTGACATGACTGCTAAAATATAATATGAAATTTATGTGATATGGTATATCACACCATTATGAAATAAGACCATGCATTACACAAAATTCATAAAGGGAAGTAGAAAATCTAATACCAGCAACAAACCAAACTTCTACTAACGTATTGACTATTTTTAAAACTGTGAATGTGAAGCATAAAGTACATGTGTGACAATAAATAAATATAAACCTAAAACTTAATGTGCCAATGTTCTAATTTACTGGTGCTGTAAAACATCCCATTTTATAAAACATACCAAAATTATTTAGCATAATAAAATACCTAGACCTTTAATCCCAGCACCCAAACATCATTTTCACCATAATTTACTATTTAGGTTACATATTTTTATTTTATTTTATTTTATTTTATTTTTTATTATTATTATTATTTTTGTAATATTATTGTAACTTTCAGTTGTTTCCAGCTGTTTTGCCAGGCATACTACAAAATAAACAGCCTATTAAAATTGCTGATACTGTTAGTGTATGCCATATTCTTCTGTTGGGCATTTTTTAAATAAGTATTTAAAATTGTATTTAACATAACAAAAAGCAAGAATAACTCAATAATTATTAAAAAAACAATAAAATTGTATGCAATTAAACAATTTTAATATAGAAATAAGTATAAATAGGGATAAAATGTCTTATTTACACAAAATATTTATCCTTTTCATATCTGGAATTAGGCAAATATAACAATACACTATTTAATCTGTATGCTGCATTATTACTGCCTTACAATGGCAAAATAAAAGTAAGTGACAATTTTGAGATATAAAGCAAAAAACGAACTTCATCCTGACTCTCTTAGTTCTTGGAACTTTTGCAATTTAGGCTCTTAATGTGTTGATGAAATGCGTAATAAATCAGATGTCTTAAAGACATAATTAGGAATCTCAAATTCCTCTAATCCGGGACTTTAATGTTGCTTACTTTTTCCTTGCAATGTAAAAGATGCAACTTGTTTATTGAAAAACAACAGCAAAAAAAAAGCAACTTAGTTCTGTGCATGAACAAATTATTAATTAGTAGTCTTTTCAGGAGTCGAGTAAAATATATCACGATCCAGTAATATAGGCATGCATATTATAATTTAGGTCGCCAAATGGTGCCCAATAATATTTCTTATTAACCAGGCAGCATTAAATTTATTAAAATGCTTGATGCATTTGTGATTTTTTTCAAAAATGTCAATTTGCACAAAATAGTTCAATCATATACATCTTAAGAAACAAATTACACACTTGTTAGAAGTTTATAATTAATATCCCACAAACAAATAACAAGGCAAAAATAACAAAAATGACAAAACAACACCAAAACATGATATAAAGACAAATTATTAGTTTAATAGTCACAGTTTATCTTGTACACATATAAAAGCTAAAATGCTTTAAAAGGTTAAAAGTGAAAAATAATTTTTAAATTACTTGGTGTCTAGCAGATCTGGTGAACTGTCACATACCAGCAGCTGTTTTAAATTTTAAGTAATTTTTCAAGTTTTACCTGTATTAACAGTGGTCTGACAGTCAAGTGACCATGGGGCTACGGGGATAAAATTTCTAGCACAAATTAAAAAAAAAAAAATTATTGTTTTATTTTCACAAAATTTGCATCATTTGACTTAAAATAGGGCGGCACGGTGTCGCAGTGGTTAGCACGTCTGCCTCACAGCAAGAAGGTCCTGGGTTCGATTCCCAGCTCGGGTGTTTTTGTGTGGAGTTTACATGTTCTCCCTGTGCTTGCGTGGGTTTCCACCGGGTACTCTGGTTTCCTCCCACAGTCCCCGGTTTCCACCGGGTACTCTGGTTTCCTCCCACAGTCCAAAAACATGCACAGTAGGCTAATTGGCTGTTCCAAATCACCCATAGGTGTGAGTGTGAATGGTTGTGTGACTGATAGCCCTGCGATGGCCTGGCGAGCTGTCCAGGGTGTACCCTGCCCTCGCCCAGAGTCAGCTGAGATGGGTGCCAGCCTCCCCGCGACCCTAAGTAGGAATAAGCGGTTCAGAAGATGAATGAATGAATGACTTAAAATAGACATATATTTGTTACTTGCTTCTATTTGGTATTGTTTTTGCTTTAAAAAATATACTATAATACAACAGAGCCCATTCATGAAGATGTAACTTACTTCCAGTGCACTTGCTTTCTTTTGGTGTTGTAATACAAACAAACTGTATCACTTATTTGGTTTTTTAAATTTCATTCTGCAGTGCTGTTTTTATTTTCACACAAACACACTTTTAAAAGGTGTAAACAGCTACCCAGAGCCCATTCATTGCAAAACATAATTTTTTACCAAAATGTATGCAAAATGCAGCCCATGTTCCAAGATCCCATGGTAAACTACAAAACCCATCAAATGGCTAATCAAAGTACCTCCTCTGAAGTACTAATCACATTTACCTGTTCACAGTTGTAACCTCTCCTTTAAAAAATACAGTCAAACATCTTTTCTAGTCATGTATTGTGTTAGTGATGTTATTGAGCATTCTTCTGTTGTTATTGTGATGTTTGTGCTGTATTTGATTATTTATTTATTTATTTTACTCTGTTAGGTTTTTATTCATGCCTCATTTTGATCATTTGAATCTCTTTCTGTTGTATTTTGAAGATTCATGGTTTGGACTTGCCATAACCTGCCATGAACTGCTTAGTAAATTCTGCCCTATATTCTTGTCCCAATGTGTGCTTCATAACTTAAGAAATGTCTTATGACTTAAAGTTTGTCAGTAAGAAGAATAAATATTTACTGTAAAAGATTTCTCGAACAAAAAAAAATGCAATATTCTAGTTAATGTTAAAGTTCAGCAAAATAAACTGCTATGTAGAACACACTGGTTTTATTTTCCTTCAGAAACCATTCTGAATGCATTTGGAACCTAATTAAGTCACATTTTCAAGGTCCCTCCTGCCATTATTGTGTGTAATGACTTCTTGTAGTGGGTCGATATTTTAGATCAACTGGGTGATTTTCCGAGTGCCTATCAGAATCTTTTGGAGTCACCCTTGACAAATCAGCCGATTGAGCATGCAGAATATAGAGTGCTGATAAGGCAGAATCACCAGACTGAGGTAAAGAGGAGAGAAAAACAGAGAAAACAGTACAAAAAAATATCTTCAGCCAATGTTAGAAGATTTGTCAGATTGTAAGAAGAATCTTGGGCTAAAATTATAATACATAATCTGTACATTCAAATGCTAATAATTATATGTGTATGTTGTAAATGTATATATTTAAACTGAGGGTGATTTGGAAAAAAAACGTTTGCATGAAAAAGAGTAATTTTGTTGCCTTTAAATTTATATTTTAATTAGGTGAGACGACATTAATCTTTAATCTGTCACTTACATATATCATGTATCAATGTATATTTAGTGTTTCAGTTGGCTACTTATATTTCTTTGGACACCACCCTCCCTACAGAAACACACTAGGAATGTAAATGAATATAAATAGATGATTTAGAATAACCAGTTGTGTTCAGACAAGAATACAGACATATAGAATAATATAGAGGTTTTTACTGGACAGTGTGATTGGCTCATTTCTGCATTTATTCTTAGATCCTGCTTGATCATATTCATAGTTTAAATTTGGCTACTAATGTATTTATATTTTGTGCAATAGAACCAACTTAATAAGTTAAAATATTGTCAGCATGTGCAAATAATTATGCGCAAACAAAATTTAAGGTCCAGATTTTGTCCAGATTTATTTGAAAACGTGTATGTAATAAGCAGTTTTATAAACAACAATTACTGGTTATCATTTTCACACTGTATAAATTTAGGAAACAAAACAATAAAACTATTAATACAGTATTTTTATCATGCAGCAAATGTTGTTTGGAATATCTTTAAGATAATTTCATGCTAAATATTCATAAGATATGGTTTAAAGATATAAACTTTATATATTTATTAATTTAGATATAGAAAAAGGTCAACTTTATCTTTTTCATTATCTTTGTACTTAGTGCTCTCTCTCTAGCACAGTTCAATCGTCATCTTTAATGCAGATTTATTTCATCTGAGATTCGAGTGAGAGGTCTGATTATAAGTGATTTTTCTAATCTTTTGATCATTCTCAAGTGGCCACAGATTGGCACTGCACATACTTCCATATCAGATCCGAAGCTTTGATTATTTGACATGCACCACAATCAGAGATGTACCATCTAGAAAACAATGGTGTCTACCACATCCCAATGAGACCAATATCAAGGACAAACTAGAGATGGCAGAGAGTGAAATCTGCATCACTAGTGAAATTGTCAAAAAAAAAAAAAGGCCAAAAATAATTAAGCCTGATTTGAATTAATTAAATCTAGAAATACACTCAGAATGCAGGTTGACCAGCATTTCAATTTTACTTTTATGCCAAATTGGGCATATTGAATAAATAATGTTGAATAAAGTTTTTAGTTATCATGTAAAATTGAAAAAAAAAGTATTTATTAATTTACTTTTGCATAGCATGAATGAACTTCAAACCATATGGAGTGGTTCAGCGAGTAAAGAAATTAATGTAACAGTTATATAAACACTATGCCTGAAAGGTTAATTGCTGTAATCAAAGTAAAGTGTGTCCACTCTAAATATTGACTTTTTTCTCAAAGGAAAAAATTATTATTGTTATTACAATATATTGTTGTTTGTTTACTTATTCTCATCAATATGATCCAATATAACATGAAATAAATATTTGAATGGTACTTGGTTTCTGATTTATCTTCATTTAGTTAAGTGTATAATCATCACTGCATCACTGTATTTTTTTTATTTCTTCACTCACTAAACTATTCCATGTGGTATGAAGTTCATTCATGCTGGGCAAAAGTCCAAAATAAATAGATTTGTTAATTTGAACATCTTGAAGGTGTCTGATTCTTTTAATATGATAATTATTTATTATGACAAGCACCTGGGAGTCAGGTATGATCATGGCCATATTTGCAGATGCACTATTGGCCTTGAGTAATGCTTTTAATAAATATAGTCTTAAAAGTGAAATTAAGCCTTTGCAAGAAGAATTTTGTCCAGGAAAAAACGGGAATGTTTATATTCAAGAAACTGTAAAGATTAGAAGAAATTTCTTTCCAATACTGCTGCTAGCACATATTATTCAGTACCATCAAAGGGTTATTTTAAGTCATAGTTGATTAAAATCAGTTAACAGGTTTGGTGAGATATGGGCTTTAATACATGAATGTCCAAATGTGCGACAAGACTTTTGTCTTAAATAGCTGTGTGTGTGTGTGTGTGTGTGTGTGTGTGTGTGTGTGTGTGTAGTTTCACTTCCATTCACTTCTGTGTTATTTTACTTCCAGTGCCAAGACTTGCACAGTTGTTTGCCTTCAAACTAAGCTATCCTAGTAACCCGCACATCTCGATTTGTTTAAACTGAACGCTCATGTTTTGCCTTACCACAGCAAGAATATATCTGTATAAAAATCCTGTTTTATTTGACATAAATGAGAAAACACCAAGCAGGACACAAACAGGAAGGGGATCCTCAAATTGAGCGGGTGACTTCTTTGTCTCTGCAAGCAATGTTCTTTCTCTTTCCTTTTTACATAAGAATTACAAATGAAAACCTAAGTTACCAAACTCACTATCAGATTCCTGATGCAAACAGATTATTTTTATGGTATGCCAGAAAAAAAAGCCTTGTACATTCATTGCAGACATCCTTATCCAGAGCAACTTACATTTTATGCAGTTGAGGGTTAAATGCCTTGCTCAAGGGCAGCATTAAGGTTTAAACCCCCAACTTTCAGTTCACTAACTAAGAGAATTAACAACTGAGACATGACTGCCTTTGCTATCAGGTGTGTAAAATGCTATTCCAACTTGGACTATGACTACTATAGTGTGATCAAACAATAATTTAGCTTCTTGACAAAAAATGCTCAAGGTGTGAGCATTATCTTACCAGCAACCAAACACTATAAAGGTCAGTAGGCCTATGCTGTAAAATGAGTATGATCGTAGTATGCTAAAAACAAGGGGGACAATGAGTGGTCTGAGACGCCCTGCTCTGTATTCTCCAACCTTATAAAACGTTAGAGAAGACATGCTGCTTTACTTGCACAGGAAAGTTGTTCAATGTATTAAATTCAGTTGTGCCAATAATCATAGCACAAGTACTTTGGGTGAAAATTATTATTTCTTGATGAGGGATTTTGTTTGTCTATGAATAAAATTGATGAAATTAGTAATTGATTTTTTTTCTTTCATTTTTTCAGTGTAAAATGAAGCTACTTCAACAGAAGAATTTTTTTTGCAACTATTTTTACTAATCTTTACAAATGGTGCCAATAATGTGGATGGCACTGTATAGGATAAACAGAGGATTATTTGAGCTTGCCAAGGGTCTAGTGCTCCTGCTGGCTGGTTACAGCACAGGTTTTAGTGTTATCTATCCCCATGTATTTCAGTTTTTCTTACGCTGATATATGGACAGGTTGCCGCAGTGGTGTAGTGGTTTGCACTTCTGTCTCACAGCAAGAAGGGGGTTTGAGTCTTGGGCTCGACAAGGGCATTTCTGTGCTTGCCTGTGTTTCCTCCAGACACTCCGGTTTCCTCCCACAATTCATAAATAAATGTGCACATTGGGCTGATTGGCTGTTACAAGCTGCCCTTTGTTGGCTAGTTGTTACGCCGGTACCAAGAACAGATACACCCAAATGCAGGACAGAGACAATAAGGACCCCACAGTACCCGAACAACCCCCCCCCCCCGGGACCAGCTCCTGACGGTCCCAGTATCGCGGGATACTGTCTGTAGAAGTCATGGACTAGGGTGTGGTCGACGATGGAGCTTGCTGGTATCCAGGAGCGATTCTCGAGACCGTGGCCCTCCCAGTCAGCCAAGAACTGTCTCCCCCAACCCCTCTTGCGTACCGCCAGAAGACTCTTGACAGGATTGGCTGTGCCATCCTCCACTATCTCAGGTGGTGGCGGGGGACTGGTGGGTGGCACCAGACGGCTCTCAGGGGAGGTCTCCACCTGCTAGTATGTCTTTCATTGTCAGTACTAGCACCAGAGACATCTTTAAGCCTCTTCCTGGAACTGAAAGTCCCTTTTCTGCGGGAATGTTTTAGGACGTTCTGAACGGCCTTCCTATCCTCGAACTCCGATTCAGACTCAGACTCAGATGAACTCTGTAAGCGTGAACGAGGGGAATCTTTCTGTGGCTTTTCCTTTTTTCGTCTCATCTTTTTCTTCTACCAGTCTTTGTCTTGGTCTGTGATTCCTGATCTGATTCCACAAACGATTCAGAACTGCTATCTCTTACAGCCCTCCTCTTCTTGCGTCTTTTCTTGATCACTATGGATTTACATGGTCTACCCTCCTTTGATGCTACCCCCACATGATTGGAAGGAGAACTTGACTTGTATCAGCAGGACGGGGCGTCAGGCTTGGCATTCAGGGAGCCCGACTCTGATACGGGGCTTGCCTTACCCTTCAGGGATCCGTGAACAGAAGGGGGTGCAGCAAGACAAGACAATCTACAGGCGGGGTCCCAGCTCCTAATTACCCCCATCTCCCAGATAATGTGAGGGTTGTGAGCCCTCAGCCAAGGG
>JAOUQZ010000044.1:19712912-19725654 GCA_028564935.1 Neosilurus hyrtlii
CAGAGAGAAAGAGAGAGAAAGAGAGAGAGAGAGAGAGAGAGAGAGAGTATAGATGCACTGTGTTGTAGATAATCAGAATAAACACTAAAATGTGGTTTATTCACCGGTTTATTCTGATCAGCCATAACATTAAAACCAACTGACTTGTGTGCGGTGAGACAGCAAGTTGCAATGCATTGTATGTTCTGACATCTTTCTGACAGTCTAAGCAGTTTGTGCTACAGTAGTTTTTGGTGGGTTTAGAACAGACATACAAGACTTCACCTAACAAACATATCAGTGAGGCTTGGGCTCCAATTACACTCTCCCAGTTGTCCTTCTTTGGACCACCTTTGGTAGGTACTTTCCATCGAATACCAGGAAGACCCCACAAACCTGCCATTTTTCCTGCTTCCAACACACCAACTTCAAGAACTGACTTCAAGAACTTTGTGCCTAATACATCCCACTTCTTGGCAGGTACCACTGTAACACGATAATCAGTGTTATTCAAGTCACCTGTTCAGTGGTCATAATGATTTTAATGGTATGGCTGATCAGTGCCATATTTCAAACTTCATACTCTTTGTCTCCATTCTTCATGTTTCACAGGTATTGCTGTACATTTGAGCATTATTTTTCTTTATAATAATTAAGTGTTCTGCCATGCCAGTGATGCAGATTAAATGTGTGCTATGTGTATTGGATGTGAGTACTAGTACTGTTCCTGCAAGAACATTGCAGTGTTGAAATTAATCTGTTCTGCAAATCATGATTAGAGTATGTAGTAATGCATCACAATGTTTTCACCATGTTTAATGGAGCCTCTGTGCTGCATTCTTCATACTGTGTTTTGATAAAACTTAAAACATTGCTGATAGACTGCAGATATTTATAAAAAACACTAAACTTGAAGATCTTCAATCAGTACCACAGGCACACAGTCAACGAATTCACTTCTACAGCAGCAAACATCCAGAGTTTTTTGGGGTGCTCTTTGAGTCTCTTTTTTGTATGCTTGCTTGCTTTTTGCATGTCACAGCAATTTTTTAAATTTCACACATTGTTTGTGACACTGGTACACATTTCTCAGCCGTTATTGGACCATGTTACTGCTGGTTCATCTTACTGAATAAAAGACAACTGGGTTTTGGAAGAAGAAAAAACCTAAATGGTTATTGACACCCATGTGATTTCATTAGGCATAGTTAAGTTTTAAATGGATTTATTAGCAGGACAAAGAGAATGCTACATAGAAACTCTCTCGCTCACATACTGTATGACCTTGTTTCACTGCAGCTACTGTAACAGCCACAGGCCTGTATGAAAAATGTTCTCTTTGGT
Organism: Neosilurus hyrtlii; assembly: GCA_028564935.1. NCBI lineage: Eukaryota > Metazoa > Chordata > Actinopteri > Siluriformes > Plotosidae > Neosilurus > Neosilurus hyrtlii. The sequence continues at coordinate 19,714,236 of JAOUQZ010000044.1, forward strand.
ATGCAATATTAAAACACAAAGCACTGAAAAATATGACAGGCCTGTCTTCACCCTGCAACTATAACCAGAAAGGAAAATCAATCACATTCTTCTGTATTTTGCCTTGGGCGCTTTGTTCATCTTGCTGCATGTGATTGAGTATGTGTATGTGTTAATTTAGTAGGTGGGGGGGTTATGGAAGAATTATGGAAGAGAAGAAAAGAGGGTGAAAAGTTGGGTTCTTGCTTCTTCTTAAGTGTTATTACAAGCAGAGTGGTGTGAGCAGGTGACAGATGGTGACCTCATCATAATGCTTTCTCTAAACTGATTTTTTATTAGGCTTAAACAAGTGCAAGCACTGCTAATTTGCTACGGCAGACAGAATGCAAATGAGCCAATGGACAAGCTTGCAGGGATATTGCCCAGGCCATATGGAGCACACACTCTACTTCCAAAACAGGCACTCAGCTTCAACACAAGAGCCAAGAGTCCCGCAGATCTACACGAGCTAGCACCATTTACCCCCTATTAAATGCAACCAACCAAAAACAGTCACTCAGGCTTGAATTTCTGCTCATCGAGTGAATGTTCCAGTTACGATCATGTTACAATTCTATGATCACTGCACAGGAAACAAAATGATTTAATGTAGTTTTTAGATAGCTATGAATAATATTAACCTGAAGCTTGATTAAAAATTCTAATTAAAATCTGCTGAAGTGATGTTTACATAAACTCCTCAGAGAGAAAATTCTTTTTCAAACTTGTTCTGTTTGTTCTTTTTAAACTTTCTGTCTATGTTTCAGTTAACATGCTTCCATGTCCCAGCTTTAGTCTCCATTTGTATTTTTCTTCCTTTGTGTATCATTATTTATTCAGCAAATGAAACAGTGCTATTCCCTATGCTCTGCAAAAAAAAATAGGTATCACAGAACCTTACAAGGTTGTTTGAGTGTAGAAGGAGTATAGAAGTACAGAAGCATTGACAGAAGCAATCCTAACACAAAGACCGTGTGGGCCGATAAAAGCCACCTGCTTTCTATACTCTCATCCCCTCCCTGCACTCTAAATTCATTTTCTTTTCTTTTATCCTTTAATGCAGCTCTCCTTCCACAGCGTATGTCCCCACTCTCACACTATTTATGTTCCCATACTTTTACTACTTGTCAGCAGCTAGTATTTCTGAGGGACTGTTTCCAGGATATCTTGTTGATTTATATCTTATAATATCATCAGAGATATCATGAGAGTGTCTGATGAACTACTAAAACCACTGGTCTTAAGAATAACGCTCCTGTGAGAAATATCATTCAGACAAAAAATGGTTAGTGTTTTATAATAAGAAGTAGATACAGATCTATTCCACCTCCTTTCTTCCTCCCACTCTCCCTCTGCTGTAACGACTTTAATATCTATCCTTTCAGCAGTGTCTTCTCTCCTCAGTCACTACCCAGACATTATCTTCTTCCAAACGTAAAAGGTCAAATGCTAATTCCTGTGCTCATGCATTTAATGTTTGCTTGGCATCCATTATTGAGGGGCTCCAACAGAGAGCCAGTGCTTTGGTTTAATTGCAATGAATGGTAATAATGTTAAAACGAAGCGAGTAATGAGATAGAAAGTTGCTGTCCATCACACAAATGTGTCTTATTTTATGTTATGTTGCACTCCAAAACAATGTTGTAGTGCAGCGATGCCTAAATAATTAAATTAGAGTTTAAAAAATAATATAAGGAGCAGCAAGTAATAAATAACACAAATCCATATTTGGTGTCAAAAAAGTATGTCTTGTGTATAATGTGGGCCATTTTGTAAGGAAAGTAGTTGGTAAGTTTTATTGGGCATGCTGCAAAACCAGCTACAGTTTTCTGGAAGCTTCAATGGGTGGTCTGAAAAGTGCTTTCTTATGCAATATGTTGCACACTTTACTGACAAAAAAAATATTTTTCTCTAGCTTTTAATTTAATTCATTCATTTTCTGAACTGCTTAGGCCTAATTAGGATCTCAGGGAGGCAGGCGCCCATATCAGCCGACTCTGGACGAGGGCAGAGTACACCCTGGACTGCACGCCAGGCCATCGCAGTGCAGAAACACGCTGATGGCTATGCAGCCTACTCTTTACAAAAGTCAGCAATGGTTCTTTTACATAACTCTCACCACAGACAGTGAGAGACATGGCCGGCCATTGAAAACCCAGCTAGCTGCACTGGGGGGAGAGCAGTGACAACTTGGTGATTGTAGAGACTGAACCCCCAACCTTCGGATCAGTAGTCCAGCACCCTACCACTAGGCCACCACTGCCCTAGCTTTAAATTATTTTAATCTGTTTATATTAGTTAATATATAACTTGTCTTAATATATAATTTGTCTTTTTTTTCTGCAGCTTATTATAAGACTTTTTCTGTTCATCTTGAGTTCAAATGGATACCCAGAAATCATATTACCATCGATAATGGCAACATATCTAATACTTTTCAATTATAACAGTTCTAATGTTGTGAAAAATATTTTATATGTTACCCCATGATCTCTCAGTATATGTATTACATATTTTTCTATATTATATACTTTTTATTACATATTAATCACTTATAGCTTTATTACATTTTTTGAGAGCCTCTTCTCAGTAGAGTGACAATTAAAGACTTTTCCACACTGATAAACATCACATTTTAACATCCTAAAAATCTTGGAATTTTATACACATCTTCATACAGATGGCATATCTTCCCAAACCTGTGGGATGAAGACTTTGAAAGGATTCAAATTTAAAGTCAAATTTAAATAGGACAAGACCACTCACACTCCACTGCCATTCTATTGATTAAAAATCCTAACTCTAATTATCTGCTTAATTGAACTGATAATCCCAGTGGTGCGCATACATTTTTTCCCTGATGAAGACATTTAATCATTAATTCTTACATTCATCATTCAGGGTCAAGGTGGATCCAGAGGCTGTTCTGTGAACTTTGGGCCTTAAGTTGAATGACAGCCCTGGTGAGCCTCCTGTTCATTACAGGGCCACATGTATATAGACACAACCGCACACTCATTCACATTAGATAAATTTGAAGCTAGAGCCAGTCCACCTACTGGCATGATTTTTACTCTGGAGGAAACCAAAACCAAAAAACCCAGAGGAAACCCACTTGGACAGGGGAGAGGACATGCAAAACTCTACACAGAGAGTAAATCAAGTTTAAGGTACCACTACCTGCTATGCCACACAAAATAACATTAATTATATAATGTTAAACATAAACATAAACATATAATTATATATTACATAGTTTTGTTTATGGGCAGTGGTGGCCCGGTGGTAGGGTGCTGGATTACTGATCCCAAGGTCGGGGGTCCAAGTCCCACTATTAACAGGTTGTCACTGCTGTCCCCCCAGTGCAGCTAACTGGGTTATCAAATGCCGGCCATGTCTCTCACTGTCTATGTTGAGAGGCATGTTAAAGAACCATTGCTGACTTTCGTAAAGAGTAGGCTGTATAGCCATCAGCGTGTTTCTGCCCTTCGATGGACTGTCGAGCTGTCCAGGGTGTTCTCTGCCCTCACCCAGAGTCAGCTGAGATGGCCGCCAGCCTCCCCACGACCCTAATTAGGATTAAGTAGTTCAGAAAATGAATGAATGAATGAATAGTTTTGTTTAACAGTGTACTTAATGACTTGGAAAATTCAAATCAAATTTTAAAACAGCCAATATTGTTGTTCTAATACACAAACTTTCTAAATATCTCGCACCATCATAAGAACACCAAATCCCACTCTCTTAGGTTTAGCAGGGCTAACTTTTTTAATATGATTAGACAGATAAAACTGCCCCTCCTTGAATCGCCACTTTATTGTGGTGGAGGGGTTTCCGTGTCCTAATGATCCTGGGAGCTATGTTGTCGGGGGCATTATGCCCCTGGTAGGGTCACCCAAGGCAAACAGGTCCTAGGTGAAGGTCCAGACTAAGCACGGTTCACAAGACCTCTATGAGCACAATTATTTCAAGGACACAGTTACCCTTGTCCGGATGCGGGTTACCGGGGTCTCCCCTTGGAGCCAGGCCTGGGGGAAGGGCTCAAAGGCAAGCACCTGGTGGTCAGGCTTCTGCCCATGGAGCTCGGCCGGGCCCAGCCCGAAAAGGAGACATGGGTCCGCTCTACCATGGACCCACCACCTGTGGGAAAGGCAATAGGGGTCAGGTGCAATGTGAGCCAGGTAGCAGCCGAAGGCGTGGGTTCTGCAGGACCAATTCTCGGCTACTGACTCAGGCTCTTGGGACATGGAATGTCACCTCTCTGGCGGGGATGGAGCCTGAGCTGGTGCGTGAGGTTGAGAGATACTGACTACATATAGTTGGGCTCACCTCAACACAGCGTGGGCTCTGGAACCACCCTTCTCAAGAGGGACTGGACCTTATTTTATTCTGAAGTTGTTCATGGGGAGAGTTGGCAAGCCGGTGTGGGCATCCTTGTTGCCCCCCGCCTCGGTGCCCACATGTCGGGGTTCTCTCCGGTGGACAAAAGGGTAGCCTCCCTCCACCTTTGGGTGGGGGGATGGGTCCTGACTGTTGTTTGTGCTTATGCACCAGATAAAAGTTCAGAATACCCATCCTTTTTGGAGTCCTTGGAGGTGGAAGGAATACTTTGAGGACCTCCTCAATCCCACCAACATGCCCTCTGTGGAAGAGGGGTTCTGAGGGGGGTCCGCCTATTACTGGGGCTCAGGTCACTGGGGTAGTTAAAAAGCTCCTGTGGTGGCCGGGCTCCGGGGGTGGATGAAATCCGCCCTGAATACCTCAAGGCTTTGGATGTGGTAGGACTATCTTGGTTGACACATCTCTACAACATCGCGTGGTCATTGGAGGCCATACCTCTGGATTGGCAGACCGGTGTGGTAGTTCCTGTTTTTAAGAAAGGGGTCTGGAGGGTGTGTTCCAACTATCGTGGACTCACACTCCTCAGCCTACCCAGTAAAGTCTATTCAGGAGTACTGGAGAGGAGGATCCAGCCGATAGTTGATCCTCGGATTCAGGAGGAACAATGTGGTTTTCGTCCCGGCCGCAGCACTCTTGACCAGCTCTACACACTCTACAGGATGTAGAGGATGGAGGGGGCATGAAAGTTTGCCCATCCAGTCCACATGTGCTTTGTGGACTTGGAGAAGGCTTTTGACCATGTCCCTCAGGTTACCTTGTGGGGTGTGCTCTGCGAATAATATTCGTTCTCTGTATTGCTGGAGTCAGAGCTTGGTCCACATTGGTAACAACATGTCAAATTCGTTTCCATTGGGGGCTGGACTCCACCAAGGATGCCCTTTGTCACCAGTTTTGTTCATAATTTTTATGGATAGAATTCCTAGGCACAGTCAAGGTGTTAAGGGGTTCTGGTTTGGTGGCCATAGGATCTAGTCTTTGCAGATGACGTTGTCCTTTCGGCTTCATCGAGCCAGGACCTTCAGCTCTCGCTGGAGCGATTCGCAGCTAATTGTGAAGCAACTGGGAAGAGAATCAACACCTCCAAGTCCGAGACCATGGTTCTCCTTCGGAAAAGGGTGAAATGCACCCTTCCGAATCTGGAATGAGGTCTTGCCCCAAGTGGAGGAGTTCAAGTATATCGCAGTCTTGTTTACGAAAAAAGGAAGGATGGAGCGGGAGATTGACAGGCGAATCAGCGCAGCCTCTGCTGTAAAGCGGAGCTTGCACCGGTCCGTCGTGGTAAAGAGGGAGCTGAGCCAGAAGGCAAAGGTCTCAATTTACCAGTCAATTTACGTTCCTACCCTCACCTATGGTCACGAGCTTTAGGTAGTGACCGAAAGAACGAGATCACGAATACAAGCGGCTGAAATGAGCTTCCTTCACAGGGTGGCATGTCTCTCCCTTAGAGGTAGGGTGAGAAGTTCTGTCATCCGGGAGGAACTCGGAGTAGAACCACTGCTTCTTTGCATTGAGAGGAGCCAGTTGAAGTGGCTCGGCATCTGAGTAGAATGCCTCCCAAACGCCTCCCTGGGGTGGTATTTCGGGCATGTCCAACTGGAAAGAGACCCTGGGGCCGACCCATAACACGCTGGAAGGACTACGTTTCTCGGCTGGCCTGGGAACGCCTTGTCGTCCCCCGGAAGAGCTGAAGGAAGTGGCTGGGGAGAGGGACATCTGGACTTTACTGTTTAGGCTGCTGCCCCTGCGACCCGACCCCAGAAGAAGCAGAAGAAGATGAATGAATGAATAAATTAAGATAAAACTGCATATTGAAAACTATACACTTACATTAACATTTAAATTCTCTGTGATGATTACCTTCATGATTACATTTCAGACTGCATTTACAAGAATGCATATAAAATAAAAAATTGTAAATCGAAACATTTAGCTATATTTGTGACCTGCTTTCACATACCGAGATATTCATATATATGGAAAGAGAATTTAATATGCTGTATATTTATGTATAATACATGATTATAGCATAAAAATTGACTGAGTTATATTACTTTGCATGTCGCTAATCAGGAAATGCTACTTACATAGCAATTACAGTTACCAAACCAGTCCTGCAATGGCCTGGCGAGCTGTCCAGGGTGTACCCCTCCCTTACCCAGAGGCGACTGAAATGGGCGCCAGCCTCCCTGCAACCTTAATTATGAATAAGTAGCTTAAAAAAATTATTCAATGAATGAGTTACAGAACCAGTTTCTGAATGTCCTCATTTGAAACTCTTATATTCTGATATTCATCTGGATATTTGAACTTGGTTCTGTTGCAGATTATGCTTTGAAGAATGTATTTTTGGCAATATTGCATTTTCGTCCAGGTAAGCCATTTTCAACTTACTTTTGCTCTTACTCAAAACACTGCCTTTTGACTTAATCCATATTATAATGGAGCAGGTCACATGTATAAAGGCTATAAATTAAAATTTAACAAACCACAGTGACTGTAGACTCATACCAGAGCAACAACATATGTTATTACAATGTCACTGTCTATACCATGCTGAGAAAGTTTCAACATTGAAAACTTGAATTTTATAGAGTATTGGCATACAGTCTCCTTACAAAGGCCTTAACTGTATCATAATAAAATCAAAAACCTCATCCAAGTCAATCTATTAATGATGATGATAGTCATGCATGCGTAATATCCTCATTAGAGTCCTCTTACTCATAATAAGACCATTGGATTCAGTAGATTCAATGTGTCTTAAAATGTCTCCATATGGCATCTTAATGCCCAAATATGTGTCAATTAAAGAGCATTCATATGCATCCACACCTGCTTAGTTGCATTCTAACTAAAACAAAACAAGGAAACAAAAATGAATGAACCGACTCTCTGTTTTGGCTTTTTAAATTAATTAAAAAATGCCCCCCAGTGCAGCTAACTGGGTTATCAAAGGCCGGCCATGTCTCTCACTGCCTATGGTGAGAGGCATGTAAAAGAACCATTGCTGATTTTCGTCAAGAGTAGGCTGCATAGCCGTCAGCGTGTTTCTGCCCTGTGATGGCCTGGTGAGCTGTCCAGGATGTACTCTGCCCTCTGTCGGCTGAGATGGGCGCCAGCCTCCCCGCAACCCTAATCAGGATTAAAGGTTCAGAAAATGAAATGATGTTGCTTTAGCACACTGTGTGTAAATATATTTACATTGAATATGTCATGTGACTTTTCTGAGCCTGGTCTTAAAACTATATAACACATTATGAGGTATGTTTTAGTTAAGTCTGTTTCAGACATCTGTGTGTCACTGTAGCACAGTCATCAAAATCCATCTCAGACCTCAGTAAGTAAAATTCTTTTTCCTGTGTAATTTCAAATTTTTGTGCCTTTTGCAAAAGCAAGAACAGAAAAAAGAGCATTAAATCACAAGACCAGCCTTTACATAACATGGGAAAAGAAAATTAAAAGTGAGATAAGCAAATCACTAACCTTTTTTTTTTTTTTGACAGTCAACATTCACTAGACCTTTGTTAAAATTCAAAGAAAGCATCTGGCATGATTTGATGGAGTGGTACCTGAACCTTGACACATTATGAAATGTCTAAATGATGAATGTGCACACGCTGCCAAGACCTACTGTAGATAAAATGGGAAAAGAAAGGAAAAGAGTTCAGTGATAAGAAGAGGAAGATAGATGACTGAATAGACAGCAAGCGAGGAAAGGTACAAGCAATTTAGACAAATAGAGAGTTTGCTTACTTTCACCCTTAACACGTTCAACATACTCAGAGAACTTTGACTTTTGAAACTAATGAAATTTCTTTTTGTACACACAAACAATAGGATTTTGAAAATACTCATAAACGGTTTTACTGACCGTAAAGGTCATGGTAAGTTTTATCCTCAGTCCAAGAAAGCAATGAAGTCAAACTCATTTGATTCAGTGCTCCTTTGACATACTTCTATCGATCTCTTCTTCTAGTGAATCTGACAGGTCGACCATGTGGAGCAAAAGGAAGTCTTGGTGGGTTTTTAGAATATTATCAGAGGAAAGAAAACCGATTTAATAGCTGTGAACCAACTTTCATTGTCAATAGTAATAGCCGAATGAGTAAAGAGCACTTGATTTCAAAGAAAATTATTATAAACACGGTTTAGTTCTTCTTAAATGGCCAGATAAGACTTTTATTGCACCTCGCTACATATTTTTACTGATGAGTGAAATATTTACAGCTGCCTTCTTTTCCAGCTACTAAACATCTCTTTATAATACTTTATGATTACTGTCTGATATAAGAACAGCAGCATACTCTCTCCTATAGACTCAATATTCAAGGCGAACACAGATACATTCTACTACAGAGACAAAACAAAGAAACGTAGCTCACAGACTACTAGAACTTTGATAGCTGATTACAGCATAAAGAAAATATTGTGCCTTTTGTGGTGATGCAATCTGAAATTGAAAAGGATTTTTAAAAAAAAACACAATTTGACTAACATTTGAGAGTGAAGATATTTTTACAGCTTTATGTCCAATGTAATATTTCTCAATCACCCTTGCTCATAACCATTTTATTGGTTTGGATTGAGGCTGGGGCCCATTTAATCAACTCAGGGTGAGGGCAAGGAACACACTGAACATCTTGGCAGACTATCACAGGACCATAACACAGCCATTTACACTCACATTCACACCTAGGGGCAATCAAGAATATTCAGTTAGCCTAATGTGCATGTCTTTGGACTGCAGGAAGAAACCAGAGCACCTGTAGGAAACCCACGCAAACATGGGGAGAACATGCATAAACCACAAAAATGCCCTTGCTAGCACTCAAGGCTAACCGGTTTCCCAATCCCTGCTTATGAAAAGCATACCAATAATGAAATGCTATCATCACCATCCTTCAGTGTGGGTTTGGTACTATGAGGGAGATTAGCAGTATTGGGTTTCTGCCAAATATATCACTTTGCGCCAAACAAAAATGTTTCATTTTGGCCACATCAGACCACATCAAACCTATCATTACAGGTTTGCTCAGTCTCCAACATGCAGTTATGCAAACTCCAAATAGGGTTTAAAAAGGTTCAAAAGCTCAAAGTCATGGTGATGCCACATTTTATCTATTTTTTTATAATGGTATAAATGGGGTTTTACAGGATATTCAAACCTTGGAACATTTTTATAACCAAACCCTGACTGACCTCCAGAACGTTATGGCCTTCTACACCACGCAATGCTTTAATCACTTATAGCTTAATAGCATTTAAAATTATGTGACCTCTGACATTAGCTGGTTTCTCCATAACTAGTTAAGATGCTTTACAATCATACTTAATACTTAATCTAAATCAGGGTCACGGGTAGGCTAGCACCCATCTCAGTCGACTCTGGGCGAGGGCAGAGTACGCCTTAGACAGCTTGCCAGGCCATTGCAGGGCAGAAACACGCTGACGGCAACTCAACAGCCTACCCATTATGAATGACAGCAATGGTTCTTTTACATGCCCATCCCCACAAACAGTGAGAGATATGGCTGGCCTTTGATAATCCAGTTTGCTGCACTGTGGGGACAGCACTGACAACTTGGTGAAAGTGGGGCTTTAACCCCCAACCTTCGGTTCAGTAAGCCAGCACCTTACCACAGAGCCACCATTGCCCTGGATTTTTTATATTGCATAATTTATAAATGTATTAATCTCCAGTAATTTATTTGTACTATTCTCTATTTAAGAATATTTATGCAAGACATTATACATTACACAAGCTATACAATAATATCTCAATATATCTGGCTTCCTATCCAGGGTCTTGCCTTGTATACTGTGTCTCTGAATAAGTTTCAGGTCCCTGACAGTTAAAAAAAAATCTTATTCACTATTAATGAATCATATAAAAGACCACTGTCTCATCCCAAAACCTTAACCTTTACACAATTTCCCCTGGGATCAATAAAGTATTCTGATTCTGATATTTTTTTATAAATTGGTCATGCAAATTTAAGTTAAAGTATTTACAATGGTAGTAAATTTTGTAATTAAAATTTGCATGTCCAATTTATGTGAAAGATATAAGTCAAAATCAGAATACTTTATTGAAAATCTGCTACTAAGGACCAAAGTCTAATTATTGTCTAGAATTACATAGGCCTCACACTAATTTTAAACAAATGCTAATCATGTTGTCACCTGGAGTTTTTTTTTTGTTTGTTTGTTTGTTTTTGTTTTTTTATTCTGTTAGGTTTTTGTTGTTGTTGCTTGTTTGTTTGTTTGTTTGTTTTGTTTGTTTGGCCTTTTTTACTGTTCCGCACTATATTGCATTTTCAACTTATTTTACAATTGAGTTCTCATTAGATGGGAGTATTATCAGGAGTGATACCCAGGAAAAAATGCTTGTTTATTATGATTTCTTCCAGTTTTCCCCCCTTGCTATTGTTTCAGTGCAAGTGTAGATTAGTCGAATTCATCAGACACAGCAGGGCTTGCTATCTATGCATCACATGTGTTTCTCAAATCATCAAGGGGCCTTCTTGCACTTCTGTGATCTAATCTTTCACATTTTCAGCAGCATATTCCCTACAGAACACACCACTTATTTACATCCCACAAACATCCTTAACTTTCATTACACACACTCCAACACACCACACATCAGTTCATCTTCCTCAATAATCCAAAGCACTTGAGGCAGCAGCTTACTGCCGGGATGCTCTCTAGCCAAAAAAAGAACCGAGTCAGTATCATCTCTCAGAGCATTTTAACATCATGTTTAATTCAAGGAAACATGCTTTATTTATTTCTCTTTTTATTTTTATTTTTCACTCAGTTTCACTCTCTGTCTGTGTTGTCTCAAAGAACTGGTGAGGTCTGACTGTGACATAGTAGGAAATCAAAGCTCTACCCCTCCCTTATCGTAAAGGCAGAGGCAAACACACACACACACACACGCGCACGCACGCACACACACACACACACACACACACACACACACACACACACACACACA
>JAOUQZ010000044.1:19752360-19765605 GCA_028564935.1 Neosilurus hyrtlii
AAGGCACTGAGACAGACAATGTGTGTGTGTTTGAGTGTGTGTGTGTGTGTGTGTGTGTGTGTGTGTGTGTGTGTGTGAGCGTGTGTGTGTGTGTGAGAGAGAGAGAGAGAGAGAGAGAGAGTGTGTGTGTGTGCGTGCATGTGTGTGTGTGTGTTGTCCATAAGGTGTCCTCTTTTTCTTGTTTATCTCTTTCATCAGATCATTATGTGACCAACTTAAAATATCAATGGGAATCTCATTCTATGAAACCTGAGCTCTGTCATTTCTGGTATTTTTAGATGGATATTGAGCTGTATTTGCTGTCTCTCGCTGTCCTTCCCCTCTTTTTCTCTCTTATTTTCACCTTTTCTAAATCTATTTGCCTTTCATTTTTTTCCTTATCTTTTCTTCTCTCTCTTACTCTCTCTTTCTCCCTCTAAGTCTTTCTAATTCTTGCTTGTTCTCAATCTGTCTACATGATCCTCCCTTCTCTTTTTCTTCCTCTCTTAGGGCATGTATTGGAGCGAGGGATCCATACTGTGGGTGGGATCTGGTGTTAAAGAAGTGCACCATGCTGGAAGAGAGTGTGAGCATGAGTCAGTGGGAGCAGAGCATCATTCGCTGTCCTGTGAGTACACACATGTGCTCACACACAAACACACACACACACACACACACACACACACACACACACACACACACACACACACACACACAATCTCTCTCTCTCTCTCTCTCTCTCTCTGAGTAGACTCAAACAGCTGTACCACTAGGCAGTACACCAATGTCATGAAGGGACATAGGCTCATTGCCAGAGAAATAGGTGAAAAATTGAAAAATTGCAGGGGGAAAAAAACTGAAGTGATTATTTGTCTGTGTACTCAAAGTGAAGATTACTTTGAGCTTATACGCTTTCAGATATGCTTTCAGCTCAGGCAGCAGCAGCCATCACTGTGAGCTGGCTGCACTGACAGAAGTGAGCTTTGTTCTTGAAGAGAGAGAAGTTTGATGCACTGTTCTGTGGTCACTGTGATTCTCTTCTGTACTCATATCTGTCTCTAACAATACTCTGTCTCCCTTTTGTTCTCTGCTACTTTTTTCCTCTTTATCCCCTGATCAGAGACATACCATCCTTTTCATTACTGAAATGATTTCAACAGCCTTCAAACAGCATTCATGAGATATCATACTGCAACCTTCATTTAATGCTTGTTTACCATACTGACTGTCTAATATTCAGTCTCAAATACATTTTGCTATTTTTTTTAATACCTTTAAGCCATCCAGTACTAGATAAATCTGAATTAAGCACAAAAAGCATGTGCTGAAACTACAATGCAATTCATTTTTATAGCACCTTTTACAAAACAAAATCACACACACTAGTGTATAAACCCCTGGTGAAAAAGACAAGGATGACTGAGCAAGAATAAAAACACTTCAGGAGGAGAAAAAAGCATTAGAAGTGACCCAGGCACAAGACAGGATGTCTATCTTTTTTCTGGCTGGCACTGGGAATAATATGCTCTTTCTATATTAAATCAGTTAACATGGAACATAGTACAAAATCAGCTAAATACTGTTAAACTAGGTCCCTAGGTCTAGAAGTCTTTGCCACAATTTTTGTAAATTTGTCTCTGTATATCACCACAGTGGATTTGAATGTAGCAGTCATAATTTGACTGAAGTGTAGACTTATAGGTTTAATTTGAGGTGATTAATGAAAAGCCATGCAATAGCTGGGCAAACTGTCCAGGGTGTACTCTGCCCTCTCCCAGAGTCGGCTGAGATGGGCGCCAGCCTCCCCACAACTCTAATTAGGATTAAGCGGTTTAGAGAATGGATGGATGGATGGGTGTTTAATGAAAATCTGAGTTGTTTTTAATGAAAATCTGAGTAAGGCCTGTGCCCCACCCACCCATTTTTAGAGGTTCTAAAGTAGTTGGACAAATGACAAGTGGTTTCAAGTGGACAAGTGGCCTGTTTCTTTATTTGTTCATGACAAATTCACTTACTCACTCATTTGACAAACTGTTTAATTCTGTTAGGGTCACAAGGATCTCAGCCAACACTGACCGAAGGTGGGATACACCCTGAACAGCTTGCAAGACCATCACAGGGCAAACAAATGCACAACCATTCACACTCACGCTCATACCCACAGGCAAGGTGCATGTCTTTGGACTGTGGAAGGAAGGCAGAGTCCCAGGAAGAAATCCACATAAGTACAGGAGAACATGCGAACTCCACACAGAAACACCCAAACCCAGGACTCAAACCCAGGACCTTCTTGACATGAGATGGATGTGTTAACCACTAAGCTCACAATCAATTAAGCAGATAAAAAGTTTGGAATTGATTCCAAGTGTTGAATTTGCTTTTAGCAGCTGTTAATGGGAACTCAACAGTATGTGTTCAAAAAAGCATGTCTATGCAAGTGAAGGAGGCCATCATAAGGCTAAAAAATACAAACCTATCAAAAGGATAGTTAAAACTTTAGAAATAAACAAATCAACAATCTGGTACATTCATAAAAAGAGGGAACACATTATGAGCTCAACAACACCAGAAGACCTGGAAAACAACTAAACTGGATGATCATGGAATTCTTTTGTTGGTGACGAAAGACCTATTTACAACATCCAGTCAAGTCAGGAACACTCTCAATGAGAGTTAAGTGAGAGCCTGTGATCCAAAGCATAACATGTCACCTGTTAAACATGGTGTATGGATTTTATTGGAAATGGGTCACTGCTGTATATTGATGTGATTTCTGAAAAAAATTAATTCTAAAGAGTATAGAATTATACTTTCTACTTAGATTCAGTAAAAAAATTCAGTGCTGATAGGAAGACACTACATAGTACAAAGGGACAATGAATCAAAACATACAGCAAAAGCAACCCGAAGGCTTCTTAAGACAGAACAGTTCAATCTTCAGAATGAAATAAGGTCCAGCCCCTCTCAAGATGGGTGGTTCCAGATCCCATGCTATGTGTCGAGGTGAGTCCAACTATATGTAGTCAATATCTCTCAATCTCACAAACCAGCTTAGACTTTCCCACAAGAGTGAGTAGCCAAGGATTGATACAGAACAAACACCTTCAGTTACCACCCAGTTCACAAAGCACCCTACCCCTATAGCCCCTTCCACAGGTGGTGGGTCTATAGAAGGGTAGATCTGTGTCTCCTCTTCAGGCCGTGCCAAGCCAGGCTTCATGGGCATAAGCCCGACCACCAGGTGCTCCCCTTTGAGCCGCTCCCCCAGGCCAGGCTCCAGAGGAACCCAGTAACCCGCGCCCTAATTCCTGATGTTTTTTCTTTCCATAGGAGTCTTCTGAACCACACTTATCATTATTATGATTATTTCTTCAATTTTGACAGTCTTGTTGTATATTTTGGCATCAGTACTAGACTGAATATGATAGATCTGACATAATCAATAATGCTTCAACCTACTTCAAAATGTGTATTTATATTGAAAAAATGAAAATTGACATTTACTCAAACATAAGCAGCCATGAATAGGCCCTTTGCAGCTAGAGGTCATGTGCTTGGATACCACATAACAACAGCATTCTGGAGAGCAAACCTTCCTGACAAAAAACAAGCTAGACTAAGTTCAAGCATGTTATAAACAAAGGCTTAATTTTTCCTTTTTTCTTGAATACCTAAAACAAGGACTGTAATCAAGAATCACTGTTAAAATTGCAACAAACAAATATTATGAAATTTCACTGAATTTTTATTGGAAACAATCCCTCTGAACACTTTCACTGACTGCTTCATTTCACTTAAACAGTGAACTTTCAACACTTCTAGATTTAAATATTTTGTTGATTGCTTGATTTGCCTTTTATATGATATGTCTGAGATATTTAAAGACAGTAGCAAATACAAGTACTCAATGTGTAAACAATTCTGTTATCAGAGGCCAAAACACCCAATTGCAATGTCAAAAGAGTTGCGAGGCAATTATCAATCTATGGTTAAGATACTGGTCATGCTAAAAGTAATTTAGCCCTCAAGTAGTACAGATCTTGCATTAGTTCTAATTCATAATTTTTATAATGTGTACAGATAACTACAAGTTACAGGGTGTGCTTTGACAAAGAGGACTACATGCCTACTGACAATGTAGGACATCACCATCTTAAAAGGGGAGTCATATCAATAAAGACTGATTAAATCTTAACATTAAGTAAAGCAAAGAAAAGAAATAATTTGTTGAGAGATTTTTATATATTTCAGTTTCATGCCTTTTGATTAAGATGTTTTTGCCTTTAATTCACTCTTTCCTATAAACATACCTATTAACAATCACCACCATGTTTGTCTGAGAAGACATTGATGTTGTATTTTAACTTTGACTAAAAAAAATTTATACTTTTGTACAGTCCTCATTTTTTTGCTTGTTTGTTTTTCTTAGTCATGAAAAAAAAAGGGAAATTCAAGCTTTTGTTTATAATGTGCTTGACCTCGATGTATCGCAGTGTGTGAATGCTTGAATGCTGGCCCGCCAGCATAGTGTTGCTATGTGTCATCCAATTACTTGACCTCTGTCTGAAAAAGGCCTATTGAATGTTTAAATGCAAACACCAAATTTGTAATATATGCACTGCTTGAATACCAAGGACATTACAGACATTGTCCCTTATATTGTATCTGGAGTATCTATCAGTCTATAGTAGCATCATCAGGATCTAGCATTGGCCTTTGTTCAAAAGACATAACAGTAAAAATGGAGTCAGGAAAGGAGTCTCACTTACTAAGCATTAGTCAAGTCAGAGTGGTGACCCTGAAAAAGGCTGATGTAGGAGAGGTCCGAATTGAAATTCCCTCCACATCCTCTCTCTCTCTTTCTTTCTCTCTCTCTCTCTCTCTCTCTTTCTCTAGCACCTTGGCAAGCCACCCCCTGACAGATATTGTACAGGCAAGAGAACCGTAAATTGCTTCACTTTACTCTGCCTAAAACATTTATGACAGTGGAATCAGTCATTTACAGTCCAATATTGTTTTAAACTGATTTATATTTTCAGAGGCAAAATGAATTGGGGGGGAAACTGGCAAGAGTTCTGGCTTTCAGTAATAAGCAGTTTACAGCTAGAGCAAAATACAGCTGATTTCTCTGAAAAGAAAGGGGATGACTAAAACAAATAAATTCCAATGACACTCCCTTCAACCTTTAATAGTGCAAATTATTTTAGAGATATGTGCATATTATTAATCATCTTTCTATTAGAGATTGAATGACAGTGTAGTGAAGCATGAGATGTAATTTGCCGGGGTCATGCTTGGCTATGCCAAATCTTAGTAGGTCTGAACATCATTTTCTTCCTCTTTTAGTGAAAATCACAGAACTGTGATTTTGTTAGCAAATTTGAAAGCATGATATAAAATAATGCTTTATGAGGAGAAGAGAAATATATTATTGAAGAGAATCTAGCATGAACATAGTAGCAATCAAATTAGAGCAGTGTTGTATGGTACAAAGATTTTGCATGAAAATTCATAGGCAGATTCTAAGTTATTATTCTTGACTACATGGGATATATAGTTTATTTACCTTCTTGAAATGTAGTAGTAAAAGGCTAATGGTATTATCACAAAATGTAGAAGTCAAATTGAATTGCTAACACTTGCATTACTTGCAAAGAAATGAAATAAAAGTTATTCATTGTCTTCCGCAAAATTAGTAATATGAACAATTTATATCGAAAGTACATTTGGATTGAAAAGTCAAAATGTTCAAAAAGATCGAAATAACTAAACTAAACAAAGTGAATAACGGACAAATGAGACAAACAAAAAAGAAAAAGCACAAAACAAAAATCAGTTTTAATATAGATCAGTGCATAAAGAAAGTAGGAAGAAATAGGACTTGCAGTTAACTGCAATGGTTACATTATAGTTTCCAGCATCATTCATTTTTTTTTTTTATGATTATTAAGAAACACAACACTTATATGCATATTTCCAATCTACTTACCTTCATCATTAGTGAGTCTGTTTATTTGTCTATTTGTCAGTTTGTCTGTGAACAAAATCTTGACCACACCCATGCATGGATTTTCAAAAAACTTGGCTCCCATGGATTTGGATTTTGTAGTTAAAAAGTCAAAGGTCAAGCTTAGAGCAAGGTCATAAAAAGTTTGGAGATAAAACACGTGAGGAGTCCCGGACTGCTTGGTCAAGTTTTGTAAAAACAAAATGAGTTATTTCCCTTAGCTTCTTTTTTAGGCACCTGCACATGTTCCACTGATAGCTCCACTTTTAAAACCTGTTAACTCTTGTTATCAATTGTAGCAGAAGAAGCAAAACTCCAACAAAAAATGTCTATGCCTATAAAAAAATCTGATTTAGACTTACAGATTTTGCAAGTGGACTTCTCACTTAAAATTTAGAAACAAGTGCTGATGGTCATGCCATTACTATGGAACGCTAATAGGAATTCATATATGGACTTTCAAATGGGACAAATACCGCTGACCTTGAGTGACCTTAAAAGGTCATACCCTAAGGTTCTGTCATTCTTCAACATTTTTTAACTATTCTGTAGAGACACAGTACTCCAATTTTCAATGGCTTTACTTCAGATAGCTTCAGTGCAACAAAGTATATAATTTAATAACTATGACTATATTTTAAGTTAAGAAAATAGTTCTTAAAACTACAAAAAATTTAATTTTATGTGTGTATATTTCTGTGACAGATTCCACACCACTTTTACTTTGTTGCCAAGCAAACATAGAGGTGTAATAAATAGTATGGCAGTCTACATTGTTGAAAACACTTTCTTTATTCTCCACTTCTTGGAATTTACTATGTTTGTCATGATGACTTGCTTAGTGTGTGAGAAAGAGAACTCATTTATAGTTAGTCTTAGATCTCCATCTCTCAAGCCTAAGTTGATGGAATGATTCTTACCAGTGATGTGCTTGAGAAAGCTATTGTGCCATACTGATGGATGGAGTTTCTTGGTGCAATGGGGTCTGGCTGTTTGGAAGCCTTAAATCAATCTGCTCATTTGTGTCTCTGTCAGGTTGATCATCGAAAAAGTGCAGTTGAGAGACTGGAGGATGATGCTCTTCCATGCTGAGCAGTACATTTTCATTAAAATGCCCACTGTATCCTGTCTAAGAACTAAGCTCTCTGTTGCTGCTTGCATCCGTTGAAACGATCAGAGCTCTTTGTGCTTTTGCTAAAACGATTTATTATTATTTCAGACACTAACTGGCTTAAAAGTGAGCTGTGAAAATGTTTGAAAATCATACTGCAAAGAAATGTCTAAATATCATTGCCAACAATTTGAAACTAGAGATTGTTTTTATTTTATGACTCAATTTAATTGGCAAACAGATTTTGTTTTATGGTAGTGCTCACTAAGAAGCATGTCTCAATGCACTCTTTAATGTACTCTGAAGCATGGCAAAATATTTTACTGAGAACAGTACAGTACAGTTGCAGTGAGAAATAAAAGCCACTGAAAATCATTCTAAGACATTTTTAGCACCTACTTTTAAGAAGGCAGAAAAGCTTATTGAAAAAAATCGGAAGTAGTGTTGAACATATGACAGCAGTAAGTTATTGTAAGAGCAAATACGGATGATAGGTTTTGTTATTAAAATTGTTATTTGCCAAGTGAATAAATGTTATAATAGTCTAGAAATGTGTTTACTTGTAAATATAATATGACAGTGAAGCAGGATGTAGGAGTTAAACAGCGTAATCTTTTATTTTATTGACCAATGTATTGGAATTATTCTTTTCATATATACCTACCTTTTCAGCAGTACTTAGATTAGCACTATGTTTTACACACACACACACACACACATACACCAAAAAATTAACAAATAAAAAAATTAATAAATGTAAAAACTTCACAGAACACCTATCCACTTTTTGACAGATGGTATACTTAGTCTGTGTCCTGACAAACCAGTATAAGAATATAGTCACTGATAGTGACTTTAATGCACTTCTTTAAGTCGCTCTGAATAAGAGCATCTGCTAAATGCTGTTATTGTAAATGTAAAATCTACTCAATGAAATCTGGCTTCAAGGAATAACTGCTTGTCTACTTCTTTACTTAATGCCCATCTTCTTGCTCATTGCTAAATAAAACCTGTTTTGACACTGAGGAGGGGGGTTACCCAGAGTTGATACTCATTTCGCAAATTACAAATTTATACAATACTGATCAGCAGTGTTTTTAATATTACACAGTTTATGATATTTCTATTGGTACTTAAGTATGTAAGGGGGTAGTTAACTGATCCTTGTCAAAAGTCTTAATTTAATAAATTAATGTATCTATACATGTCTGATGTAGTACGAGGTTGCAGCACTGGTGAAAGTACATTTGGAATAGGCAAAATGAACGTTTTTTCTGCTTGTTGCATGATTTCAGTTTGCCTTTTATGATGAAAGCCACTGCCTAAGCTTTGTGATCAACAGATGGGGCCTGTCAAACTGTATTGCTGTATTTTGTGTTACACTTTGCTGGGATTTGAACTCCTGAAAACAGAAGCTAGCTGACTGAAGAAGACTTAAATTTTCTTCAGCAAATTTTATGTGAAAAGCATGATAAAATGTATTTCAGTGCATATAACAGATTAAAACATATTCAGTGCATATAACAGATTAAAACATATTCATGTTAAAATATAATATTTGACTTACATTTTTATTTGGCCTGGTAGCCCTGTGTGTGGCAAGGGTGTTTCTGTGTATGTAATTGTCGTAGGGAGGCTGGAGCCTACATCTGGGCCTGATATAGAGCCTATATATATATTCTACTTTGTGCGAAGGCAGGGCAAAGGCAGAGAACACCCTGTCTTAGCATTGCAGAGTCAATACACACATAACCATTCACACTCACACTAAGGGGCAGTATGGAATAGCCAGTTTGCCTAATGTCCATGTCTTCGGACTGTGGGACGAAACAGTAAACCCAATGTAAACCCAAGTTAGCACAGGGAAAACATGCAAACTTCACACAAAAACACCCTAGCTGAGCCCAGGACCTTCTTGCTGTGAGGCAGGCGAGCTAACCACTACATCACTGTGCCGCCCACACAACAATTAGTTCTTGTTAAAGGCATGAGAAATTATGCATTCTCCAGCACTCTGAAACTGACAGACTCGTTGAAAATGTTGAAAATGTTTATTCTTAATGCTTTCATAATATTAAGGAGATGACAATAATAGTAGCAGATACAGTAATTACATGGGTGTAGTGTGTAGAATACAGCCTGGAACAGTCAACAGATGAATGATACAGAATAAGCCATTTTATAAAAATGTCGTAGCTTTTGTTGTAGCTTGAAATAAAATATACAAACCAAAAAAATAAAAAATATTGCATTTGTTACAAGATTTGTGTGACCTTAATGTATTTTAAAGACACTAATGACACTTGAATAATGTTTAAGTTCAGCTATACAATGGCAATTCTTCCAAGTTAGCATATACATTAGTGGTCTACCTTCAATGGGCACAAATCTAATACAGCTTTATAGACAATGATTACAATCAGTCTAATTTAATGTTTTGTTTTTGGTCTGACTTGTCTACCTGCCCACCCTCAGAATTATAAAGAGTAGAACTGAATCACAGTTTGCAGTCGGAGACCAACCTACTGTTTCACCCTAAAGGGAAGTGAGGCAGACCAAGTGATCCACAATGCTACAACTGCTATTAAATGTTCCTATAATTTGTCAACATCCCATTTTGTTGCTCAGACATTCTGTCCTAAACTAAGTGATGGCTTCTAACCCTGTTATTCCATCTTCCTTTGTAGTAGTGTGCAAAGATTTTTTGACGTGTAGGTGTAGCATTCACTTATGTCAAAGCACAGCTTTTTGGCATGCAATATGTAATCAGCATACCTCAGAGTACATATTCCACATAACACAAGCCATCACCTAGTTAAAATGTATACATGTTGTATGAACTGTACTGAACATGGGGTAAACAACAAGATGGGGCTGAAGTAATAAGTAAATAACCAATAGAAGAGCATTATTCCTCTAACACTGCCAATGATAGCAGCTGGTTGTCCATTGTAATTTACCTTAAACTTTTTATTTGTCTATAGTTTACTCATTTATTTGCCCAACCGTTTAATCCACTTAGGGTCATGGGGAGGCTGGAGTCTATCTCAGCTAACACTGAGCAAAGGCAGGGTACACCCTGAACAGCTCGCCACACCATCTCAGGGCCAAAATACACACAACCATTCACATTCACACCTAGGGGCAATTTGAAACAGCAAAATAGCCTAATGTGCATGTCTTGCTGCAAGGAAAACATGCTAACCAGTACACCACAATGTCACCCTGTTTATAATTTATTGCATTAAATATATATGTTTGTCTCCATTTATGATCACCCCAGAAGACTCCATCACAAAAGAAAAGCCATGTTGAAACCTCTTTGAAATTTTCTACAGACAATTTGGGGAAGGGTGTAGATTACTTTTAGAGTGTAGTGTTCTCAGATGAAACCAAATATTCTAACACTTTAAAACACCCTGTTTGGCTTTGCATATGACCCTAATAATTGTTATACCTACAGTAAACTACAGAGGGGGAAACTTAATGCTATAGGGCTGTTTCTTATTGTATGGTACTCGATGAATCTAAATTATCAAAGGGATAAAAATATGCTGCAAAGGACACTATACTGGTTGCATAGAAGAAAAATAAAGGGGTTATGTCCATTCAATCACCACATTTACAACTGGAGAGTAGCTCATCGAGTGCAAGGTACCTCCACTACGATTGAATGATTAATGGTGACAAGTGCCTTGATTAACCTGAAATCTGCCTAAAAGTGCAGGTTTCCTTATAACTTGGAATAATTATAATAAAATGTCTCCCCCAAGTGGGCATCTGATGAACATTCATTCAGACATTATTTGTACTTATTGATGTTAATTTTTTTTTCAATGTGATCACATGCACAGATTGTCCTCAAATTGGATTTAATTTTACTCTCTACAATTTTCTAGAATTAGTATTTGTAGTACTTTCTGAGTTACACTGCACTCAAACAAACACAGAAAATAGACAAACTGACACACCAACACAGAACAAAACATAAGTTCTTGGTGGAGGTAACAAATAGATCATTTGTAGACCTAACTAAGGATTGGCCATGCATTGGTCTTTTTTTTTTGGTCTTTGCCTGGATTTGGCTGAGATAGACTCCAGCACCCCCATGACCCTAAAAAAAGGAAAGTAGCTTATTAAACTACAGATCATAATTCACCATTTAATTTAAATTTGCTTGAGTAGAAAAATAACCCAAAATCCAATCTCAACACTGTCAAAGATTAGGTTCTTTGTACACTCACTCATTTGTCGAATTGCTTAATCCTACTAGAGTCACCGGGAGGCTGTACACTTGGCAAAGGCAGGATACACCCTGAACAGCTCGCCAGGAGCTGCAGGGCAACCCACACACACAACTTTTGTTAAGCAATGTTATGTGCTGATGCTAACTAAAATTGTTTATCATAATTTTTATTTATTTATTTATTTTTATAAATTAAGACAGATAACTAAATCTACACGTGCTGCCAAAACTCACACTTGCACAATACATGCTGTTTCATTTCAATTGAGAATTCAAAGAAACAGGCACTTCATTTGTACCTATCACTTACATTTATACACTGAACTGCATTCAAGTTGGACTGAATTAACATTTAGCCTACATCTACTAACACCCACAAGGGTTTTTGTCATAACTGCCCCGTCTCCCATGAGATCCAGCTTCCTGTATCCTCTGGTGTCGCCCACTTCCCCTTCTCAGTTTCCAGTCAAGTACAGTTACTTACTAATTGTCAGCAACTGATGCCAATTCTCTAAATTGACTCTCAATAATAAGATCTTAGGTTTATTTGTTTTCTTTGATTTGGTTACCCATGTGTAATACTGATCCTTGCATTTCTTGGTTTACTCTTGTGTCTTTATGTCCTTTTGTCTCATTAGACAAGGTGTCATACCTTGTCAGTGGTTTTGACTTTTTGCTGATTTTGGAGTAATTTTGCTTTCTGTTTGGATTGCTTGTTTGTTTGTTTGTTTGTTTAAATAAACTCTTTGGTTTATTGCATCTGGTCGTCTGTAACAATGGTTAAGTTTGATCAAGTTGGATAGTTTTGGTGAAATGTCTGTACGTTCTTGAGGTGTCATGATAAATTCTACAGGAAGGACTCATAGAGATAAGAACTAAGAAGTGGAATTATTGTGCGAGAGTGATCTATGTCATCAAAATGTGATTTCCTAAAAAGGTGGATTTTATTCTCATTCAGTATATTGCAGCCCTTTAAGGTTTATATATAGATTTAACCACTGACTAAAAGCAGAGTTGGCCTTAAGATCTTTGAGTTGTGGTTCTTTTATGCAGAAAAGTACAACCAAAAGTAAGAGAAGGCCTATTCCTGCCAACAGGCCTTAAGGTGTTCAACAGTATAGGGTTGTTTTTTATTTCAGAATTCTTCACACATTCCCTACTGGGGTCAAGAGCAAAGAGCATTGCTCCACAACCCTATATCATTATAGACCCTGGAGTTTGGACTCGTTGTTTGTTCCCACTGTGTGATGGTCCATGCCTCAATGCTCTGAGCACAGAAAAGTCAGCGGTGCTTCTGGATGCGCCAATCATAAAGCCTCCTTTTGCATAGTGAAGTTTTACCTAGTATTTGTAGATGACCCCCATACTGGAGTGCTTGACAAAGGTTTGTCAAAGTAATCCAGAGCCCATGTTCTTATTATTTTGGATAAATGATGGTTTTTGATGCAGTGCCATTGGAGAGATCAGATATCACGGGAGCTCAGCTTAGGCTTGTACTTTACACATCAAAATTCCTCAAGATCCTTTGAACTGATAATTTGGGAAATTATCTTTTGCACCATAAACGGTGAAATATCTGAATTCCTTCACATTTTCCTTTAAAGAATATTATTTTTAAATATTTTTTGACAAACCAAAGATCATTTGCTCTTCAAACACTTTTTCCGGGTTACTGCTTTTTGATTAGCATAATTACAATTACCTGTTTCAAATCACTTTTCATACTGTCTGATCCATTAAGCCATGTTCTGTGGAAAAATCAGTAGAATTGTGGTAAAACTAATTTTGTTTGATTTCTGCATTTAACAACTAAAGAGAGCACACACGAACGCACACACACACACACACACACACACACACACACACACACACACACACACACACACACACACACACACACAC
>JAOUQZ010000044.1:19777615-19793171 GCA_028564935.1 Neosilurus hyrtlii
GTTATACCACAACTGTAAGTCCTAAATAATTGCAGCAAACGGGTTTATATCACCAGCAGTGAAAAGTCATCTTCACAGTTGCTGAGTACAGATCTAAGCCCATATGGATCTTCATCAGCAGGAATGAGGGGCTTCCAAGATGAGAACTCCAGCCAGCATAAGCACACCAGGACAGACCACAGGACTCAGAAAGCAGAAGGATCAGGAGGATCAGGATCACAGACGTCCAGGACGTAGCATGTATACCTCAGCAAAACACAAAGAGAAGGGGGTGGCGGTGGGGTTGAAGAGAGGTTGTTAGGTATTCTTATAACAGTGTAATGGTAAAAGAACAGTTTATTAGTGTTGGGTGCAAGCAGGGACTCCGGCATGACTAACTATGGCAGCATAACAAAAAAGAGAGAAACCAGAAGGAAGGCAGACATGAGGGCATGCTACACACGACAAAACTGAAACATCATTCAAACTTACTACATAATCAGAAACCTTATTTTTGTGATGTGAGTATTAGTACTTCTGTCTAATCAGAGTTTAGTAAGAGAAAGTTTGTAAGCATCCAGTCTCTAATGTCCTTTACACAATTTTCAATTTTATTAAGTTGGTGTCTCTCATCTGGCTTTGCAGAAATATACAACTGTGTATCATCAGCATAACAATGAAAGCTAATGCCATGTTCTCGAATAATATTACCCAAAGGTAACATGTATAGAGAAAAAAAGCAGGGGCCTAAGACAGAACCTTGAGGAACTCCAAACTTAACAATAGAACGTATAGAGGAATCACCATTTACATCTACAAACTGATAACTGTCAGTTAAATAAGATTTAAACCAGGAGAGTTCCCTTAATTCCAACAACATTTTCTAGTCTATCA
Source organism: Neosilurus hyrtlii (assembly GCA_028564935.1). Taxonomy (NCBI): domain Eukaryota; kingdom Metazoa; phylum Chordata; class Actinopteri; order Siluriformes; family Plotosidae; genus Neosilurus; species Neosilurus hyrtlii. The sequence continues at coordinate 19,778,489 of JAOUQZ010000044.1, forward strand.
AGGAGAATTGTATGATCAGTCGAGTCAAAGGCTGCACTAAGGTCAAGTAACACAAGCAGGGAGACATAGCCATGGTCAGAGGCCACCAGTAAATCATTTATCACCTTAACGAGTGCTGTCTCTGTGCTATGATGGGGCCTAAATCCTGACTGGTACACTCCATGAATGTTATTCTTACAAATATATGAACATAACTGCTACGCTACAACTTTTTCTAAGATCTTGGAGATAAAAGGGAGGTTTGATATTGGTCTATAGTTGGACAGCTGATATGGGTCAAGGTCGGGTTTTTTAATCAGAGGTTTGATAACTGCCAGCTTAAAAAATTTAGGTACTTTATAATGCAATTAGCAATTATATTTAATTCAACCCTATTTACTCATCACTCACTCATTTGCCGAACTGCTTAATTCTGTTTGGGTCATGGGGTGGCTGGAACCTCATGCGGGGTATATCCTGAACAGCTCACCAAACCATCACAGGGCCAAAACACAAAAAACTTTCACTCACATTCACACACAGGGGCAATATGGAACAGCCAATTAGCCAAATGAGCAGATCTTTGGACCAAAATAGGGTACACAATAAAAGAGCCAGCTATAGACATAAACATGAGACCGGACAACACCCTTGCATGACATGCCTTTGGTGGCCACCATATTACCAAGGACTAAAATTCTCTATTGCAATAAGATGGTTGTTAAATGTCGCGTCTCAATTTGCTCTAACAAGTTAAATAGTATCTCTAAAGAGTAAGGAATAACATTTCACTTGTAACTACCGGTATCTACAGAATAATTGCATTTTTTATTTTATATATATATATATAAATATATATATAATATATATATATATATATATATATAAATATAGAAATATTTTTTAAATTTTACTTGTATAATGGTATTTTACCAGCACGTATTCATATTTCATATTCATCAAAATAAAGTGCAAAATGAAGCAAATTTTCTTAACCCTGCAGCTTGTTTACATGTACAAAACCTAGGTGTAAAGTGTAATTATTCTCTGGTAAGATGGTGGGCGCTTTCAGCACGTTCCGAATATGCATGATATAACAAGTAGCACCAGTCTTGTGTTTATGTCTATGGAGTCAACTGTAGCCCTAGTGTACAACTTATCAGTCAGGATATTCTATTCGAATCTGCCCAATTTAACATAACAGTACACTGAGAACTATAAGAAAGAAAAGGTTGGTTAGTGTAAAGCGAGTAATTTAATGATAAATCGTAATATTAATGATCTCAAAATACTGCAGAATGTATAAAATTTTAATACATCACAAAACCCCAAAACTTATTTACTGCCAGAATTCCATAAAAGGACTTTCCAGGAATGTCTGCAGTGTTTACACAGTTGACCATTGCACCGAAACTGACCATTCATTCATTTTGTTAGCCACTTATTCCTAATTAGATTCGTGGGGAGGCTGGCACCCATCTCAGTCGACTCTGGGCGAGGACAGCCGGTTTGGAACAGCCAATAAGCCTACTGTGCATGTTTTTGGACAATGGGAGGAAACCGGAGTACCCAGAGGACACCAGAGCCCAGGAATCAAACCCAGGACCTTCTTACTGTGAGGTGGACCCCTGTGCCGCCCAGAAACTGACCAATCTGTCCCAAATGAATAGAATCTCTCTGTTGTTTATCTTCCAAGATGGCGGATATATTTCTATGACGTCATGAAAATATAATCTAAAATAATTAGAAAAGTTCCCGCAGAAATTTTTAATGTTTTTTTTCAATTTTTCAGAGAGTGGTTGAAATGTGGTGTCAGTTTTTTCCTTCACGTTTTCCCATGCATTCCAATGAGAAATTTTTTTTGCAGTTTTTTGCAATTTCGATATAGTAACTCGAATTGCTACAAAAAGTAATTCCACACCACAATATTATTATTGCTATACTATAATAATAATAATAATAACAACAACAACAACAACAACAACAACAACAACAACAATAATAATTATTAATATTATTATTATTATTATTATTATTATTATTATTATTATTATTATTATTATTATTATTATTATTATTATTATTTCGTCTGCCCTGAAACTTTTTATTCCGATATTGCTTGTGTCAGACTATTTACTTTGTATTTCCGGATACGTCGTTAGCATGGATATTGTAGTCAATAAAACTCTTACCGTGTGTTTTGACTCGGGTAGCTGGGAACCCTCTCACACTACAATACCCACATCACCTTGCGACTCATGCTGTCTCTGAGCACAGGCAGCATTTGGTTAGCTTGAGCCGGTTGAAGCTGACTGGATTCATTGAGAACTGCAAACTGAGGTCTGGGTGGTTGATATATCTTTTACTTTTTCAGTGTTTTTTGTAGTTAAGCTGCTTGTTGAAATGTCATTAAAGTTTTGGATTGTTTTTGAAGTAAACGCGAATTTGTTTATAGAGTTAGCTTCTAGCACCGGCTAAATAAGCTACCTGTCTGAGAAGCAGCACCCAGCTGGAATACTGAAAGTACTTATGTAGCTGAAGCTGATGTATAATATCAACTAGACATCTCTAACGACATGTCGTGGGTCCTATTTTTTTAAAAACTAGATAGCTGAGTAATTAACTAGTCTGCTAGCGTTATTAACTAGTAGCAAGGAAGAATGACAACTAGCTGACTTAACTATGTTTTGTTGACACTAGTTTTAGCTCGAGTTTTATGTAAGTTGTGTAAGACAGAGTACTTAGATAAGAGCTGTGCTTTATTTTTTGCTGTTTTTTATATCCATGCTTCTGTGGTGATAGATTCGCTTTCTTTTTGGTCTGATTGGGGTGATGGGGATTGACATTTTCATGGTTGGATACCCTAATCTAAAATATAATTATACTAATGTAAAAGCACACAAGGTAGTGGTTCAGTCAAGTTTCTCACTCACTAAAGCTTGGTATAAAAGAGTTTTAGATATCACTGTATGGAAAACCTTTTTCCGCTTATTCCGGGGTCGGGTCGCGGGGGCAGCAGCCTAAGCAGTGAGGTCCAGACGTCCATATCCCCAGCCACTTCCTCCAGCTCTTCCGGAGGCTGATAGATGTAGTCCCTCTAGCCTGTTCTGGGTCGACCCCAGGGTCTCTTCCCAGTTGGACATGCCCATTTCAGCCACTTGTATTCGCATTCTTGTTCTTTCAGTCACTACCCAAAGCTTGTGACCACAGGTGAGGGTAGAACGTAAATCAACTGGTAAATTGAGAGCTTATCCTTCCGTCTGAGCTCCCTATTCACCACGCCAGACCGGTACAAGCTCTGCTTTACAGCAGAGGCTGCACCAATCCGCCAGTCGATCTCCTGCTCCATCCTTCAAGCCAAAACGACCTGACAGGCCTCCTTCTTCAACTCGTGGCCTCTCCCCATGAGCAACTCCAGAATGAAACAATGGCCAGCCCCTCTCGAGATGGGTGGTTCCAGATCCCAAGCTCTGTGTCGAGGTGTGCCCGACTATATCTAGTCGGTATCTGTCATCTCGCGCACCAGCTCAGGCTCCTTCCCTGCCAGAGAGGTGACATTCCACGTCCTGGAAACCAGAATCGGTAGCCGGGGATCGGTCCATCAGAACCCATGCCTTTGGCTTCCACCTGGCTCACACTGCACCAAACCCCTATAGCCCCTCCCACAGGTTGTGGGTCCATGAAAGTGCGGACCCATGTCTCTTCGGGCTGGGCCCGGCCGAGCTCCATTGGTCCCGACCATCAGGTGCTCGCCTTCGAGCCAACCTACCTGGCCTGGGTCTAGGGTGGACTGTTTCCTTGAAATTCTGCTCACAGTGGTCTTCTTAACCGCACTTAGTCTGGACCTTCACCTAGGACCGGTTTGCCTTGAGTGACCCTACCATGGGCTTAATGCCCCCAACAACATAGCTCTCAGGATCATTAGGACACACAAACCCCTCCACCATGATTAAGGTGGCGATACAAGGAGGGGACTGTGATAATTGTGATATGTTTATACCCAGTTTTTTTTTTCTTACAAAGTTGTAACTACAAACTCCATGTTGATCACATGTATCTCATTCTAACCACATTTACCCACTGTTATATGTACTTGTGTGATCTGACCTATGTTAAATATTACTATATCTATACGTTATATAGCATATTTTCTGCATTCTTAAAGAAAAAAAAAATTATATAAACAAATCAACCAAACAAACAACAAAAAAAAAATACAAATAATTAATTTTGCATGTTGGTAAGAGCGGGTGGTTTTTTGTTTAAAGCCATATCGTCACCTGTAGCATAAGCATTGTCCTGTAATGTCTACACGCATAAATAGTTAAATTAATAAAGTGACAAATAAAAGGTAACTAAACAAGATACTTCAAACACATGTGATAAAAATAAATATTGAGGTCTAGTGTTTTCAATATGTTTTCAGGCAGGTTCGTGAGAGCTGTCTAACCATAGCTCTTTAACTTGGTTTAAAAGTTTTAGTATATATTATGCAGAAGCATTAAGAAAAGCAAAATTAAACAAATTTTTTTATATATATTTTTACCTTCACTGAGGCAGGTCCTCTGAGACCAGATGCTGTAGCTAATAATGTATTTTTTATAGTCTACTCAAAGTTTTGTATTTCATGGAAAAGTTAGTAGACTGAGGTCCATAAAGTTGTGTTATACATTAATTCAAAGTTGTATAGACCACACAGAAACACAAGAAAAACCAACCAAAATGAGATTTTCATGATTTTTTCCATTTTCATGTGACAATGATAACACTTCCTGCTTCAAGGGACCACGACAAACCACAAGTGTCGAAAATGTGTATCCACTAAGGATAATGTTTTTTAATTCCCTGACAGCAGACCAATCCTATTGTGCTGTTTCAGTGTAGTACCTGCCAGGGAGTGGGGTGTATTAGGCAGAAAATGAGTCAGTTCTTGAAGTTGATGTATTGGAAATAGGAAAAATGAGCAAGTGTGATTGTGATTAACACCCTCTTCACACACACGTTGTAGCCACCGTACTGTGATGAATGGTGGTAAATATACATTGGTCTCCAGAGTTTGTCGAGAGGCGAACATGAATATGTCGAGAGGTCGCCAACACACTGCTAAACAATGTTGTTTGCAGCAGTCGTGTAGAAGCATACCTGTGAATGTACGAAACAGAGAAATTATGTACAGTACTCCAAAAAGGCAAATATAATATGAGAGAAAGATAAAAACTGGGAAAGCGGTCACAGACCTTGTGAGCCCCCATCGTGTTCTCCTTCCTCCATCAACAAGACGGAGACGCTAATTCACATGCTCCTGACAGTATTTGCTGTTTCTCAGCCTTTCTTACTTTCTCTTTCAGATGGATACACTCTGCGTATCACTTTATTGTTCAGACTGTTGCTGATATTCTGAAGCATCATCCTGTTTAAAATGAACATTAAAAATTGAATCATTAAGAGTGAAGAATGAATAAGTGCTTAATTGTCATGTCGGCAATTTACAAATTACCTCAACAAATACATTTTAGTATTATTAAAATGACTGCTAATGTATTGTCTCCTTTTAAAAATATATAGCCTATTAATTCCTCTATTGGATTTCTGATCTGCTGGTTTACTTATCCGTAGGTCAGGGGTTTAAGCCCCACTGTTACTGGGTTGTCGCTGCTGTCCCCCCAGTGTAGCTAACTGGGTTATCAAAGGTCGGCCATGTCTCTCACTGTGGTGAGACGCAAGAACCGTTGCTGACTTTTGAAAAGAGTAGGCTTCATTGCCATCAGCGTGTTTCTGCCCTGCGATGGCCTGGCGAGCTGTCCAGGGTGTACTCTGGCCTCGCCCAGATTTGGCTGAGTTGGGCACCAGCCTTCCCGTGACCCTAATTTGAATTATGTGGTTCAGAAGATGAATGGATTTCTGATCCGGAATTTACTTTTCACATCCTCTTCCTCCTCAAAGCTCACACACCTGCTCTATATTAATCACTTAAATTAAGTTCAGCACTCGCTCTCTCAAAACGTACACAAAAAAAGTAGTCAGCATCCTGTGATCACAGGATACATAATACAGATGTAAATGGCTCGTAAACTTGACGTGATACAATATAAACTGATCACGGTAAGTGTGACATCATAACATCGGGCTTTGTGTATGAACTAACAGTGTACAGGAATCTCGTGCTTTGGGTGCGATCTTGCAAGTTGAGCTTAATTAACACATACAATGTACGTACCATGAGCATACTTCAGCAGCGACCTTTTCTAATCTCAGTTACCGAGAACCAGCTGAAACATGGCCAAACCCTCAACTAAATGTGATTGTGTGAATGGGGTATAAGGGACTGGGTTAATTCGTCTCCAAAACAGCAGGTGTTGCATAGTGTTCCTGGTATGCAGTTGTAAGTACCTACAAAAGGGGGTTCAAAGAATGACAACTAGTGAACTGGCAAGAGTGTCATGGGAGACTTACTGATGCGTGTGGGGAATAAACGTTAGTCCGTCTGGTACAATGTATCAAGAGTATCAAGATTAAGCCAAGCCCTGTTCGAAATCACAGCCTGCTTTCTTTCTTTGTAAGAGAATAATTCAACATGTTGCAGCTTTTCAGACCAAAAAAAAAACAAATAGTGAAGTCTCTTCCTTACAGTCACGTTCTCTCAGGGTAAGTAAATTCTTTACTCAACCAGTTTGCTCATCCATCCAGGCAAACTCCATCCTGACTGATTAAAAAGGCGTTTCAGATGTGCAGCTTTCTAATAGCTTTTCTGTGGATTCTCTCAAAGTTATTACCCAGTGTTAGCTGGAGAATGGCATTCTCTTTACGTCTCGCTCTCTGTGACTCACACAGATAAACATTTATCTTCTAAAATTCATAAGTGCTGCTGTAAAACCATGAAGCAGTAATCTAACAAATTATTAGATGCTTAATTTAATTGAAGATCAGACTTCAGTCATTTTATTTGTTGGGGTCTAGTACAGACAGCATTTTGTGTATTTAAAGATGTACTCGATGTGATTTCTTTTTTGTTTTTTTTTTCTGGTTGTATACAAATCAGGGCTGTGTGATATGTTGTACTCCAGTTTCCTCCCACAGTCCAAATAAATGCACATTAGGCTAACTGGCTGTTCCAAAATGCCCCTAGTGAGTGTGAATGGTTATGTGTGTGTGTTAGTCTTGTGATGGTCTGGTGAGATGTCCAGGGGTAAACCCTGCCTTCACCCAGTGTCAGTTGAGATGAGCTGGAGCCTCGCTGCGTTTCTAGTTGGATTAGATGGTTCAGTAAGTGAGTGGGTGATGTGTGGATTTATCTATTTTATGTCTGTATATATACTGGAAGATTTCCATCAAATTGTTTTTACTTGTATTGCAACTCGAGTCTGTTTTGTTTCTAAGTAATTTTTTTATTCATTAAGTAACATAAAAAATGGTGTGTAGGCTAATGTGATGTTTCTGACAGTTCTGTAATAGTAGCACTTAGTCAGTGCTCTGTTGGGTCAAAACGAGTTAGAACATATCATAGCTTGTATCGCATACATCAAAGCTGATGCTTCAAATATCCTTCCCCAGCATCAAAAACAGAAGAGCTATGAGAGAGTAATCACACCTGATATAATCAATAAGAAGAAAATGGGTTTAACTGTGATGAAATTGTAACCACCTGCTTGCTGAACTGGTCAGATATGTATATGTTCTATAACTTGGAAACAAGAGGATAATGGTCAACTGATTTATGCTTGATGGGAAATGTGTATCATTAATAGTTCAGGAGCTAAAGAGAAACAGTGGTGAGAGGGGAGCTTGTTTGATCCGGTGTTTGGTTTTCTGTATGTTTTTACGTCAGTCATTACATTGAATCAGTATGTGAATTTTGTTAGATATTTTCACAATAAGACAATGGTTTTGCAGTCTCAATTTCATCTAGTTAGTCAATACCTTTTAAGGTGCGCTAACGTCTGAGGAAATCGGAGAACATCGTTACTCATCAGAAAACATGAGTGTACATCAGAGGGCACTGTAGACTTTTGGGGAAAAGTGAAATATTTTGGGAGTGTTGAAAATTTAGGTGAGTTTTTTTGTGTTCGGAGTACATTTAAGAAAATAAAAATTTGAGAAACATTGGTACATATTGGAACAAAATTGGCAGGAACGTTGGAATAACATTGGACTTTGATAGACTTAAATAGGAATCATGATCAGTATCCTGTGAGTGCACCTTAAGATGGATGTTGCCCTGGTTTATTTACCCTGTGGTCTGTCCCTGAGCTTGTGTGCTGTGAGATTACCACAAAGCAACTCTTTCCTCTTCGTACTGAGTACTTACACTGCTTTGATTGCATCATACATTCACCGTGGCATTGTTTCAGCAGAGTTGTGACATTTATTACTGTCCAGAGTTCAATTAATTTTTCACAGACATGAAAAATTATCGCTTGTATCGATGATGGCAAAGTCAAACCACTACGTAAAGCACTTTCTCAAAAGACATTGAATGGGATTATGGTTAGGACTTTGTGGTGCCAGTTCAAGTAAAAATGATTCCTCATGCTCCCTGAACAACTCTTTCATATTCAGTTTGTGAAAGAATTGTTCAGGGAGCATGAGGAATCATTTATCATTTTTCTCTTTCGCAACCATTCTCATTCACACCTACAGTCAATTTGGACAGTTAGCATAATGTGCATGTCTTTGGACTATGAGAGGAAACTGGAGTCATCATCATCTGCTTGATCCGGGGTCGGGTCGCGGGCAGCAGCCTAAGCAGTGAGATCCCGATGTCCCTCTCTCAAGCCACCTCAACTGGCTCCTCAATGTGGAGGAGCAACAGTTCTACTCTGAGATCCTCCCAGATGAAAGAACTTCTCACCCTATATCTAAGGGAGAGCCCTGCCACCCTGCAAAGGAAGCTTATTTCAGCCGCTTGTATTCTTGGTCTTGTTCTTTCACTCACTAGCCAAAGCTCATGACGGTAGGTGAAGGTAGGAACGTAATTCAGCTGGTAAATTAAGCCTTCTGGCTCAGCTCTCACCACAACAGACGCTGCACTGATTCGCCTGTCAGTCTCCCGCTCCAACCTTCCCTCACTCGTGAACAAGCCCCCAAGATACTTGAACTCCTCCATTTGGGGCAGGACCTCATTCCAGACCCAGAGGGTGCATTCCACACTCTTCCGGACCATGGCCTCGGACTTGGTGGTGCTGATTCTCATCCCTGCTGAGTCACACTCAGCTGCGAATCGCTCCAGCAAGAGCTGGTGGTCCTGGCGGTCCTGGTCCTGGAAGTCAAAAAGAAGAGAGGAGATCCTAGACAGCTAGGATAGACAGAAAAGACAGCTTTGGCGGTGTCCAACCCTCACTGGAAACAAATTGGACATGTTGCCAATGCGGACCAAGCTCTGGCTCGGGCAATACAGAGACCGAATGGCCTGTAGCAACGGGTCCGGTATACCATACTCCTGAAGTACACCCCACAAGATAGCCCGCGGGGCATGGTCAGAAGCCGCACACGTGGACAGGTTGGGCAAACTCCTATGCCCCCACCAGGATCCTGTAGAGTGTGTTGAGCTGGTCAAGAGTGCTGAGGCTGGGAGGAAACATTGTTTCTCCTGAATCGGAGGTTCAACCATCGGCCGGATCCTCCTCTCCAGTACTCTTTAATAGACTTTCCCGGGTAGGCTGAGGAGTGTGAATTCACGATAGTTGAACCACACTCTCTGGTCCCCTTATTTAAAATAGAGACTTACCACCCCAGTTTGCCAATCCAGAGGTATGGCCCCTGATGAGCATGTGATGTTGCAGAGACGTTTCAATCCAGTCCTAGAATATTCAGGGCCTTGAGGTATTCGGGGCGGATCTCGTCCACCCAGCCCAGCCACCGAGGGGCTTTTTAACTACACTGACGACCTCTGCTCCAGTAATGGGCAGACCCCCTTCCAAACCTTCAGGCTCTTTCTCTTGCACAGAGGGTGTATTGGTGGGATTGAGGCCCTCCAAGTATTACTTCCACCTCCCGACAACATCCCCGTTTGAGGTGAGCAGCTCCCCACTCTCACTTTAAACAATATTTGTGGAGAACTGCGTCCCCCTCCTGAGGTGTAGTTCAAATATATAAAAGTTAATTCCTTCAAATAGTTATAACTTACTATACAATTCATCAGACAGAATGCAAGTTTTTTCTTCAATCTGTTGCAAAGAAATATTTTTTTTCCTACCTACTGATCCAGTTCAAAGTTGGTTGTGTTACCGGAACCACAAATATTTTTTTTGTGTGGCCTAATATGTTTAAGCGATACAGATGCTTATTTTAAAATAAAGGACCCTAAAAAGCACAAGACTGGCGATTTTATCCCGTGGATTACTAGCAGAGAATACAATGCAAGTAAACAAGCAGATCTATTCAGCAAGCGACATTTTAGGTGATAAAAAAATGTGTTCAAGGAGCAACTATAGCTAGCAGTTTTGAGGAAATGGGTGTAAATGGTTACCTATTTGAATCAGAGAGGGAAGTCTTGTGGAGACAGTGAAACGTCACACTGTAGTGACTCTGAGGACGAGAATTCTGTGTGAGATAAGCGTGACAGTAAATCCAAAATGGCCTATGCAGCTAACGTTTTGTCATCTCAGTTGATGATGCATGGGTCAGTGACGTAGCGCAGCCAATCCAAAGGAGATAGGCAGCATGTCTAGAGTCATAACTCTCACATACACTTTGGACTGATGTTGCTGAAAGGAACTGCTGATGTTATACGTGATCGTTTTAAATAGCTAGTAACACTAATTCACCACAGGTACCCTTTAGCCTTTCTCTCCAGGAGCTCCCTTAGTGGGAAGCAAATCATATGCAAGCATGGCAATCACTGATCATAAAGCATGAATGAGTTTGCTTAGAACGCTTTGATTTATTATTCTACTTCTTCAAATGTTTCTGACCAAATTTCTTCTGTGAATTTGATGGTTCTGGTGGGAATAATGTGTTGGACAGTTCTTAACATCTTTCCAATAACTTGTTTTCTGTGCTTGATGCAGGCCAATAATTTGACCCTTAGAGTTGACTATTTAAATCATGTTTAAATTTAAGCATAGCTTTGTTAGAAATGAAACAGATGAATTAATCTTTTTTTTTTTGGGATGATTAAAGTGTAGTGAAATTTTTGCACTCATAGTAAAGTTCTTGAAAGTTCAAGCTTGAAAGAAAATAACACGTACATTATATTGGATGCAACCCATCCAGAGATAACTCATTAACTGAGAAGTATTCCTATCTGTAAAACAGTCACCTTCATATTCAGCATTGTTTTGTTTTTCTTAACAGGTATTTTTAGTGCATGACTGCATCTTCCTTCTGATGGTTGAATAAGCAGCAGAGATATGGCTCCTCCCCGGCTTACCGGCGCATTACGCTCGTTCTCCACAGTTAGCAAGCAGGACCTCTCACTTGAGCTGTATGATTTAAAGGCAAGGCACAACTTGTTTTCAGAACAAATGTTTCAGTTTTAATTACAGTCTCATTTTCTGATAAGGCTATCTAAGCATTGCAAATGCATTTGAATGCTATTTGTTATGGTAATATATTGTCTCTGATTTCACACCCTGATGTTTGTGATCATGAGGAAAAAACTGCAAAAGTAATCATTTTGACTTTGATGTTGCAATATTTCCAGTACAAATTGAGGCTAGTAATAATTACAGAATAATGTGTAATGTAAGAAATATGATATCACCAAATATTAAATTAGTTAATAGCAAAATATGTGTATGTGCAGTAATTCAATGTGCATCCTGAACTACATCCAGCTTCTATTTTTACCTCATGATACAACCGAGTCTACATTTTTCACTTAAGGTGCATTATTTGACTAGCAACAATTATGAAATGCATGAGTAAAATGAAATCAATGAGTTGCAATAAGTAGCATGTAATACATAAAGCTGATATCAATTGTGGAATTACAGAAATACGTATCCACATGTGAACAGAATCATGGGAGAATGTCTAAAATGTTATGTCCTTGAACACCTATCTCTATTAAGCTAGTCCTCTGTTTCCCTTCCATTATTTATATCTTTGTGCCAGGCACATTTTCAGTCTTTCATTTCCCTCCCCATCTTGTTTTTCATTAATCGCTCCATCTCCTGCCGCCTTTTGGCTTTTTAGGAGAAGGTAGATTGGGCCTCTGATTATCTTATATAGTCAGCTTAGCTCTAAATTGTGTAAAGTATCAAACATGCTTCTTTATGTAAGAGATAAAGATTGTTTTTAAAGGCACAACAGTGCTCAGACAGCAGCATGCTGTTAGGAGTTTAGTATTTAAACTTGATGCTCATTCAAATCGGGCCTCGACATTGCATTAATACATGAATTTTTTCCTATTTTAAAGGATGTGTAATGTAAAGAGAGCTTTGTGTTTTATAGTGTGTATATAAAGGTTTCTTGTGCAGGCCAAGCGTTTGAAGAGACAGGAGCTCTTTGCCAGAGAGGGTCTGACATGGGCAAAGGTTGTCCAATTTTTCACACAACAGCTAGAGAAGAAGGAACAACACCAGGAGTCACAGGAGCTGAAAAGACTTCTTCAAGCAGCCAAGCAGATAGGTAGAGTATTTAACTAATTACTCAAAAATGACTGCATTCTTGATTTTACCATGTTAAGAACTTAAATGTTTAGCAGTCCTATCTACACCTACTAGCTTATGTGCTGGCTGCTTCCAAACACTCATATTTCTGTATTATTAGTAATAAAAACATACATAGTATGTATACTAGAAAACTCTTTATGCACTTTTATAGACGTCAAAAGTTACTCAGATGTCATAGTAAACCCACAGTATTATTAAGAGGCTTTATACTTACAGCACAGTAAGGAGCCTCTGAATAACCAAGGAAGGAGAAATTTCCATTGGGAAAATACAAGAAAAAAAGCTTGTCAAGACAAATGTAATACTTTACAGAAAATAGGTCATCTAATCACCCAAATGTAATTTGTGTATCGTATTTTAGTATGAGGAATTAGAGGAGCACAAATTAGCTCATTATATGAATTAGAAGCTGAACGAAATGCTACACACTTCTGGCTCAAAGGGCAGGTAAGATGGTGGCATAGGATGCCAAGGTTTTGTGGCAGGTTGTCACTCACATACCCAAAAATAGAAAGTATTAGAGGGAAGGGCACACAGTAATGAACGTTGGTCCATACTGACTACAGACCCGCTAAATGTTTTTGCTGGATTCATGTTTTCTGCCCATATGCAGTTGCTGGTCTGCAAAAGAAAGGAAAAGATAAAGGAATACAATGGCAGAGTCTAATGAAAAACTTAACAGACTCTGAAAGAACTACAAACTTGAATAAAGTTATGTTGGATAGACATAATGATAAACTAGCTGTTGAGGGAGATAAGCTTCCTGATCCATACAGAGAAAATCTGGGAAAGTTAGCATGAGGCTTATGTGAACTACACTGGATTTTACACACACTAAAAGCTTACAAATATGTAAAAAAAAAAGCCTACAAATCTGTTAAAAAAAAAAAAACAAACCCTCAAAGATACAAATCTGGGGGGAAAAAAACCCCAAAGCCTGCAAATAGGCATGTGAATTGGCCATTGATACGGCACCCGAGCATCAGACCATGTGTACAAGCAATAATCGAGCAATATGCAGTATAATCTTAATATAATAAGGATTTAATTATCAATACGAGCTGTCATGGGTCCAGTCGAACGATTAATTGATAGTTTTATCGATCGTTACAAACCTACCGACATCTGTAAACAAAAAAAAAGAAACAAAGCCTACAATCTATAAAAAAAAAAAAACTAAAAAAGTTTACAAATCTGTAAAAACCAAGCTTACATATCTGTAAAAAACCAAAAGACCTGCACATCTGTAAAAAAACAAAAAGGCCTACACATCTCTAAGTCAAAGGCTACAAATCTGTAAAAAACAAAAAGGTCTACACATCTGTAAAACAAAGCCTACAAATCTGTAAAAAACAAAAAGGCCTATACATCTGTAAAAACCAATAATACAAATCTGTCAACAAAAAGCTGACAAAACAAAAAACAAAGCCTGCAAATCTGAAAATCAAAACAAAAAACCAAGCCTACACATCTGTATAAAAAAGTGCTACATAGCCGTAAAATAAATGAATAAATAAACAAACACACAAATAAACAAACAAACAAATAAATAAAAACAAGCCTACAAATCTGAAAAGAAAAACCACACATCTAAAACAAAAATAAGTAAATAAAAACCAAGACTACGAATCTGTTTAACAATAAATAAATAAATAAATAAATAACTACAAAATTCAGCCTGACTCTCCATCTGTATTAACACAAAAACAATTCTACAAATTTGTAAAAAAATTACTAAACTAGCAACTCATTACTTATGAGTAAGTGTCTGTTAAAACATGGCAAGGTTTTTCCAAAGGCAAGACAATAGTTGCATAAACCGTGCTGGTAAAAAATTATTCATTAATTAATTGATTGACTGATTGTTTGATTGATTGATTGATTAATTATTTAATTTATTTATTTTTGGGGCGGGGGGACTATTTGAATGTTTGAAAACACAACCTATCCCTAGATCAGACAAAAACTGCACATTAAGAATTATTTAATTGGCAATTATGACAAGAGGTTTTAAATGCGACATGCTCAATGGAGGATAATTTGGTGCAGCTGCAACTTGAAGCCCCTGTTACATACGTCGCACAACAGGT
>JAOUQZ010000044.1:19793271-19806517 GCA_028564935.1 Neosilurus hyrtlii
TACAAACTACAAAGCTTTCACATCCACTTTACCCAAATGTACTTCAGCTTCTTCTGTTTTATTTCTTCTGTCAAAGGCTGTATGACACACACACACACACACACACACACACACACACAACAAAAACAAAAAAACCCAAAGCAAAACAAAGTTCATGTTGTTTGTTAAAGGGTCTTTAGATACAGGTGATAATGTTCTGTCCATGTTAACCATTTTTAAAATTATAACTGCTATAGTAGAATGATGGGGAAACTTGCAGGCCATCCATGAAATATAACGTAGAGCCAAGGGTGAAACATGCTAATGGACCAAAAAAAAAAAAAAATCCTCATTACAGCAATCTCACAGTTTATGTGACCTTTCATTTTCTGTGTGAGCCCAGATCATGCTGATTGATGAACATAGTAATTTTCTTTAATTACAGATCTTTCACTAGTGCATCTCCACAGTATAATCTGACATTGAGAACATACATTACCATGTAGTCCATTATAGAATTCAGTCAAGACAATACTGTTTTGTGACAAGTAATAATCTTAAAACGCGGTCTAAACCACCTTTAACTAAGTTGTGTTGGCTATTGTTAGAAGGCATGAACTTAAGGTGAACTCACACCACCAGAGTGCACCCATATTGAACATAATCAGTAACAAAGGTGAATGTCACAGCACCGTAGTGTTCGGCTTTCCTGATGTGTCTAATAATTAATGATATGGATTAGATGCAAATCCTTCAGAATGCGGTCTAAGTCATACTGAGCCGCGTGCTGTGCCCTATCACACAGATCATATTACTGTTCTGATCCTGTTGTCAGGGGACAAGAGAGGTAGGTCGCAGGGAAAGCAGCAGGTTGCAACATGGTGAGGAACTCTTTTCTGTTAATCCCACTGTAGTGTTTGTGAATGCAAGACACTGCTCACAGCAGGCCTGGAGTATTTGTGATAGAAATCAAAAACAAAAGGCATCTTTTTTATTATTTTTTTTGTAACAGAGTAGCTGATAAAGATCTGTGATACACAGCTCAGTGGTGTAAAGCAGGATGATGCCCAGACGATGCTGTAGCTTAATTAACAAAACAACAATTATTTCCTCATTTAAATATCCTTAAAATGAGCTTTGGGGTGTAGTTAAAGATTATCTGCTTGTGAGTCGAATTGTTACATGTCTTTATATTCCGGGGGAATGTACTGGAAACTGAAGGCATATCATGTAAACACACATTGGTGAGTAATGCTTCAAATTAAGGATTATTTTTCAAACCGTAACATATTTTAAGTTCCAGCAGTACAAAGTGGAACCCTCCACCAACAGCATTTACCACCATAACTGCAAAAGGGGTAACATATGAGAGAAGGGGACAGAAAATAATACACCCTTTATATAGATTTAGGCAGATGTCGACAGAACTTTGGAACTTCCGGTAGATATTTCTGATAGGTGTCCAAGACTGGTGTTATAAGAGTACTACAGCTCCTTTAAGGGATAAATCAACCTCAGCCCTAGAGGAAAAAAGTCTCCTCTGTGTTTCCCATCTATGGACTGAAGCAAAGCAGGAAACGTTAACACTGAGTTTTTTTTGTTCTCCTTCTTTCACTAGCTGATGTTGGTGTTCATTTGTGTCACATTTCTTAATAATTTTATTACCTATTTGATGAGTTCATGTTCTGTGCTCTTGTCAATGTTAGGTGTTGCTCGGCGAATGTTTGTCTGCCTACCTAAGTTCGATTGAGTTTTTTAATTTTATTTTCTATATATTATATATTAAATAAAATTAAAAAAAATTATTATATATTTTCTTTAATTTTGCATGAGGTTGGGGGGTATCAGGTTCTTTCATAATAAATCTTTTATTTTAACTGAAGCCTTATTGGGTTTTCTGTGGTGGCACAGATGCAGAATAATCATCTAAATCATGTTGCGTGCCTAGGTCTCTGCTCAGGAGCTCAGGTAATAATTAGATATAAAGAGGGGTCATCCCTATTTACAATCCAAAAGCTTAATCCTCACTCTATTACTAACAAAAACAGGAGGAAAAAGTTTTAAAGAAAAAAGTTCATTTTTTTATTTTCAGTAATATGCACTACAGGTTAAATATTTGTGGTGCCCCATCCCGCTGTCAGCCCCTTGGTTGTATGAACAGGTTGTATGTAATTAAAGACACACCAGAATCATGTACAAATGGCAAGAGCAGCAAGTCATACAGTCCAGGGATCAAAGATATATCACTTTGTGAGTTATTTCAGTACAATAAAAAGCTCAAACCATAAAAAAATACACCAATAAAAATGAAGGGGGTAGTGAGCTGATGAATTGTTCAGGGGAATTTTCTAGAAATCCTACAATTAACACTACACAGAGTATAAATGTCTAACAAGCTTTAATGTGTATTCCATTAACTTAAATAACAAAGCGATTCTAAACTGGTACATTACTGTTCTTAATAAAATAAGTGCAGCAGAAAGTCTTCCACTTCTGTACAGAAAAACCCTTTACTACAGCTTCTTTAGTGCTTTCTGCTTTAAGAACGAATACTTCATAGCTGACAAATGTTTGTTACACAGTAAGGTGTGATTGCTCATTCAATACAGTTCACACTGTATACTCTGCTGTTTGCAAACAGGCCATTTTGAGACAGCCCCAACTAGAATAAAGTGCCATTTTCCGAGATTCCATGTTTTAAAATGCCCAGAAATGAGCAATTACTTATAGACAATGAGCAGTAGGTAGAGTGAGCTGCATTCAAAGAATTTTAATTGGCCCAAATCCTTGTCTTCCTGTCTCTTGGTTATATTTTCTCTTTTAATTGGACATTCAGCCCTTTCCTTAACCATTTTTAAAGTTTTCTGTGGTTAATGTTGCATTTCTTCCAAAGTGAACACATGGGCAGTGAAGGGAAAGTGGTTCTAATTGTTCCCTCCCGTGGTACAGAGCCTCTCATTTTGTAGGTCTACTGAGTAATCACTGTGCTTGCTATGTTCTCTGTGATCTTTGCAGTGGGTACAGAATTCGGGCAAGACGCCATTGAGAGTGCTGCTGTATTCTTGTTCAAGATATTCCAGAACAAAGAGCAAGTCAGCCATGAAGAGACCCGTGCCATTAAGCAGATGTTTGGACCCTTCCCGGCCTCAGCAGCCGAAACTGCTTGTACTGCTGTCAGCCGACTGGTGGCTCAGCTTGGAGAGTCTGAGGTGGAAGCTTTCATTCAGACCCACATGTCAAACAAGCCTACACATCATGGCACGACTTTTGGACGGAACATTGCCTTCTCTTTTGAAACTTATGTCCTAGACAGTCTAGATAGTCTTCCGTGGGAGGAGGAAAGTACTGAGGGGTTGAGTCTGGACATCAACAGCTTCTTGAATAACCATGCTGCTGGGCGTAGCATTGGTTTAGACACTGCTGGAGCACCGCCAGTGAGCCAGAGCAGCAGTGCTGACCACTCCATTCTTAGGAGAGAGGTGGAGAAGTACCTGAGTGGAGGCAACATGGGATCATCCAGTGTAGAAGAGCTGTGTACATCGCTCTTTGAGATGCTGGCATCCACCAAGAGTGATGATGAACTTCAGAATGAGGTGAGGGCTAATGTATATTTACTCTCCCAGCACTGGTTTTAGAGAACCGTGTAGGGTGTACAGCTTCCCCCAAGCCACATAATGAACTACTGCTTTACTTCTCATTAGATGAGCCATTATCATGTCAAATTTTCCTCCTATCATAAATGTAAACCTTTTCACAGAATTCAGCAGCATTCTGGTATAAGCTGCTAGTAACAGTACACAAACCTTTTGGCAGTGTGCTGGATACTTTAGCAATAGTATTGGTGGAGATGACTGAAGGATTTTATGGATTTTGCCAATTAGATTTGGTCTGATTTAGGCTGGATTATAATTGTGTTTTCAGATATTTCAGCTGAATATCAAATCAAATGTAATAAACAGGGATGTGTTATTAAGTCTTGTTATTTTCCTTCCTTTGTTGTTCTCCTTTCTTTCTATATATTTCCTAATTATCTGTAACCAGCCAGCTGCTGAGCCTCTTGCATTAAACCTCCATCATCTCCCAAGTCTTAGTATAGCACCTGAGATATTTTTAATGTTCCTCACGTAGGTGACATTTGGAACCTAACTCTCCCACTGGCGTCTTCAGATGTGGGATGCCCTTTGTCTGTGAGGCCCACCATGCTTCTCTTTGCTAGTGACTCTAAAGTTAATGGCAAAGTTGAAAGCATTTCCACTAACTGCCCTTAAACTTGACAGAGGTAGGGGGAAAGGCATACAAATGGTAGAATACAGCTTATTTAATATTTAAAATATGTGCTATAAAAAGGACATTTGCTACAACAGCACATACTGTCTTTTAATTGAGGGAAAAGTAGATGAATGAGTCATAAGATGGATTAAAGGTAGTTTAGCATAGAACTGCAATTACATAAGCAGAAGATAGACTTTTCAGATTTCTTTGATCAGAAAAGTAATTTTACATCAAGCATACATATAGAGAAGTCATGCTCAGAGTCTTTAGAACTCTTTCATCACCCACCCATTTGACGATCCACTTAACTTGCTGTTACGCCTGTGGGAACCTATATCAGCCCACACTGGGCAAAGATGGGGTACACCCTGAACAGCTTGCTCGACCATTGCAGCAACACACACACACACACACACACACATATACACATTCATTCACACACACCAAAACCTAGGTACAATTTGGAACAATCAATTAGCCTCATTTGCATGTCTTTGGACTGTGGGAGGGAACTGGAGTACCTGGAGGAAAACTACACAGCCAAATTCCATTGGACAGGGAGGACATGCAAATTCCACATAGGAACACCCTTGCTGAGCCCGGGTCTTGAACCCATGACCCTCTTGCTGTGAGGTGAAAGTGCTAACCCCTACACCACTGTGCCGCCCAGTCTTTAGAATATTTACCCAAAATCCTCACACCATCATAAAGGCTGTTAACAACATATTAGTAATCAAATATAAAAGAAAATAAACACTGGACATATTAAATTACATGTGCAAACAATAATTAAAACTAAAAATAACATGTAAACTCAAATTTACAAAACAGGCTAACTCTACATGCAATTTACTGTAATATTTAAATTCATATTTCATTAGCTCATTGGTGTGGAGGATGCTATAGAGATGGGATTTTACTAGTTTTGTGAACTGATTCAAGAAGCTAGTAAAGTCCCATCTCTATAGTATCCTCCAAACCAAAGAGCTAACTGAATTCTAAAAATCTGTTAAAGAGAAAATTCCTCCTTAAAATATTTGTCACTCCACATTTCCATGCTTCCATGTTTTATTTTACTGAGACTAATCGGTTCATTCTTCTTCGGTAAACTCTTTATTCTGGCTGAGGTCACGATGGACCTGGAGCCTGTCCCTGAAACACTAAGCATGAGATAGCAAATGTATCCAGCATGAGTCATCACAGCATGGGGTTACCCAGTCAAATTATCACAGGAGCGGTAGGAGAACACCAAAGAGTCCAGAGGAAATTCATGCAGACATGCAGCCCTCATGCAAAACTGTACACAGACAGTAACCAGAACTCAGGAATGAATTGGGAACCCTGGAGCTGTGCGTCGAGGTTGTGCCATCATGCTGCCCACACCAAGACTCATTCTGTCCACGCAGAATAGAAAACACATAAAGAAACAGAATTTACAGTATGTGAGAATGTTTTCTGTGTAGGCAGCAGCATAAAGTGAACTTACAACCCACACGTTACATGTATATACAGTATATTTCTACTAATAGAAGGAATTTTCAACATCCTTTAGAAAAGAAGCAAGATGATAAAGAAGATCTGGGTGTTGATTTATCAGTCATGAGTGGTTTAACATTGAGTAGTGCTTTTAATCACTGATTATTGAGTGGTGCTGTTTTTAGTCTCTGCTTGTCGTTTAAAAAGCAATTGTTTAGCCAAGCATAATGATGGACAGCTTTTAGATCGTCTGTCCTCCTAGAAAGGCCTCTGTGATTTAAAAAAAAAAAGCAGAGAAGCTGTTGTATGGAGGTCTTTACTTTTAATCTGGGAAAAGTCTGCTGGGTATTTAAGATCATTAGATGTATTGCTACTCAGAAGTATTTGTCTGTCTCACCCCTCTGTACTTGCACATTGTTCTTGTTCTTCTGTATTTAAAGTAAAATGTCTGCAAAGTTAACATGTTGAATGTTCTGTCACATATGAGTCCGTTTCCATCAGCAGTCAGCTCCAGAATTATTGGCACCCATGATTATAAAAGGGTAGGGTGGGGTGTCTTTTTATAGTGTAAAAAAAAAGTTGCTTTTTGGAAATGCAGTCCGAGTAAGCAATCTGAGAACATTCTTCAATATAGAAGCCTGCTAAACTTTACAGTGTTCTGTGTTCTCTGTGAACTCTCCCCTTCGCCATAGTAGGGATTAAACCCAGAGATTGAAATGGCCAAATATTGAAAGCTAGGTTCTCCAGTTTTTAAAACAGTTTTCTGTGGTTTTGGAAACATGTTTCAAATTATTGTCCAATTGGCAGATCCACGTGTCATTTTTTTTTTACCTGATGTAATATTTAAATACCCTAGAAATTGTAAGCATATAAAAATGAATTTCATGATCTTAACAAAGCTTCTAAAGCTTTTAGAAGAACATTCCCATATAATCACAGATCTGCTACCCTATTTAAGATTGACTGCTACATAACCATTCATCTTTTTATGCCAAAACCCACCTTGATTCTTCACTGCCAACAAAAGCTCTATTTTTGTCTCATTTGACTACTGAATCTGTTTTCAGTCAAAGTTCCAGTAGCATCTCCTGATCTTCAGACGATTATGTTTGTGGTTACATGGAGCAAAATTCTTTCTTCTGGCATGCTTTTTGAGTAGTTTGTATGCCTGGGGGTGGTGTCTAATTGTAGATTTGGAGACTTCATGACCTCAGTATGGTTTTGTAAGTCTCCAACTGGGGTCTGCAAAGAAATGTTTGCCTGTCTAAATATTTTCTTAACTGCACATGGGGGTTGAGGCGTTGGGTGTGGAGGCACACGTGGGATTGCATGATAAGGTAATTTTTCAGGCATATATCAATTTTTATAGTAAATGTGTGATTAATGAAAGCCCAAACAATGGAGGTGGAGATTACTATACCTGTTATTGTCAGTGTTACAATGACAGCATGGGACATGTGAGCACCTTCAGTGCATTTAGCTTAGTAACTTTTCCCCCTTGTATATTTAACTGATTATTAAAAAGACAAATTTTTTATGTACATTTGGTCACTCTACTTTTATTTAAAAATTTCTCTCTTTAAAATTTTTACTCAAAAATTGAAAGTAAATGCATTGGTTTTCCAAAGCCTGTTGTGACTGATATCATGCAGTATTCGTTAAGGAATATATGCAAACAGTTGTTAGTGAACTATTTTCGTGCCTTAGGTAATGCTGCACTTTTCTGTCAGCCACTTCAAATATATTTCCGACTTGTACTAAACTGTACATGGTGCTGACGGACTAAAGAAATGTAGCCTGTATGGCCTAATTTTCACCTCGTGTTTATATCACTGAGCTGTATATAGAACTGGGGGGTTCATTAGATCAAGTAGTTGAAGCCATCGTTTGTCATATTGGTCCTCCCTGTCAACTGTCACCTGTAATAATATGTAATAAAAACATGCCAAGTGAAAGCCTGGTGACTTTTTGATTCAGGGGTTCTTATGTGTTTGAAATGCATTCAACAACCATTACTTGCTCGTTTGTGATATGAAGAATCTGTTTAAGAGGTATTTATTAATTATATACTAAAAATTTCATATGCTTGCCAAATACCTTTACTGTTGGCATCTTGACAGCTTGTTTTTATTTGCAAAGTGCATGAGCAGGGAGGACAAATATGATGGGTGGGTGGTTTTATTAGCGAATCAGCACTCCAAGTTTTATATAAAGCTCAGTGATACTGTGTTCACAATTTCCTATACCAATACCAGATGGCCATATTGGTGCCAATATGGGAACCGCCCAACTTTAATGCCGTACATGCTCGTAAGTTATCGTAATGCCTCCAGCTCTATTCCGTGGTGGTTTTTACCCCAGCAAAACAGGAAGTTGTGGATGACAGTATTTTTCATTTAAAATGTCTAGGGGACCAATAATTGTGGCACACATCTTTCTTAGATGATGAAAAAAATCTTTAAAATAAATTTAAATTACCATAATTTTTATAACCATTTTTACCCATCTGTACCAAGGGTGCCAGTAGTTCTGGATCAGACTGTATGTTTTGTTTTTTTCTTGGTGTTCAGTACCAGGTGTCTGTGTTCAGCAGACTGTGCAGCAGATGAGCTTCTGCTCCAGGTTTAGAAATGTGGGAGATAATGACTACCACGTGCTCACGTTTGGCATATAGAGAGGATGATGTTTTTTGGATGCAGTGAGAATTTATTTTTCCAAACACATGGCCTGATGCACTAATGACTCTATCTCTTCTCTGTGTCTCATACACTCAGCTGTTTGAATTTCTTGGCCCTGAGGGTTTTGAGATGATCTCAACGCTTCTGCAGAAAAGGTCTGACATTGTGGACTCTCTTCTGTCTGCACCACCAGACAGCAGAGTGAGCTACCCAATTGGTGAGTCTGCTAGCTTCAGAATAACACCACACAGTTCACAGAGATGCTGTCCTGCACGGCATAAAGACCATGCTTAGCCAATGATTTCACTGTAGAATTTGTGTTGACCTATTAAGGGCACATGCACCAAAGAAGCAAAGAAGACACTGACCTACAAGGTTTTGAAACATTGTAACCACAGTGCACTTTGTATATACACTTTCAAATTAGTGTAGAATGCAAATTATAGTGCTTACCTATATATGTATTTATACACACAGTGGAACCCTGGTTTTCAACGACTCCCTTTTCGAACAAATCAGTTCACGCACAAACTTCCGGAGACACAAGTGCACTCGGTTCCAGCCCAGATGCTCGGTTGTTGAACAATCTATCCGGCAACAGCCGGCAGCGTGTGCGTCAGTCTCGTCACACAGCGAGATCATGGAACTCCCACTCTGATGCGCACGCTGCTGGCTGTGTGTTAGTTTCTTCACACTGCGCTTGCTCACAGAACACCCACCCTGAACTTTTCTCAGATTTTGGTGATATTTCTTGTATTGTGTATTATTTCTTTTAGATTTTTTAATTGATAAGCCACTATGGGACCTATTGAAAGTGTAAAGGAAAATAATGAGAACAAATGATAAAGGTGAAAAAAGAAATCATATGAAAGTATGGAAATGGTGTTCGTGCCTGGTGAAGAAAACTTTCTCTCTTAAAACTTTATTCTTTATTCAGTTGGTATGTCATATAACCTGATTGTGGAGTGAGGAAGAGGTCAGGAACGGATTAATTCATTATACATTGCTTTTTATGGGAACATTTTAGAACAACATTTGAAAGCGTATTAAGTTAAAAAAGCAAGGTTCCACTGTAATTCATATATACGACACTGAGTCTGTTTTTTCAACCCTAGTACATTTTGCCTGTCTGCATAGTCCAATTATTGGCACAGAAATTATTGGCATTTATTTGGTACTAACCCTGTGCTCTTTTTGTTTGGTTAATTGTTGTACCTTCTGTGTGTAGTTACTAAAGGACTATCATATAAATGTATGAAGTACTGCTTCAGTCTCTTTCCTTCATATATACCCCTGAGCTAATATGTTAGACTTTTTGGTTTTTGTTTTGGATAATTGCATGCAATGTCGAACCAAACCTAATAAAATGTCAGTTTAGGGCTGATTTGTAATGGTATGATATTTCTCCACTCTGATCCATCTACATATGTAACAGTCACATTCATACAGCCCTGATATTAGGCATTCATGTGAGATACGAAGGATATATGGGCTGTTTCATGGTCAGGGTTGTCTTTTTAAAATTATACAAGGGACCCTTTTAAGTAGGCACTTGCGTACTTTGACTGTTTCTTGGTTATTGTTGTGTAGGGGAAGAGAAGTCCCAGCTACACTAGTGATATCTTTTTTCAATTCCAATAAATAGTGTTATCAGAGGAAAATATTGCTCAAATTTTGACCCAGTACAGAATTAAATTCTCTCCACTGTAATAAAAACAGTAGATTTTACCTGATAAAATTCTGAATTACACTCGTAAGTACTAACTAACTAACTAAGCTCACTTTTGGAGGGGCATTTTTTTAAACAATCTAGAAAGATGTTCCGCTGCTGTTTATAAGTGGCTTTGTCGGGATCCTTTGTTTGTCAAAAATGTCTTCTGTCCACCACATGTAGTGTCTACTTTCCGGAGAAGTGCTTTTTCAGATATTAATTGCTTTTTCTTAAGCAGCATAGTAATGTATAGCTTGCTGAAAAATTTAATTAGGGTTGGATGTGAAATAATTTCTGTACAGAGTTCCACATCAGCTTGATAAGCATGTCTGTCAAAAAGTGTCTTCTCCGGACAATCACAATGATTGTCACTGATGCTGCCTTTACTGCAGTTAATAATATATACAACTAATGTTGAATGAAACCTGCTCGGATAATGTGTTTAGCGAGCTTTTTTTCTTAATGCTGTAAATTCTTTACAGTGATACAATATAAGCAGATGTAATTTTTCTAGAGACCCTGTACCTGTTATATTTCACCCAGTGTAATTTAGACACCATTGGACCTTTAGCTCTGATACTTCACACAAAATATGGTAACTAGAAACCACAATAACTATTACTACAATAATATTAGTTATTACAATAATATTATTAAAATGACATTTATTTTTGAGCTACTGTGAACCCAAAAAGTATACCCTGATTGTGAAACAGCCCAGATAAAGGTTTTATAAGGTGCTTGCCTGAGTCTGGCTTGACAGGAAGGCCTGCATTATTCAGTGTGCTGGGTTATCAGTACTGTGTGTAATATCATTCAAAAGATGAATACATTTTCTGCTGAGTACTCCAGCTTGCTCTGACCAGATAAGTGACAAAAGACTCGGGTAAGTGCTAGAAGACAGAATCAGAGTAAAAATAATATTGATCAATTGAATTAAGTATTATAAGGTTGAGAAGGCAGTGGCTTGACTGGATCAATTAAGGTTTGGAGTATTTTATTACTATTATTCTTTTAAAAAATCCACCTGCATTATTTTGCTTTAAATGAGTATTTACTGATTTGATTATTCATGAATTTTATTATGCTTTTGAGTTAGGTGCTATATTATTTTTAGGAATTAAGTATTTATCAGGTTTGTGCATGTAGAATTTTCCACATGCTTTCATTTTTCTCTGGAGTCCTTGGTGAAAGGAGACTAGTACTAGTAATTTATTCATTATCTAAAGTGTAGGTCATCATTCCTATCATCTTGAAAATAAAGGATAAAAATCCATCTTCTGCACACTTTGGTCAGGTCAGATTCTCAGTGTTTCTGGCACATGATCATATGAATTGGTTCTATGAAACCAGAGATGCTTCCTGACTGTGGTTAATGACTGCTATTAACGCATTAAGGATACTTTATTATAAGACATTGTAAACCTTGTTGACAATGTGATGAACCCCATTCAGCACCTAGTGCTGAGACAAGAAAAACCTATTATAAAGCACTTGGGGTTAATTTTGAATTTTTAAAGACTTATATATTGCCTGTGCCTTACAGAGGTGAATGTGGCAGTAATAATTTAAAGAGCCCTACACTACTCTCTTACCTCCCTCTGTCCAATTTGTCTTATTTCTTTGTATTACTCACTGTTTTTGCATATGATTTTACTTTCATATTATTCTGTTTTCTGTTGTAATACTTCCTCCGGTTCTATGCTACAGAAATGCATTGTCAGAAAGAGCTAATGGGCTCCTGGCTAGTCAAAAGTTCACTTGGCAGATTGCTTGTGAGATGAGGGTTACCTTGACAACCATCGGTAGAGGTCACAAGACAGGCTAAAAGCTGCTGATGAAATTGCCCACTCTTTGCATCCCATTTAGAGAGGTGGGTTTTTATTGTGTGGGCTTGTCAAGAGCTGATTAGCTGTAACAGTGTGTGCTCTTTTGTAAGGAGCCAAGAATTAAACGTTATGATGCATAACCTTGACCTTTAAAACTTTGTGTATAATTATTCAACAGCTAGATGCAAGGTCAGATTATTGCCCCAGTGTTTTGTTTTGATTGTCAGTAAACTATCTGTCTGTCTTTCTGTCTAATATATATATGTTCTGGTGATTATGAGGTGAAATGGGTCATACTTCATTGTGTGCAAAATGGACATATATAACAATGACACTTTTATGTAGTGATTTAATGAACTTGTTTTCCTTCAGCTTTTAATAAAAACCTAGTTAGAATCAGTTACCCTCATTTAGATTTATGCTTTGGTAGCCTGTCTTTTGTGCAGATTTGAGAAAAATGAGCTTTCACTGATGCTAATCATATTTATTTAACTATCAGTCTTGAGCGGTAGTTTGCTTTATTAGCCTGACTAAAGTTTCTAGTAGTGTTTAATTTTTTTTTTGTTTGTTTTTTTGGTGGGTTCTTGCTGAGAATCTAATACCACGCACTCTAATACTTGCATTTTCATTGATCAAAACTTCTTAACTTGAATCAGTAAAAATATGCATGCAAATGTTGCGTTCCATGTGTCTGTCTGTGGTATGAGGCTTTGTATACAAACAAACTTATGATCTTAAAGAATTACTCCTGGCCAAGAGTTAAACTTTTGTATACATACAGCATTGACCTTCAGAAATGACAAAATCTTGATTTGCGTTGAAGGACAACAGGGAAACTTGAAGGCTATATCCGTGTGGATTCCCCTCTTTCCGGCTGTTACGTGAAACTATGAATTAGGTGAAAATTACACTTGTGATCATTATCTGGTCTTAGATATCTTAGATTTCTTCTCAGCATGGGCATTTTTATATTTAGACGATTGCATTTACAGCATTTGGCAGATGCTCTTATTCACAATTATCATTTTTATACAATTATCCATTATCATTTACAGTTATCATTTTTGTACAACTGAGCAATTGTGGGTTAAGGGCCTTGCTCAAGGGCCCAACAGTGGTGTTAGTGGGGACTGAACCGCTGACTTTTGGATCAGTAACCCATCGTGATTTAATGTCATCATGTCATGTCATTTTCTGAAGCCCTTAATCCTAATTAAGCGGTTCTACACCCCGGACAGCTCGCCAGGCCATCGCAGGGCAGAAACACGCTGACGGCTATGCAGCCTACTCTTGACGAAAAT
>JAOUQZ010000044.1:19817246-19837914 GCA_028564935.1 Neosilurus hyrtlii
ACGCATTACAATAATCTAATCTCGAGGTAATAAAAGCATGAACAAGTTTTCCCGCATCATGCATTGACATCATATTTCTTATTTTTGCAATATTTCTGAGATGAAAGAAGGCTATCCGAGTAATATTATCAACATGAGCTTCAAATGAAAGACTAGGGTCAATAATCACTCCAAGATGATAAAAATGGTTTTAGCAAACAAAAGGGGCACGAAAAATTAGCTGTGTTCTCTTATGAATAAATGAAGATGGGAATGGCTAAAAACTGTATTCAACCCAGACCCCAGGAGCACTAGACTTTCATGGACTTAAAATTTTATACTTCATCCAGCCATCGTCTGTGTTACTACAGTCAATGAAATTAAATGTACTAAAATTGTACATACTTCAGTAGGCTAGCATTTAAGGAATTTTGGAAATCTGATTCTTTGTTGTCTTGTTTTTGGAATCAAAGTATGACTCCAACAGTGAGGTCAGGTTCAGTTGTCTTTTCATGTACTATAGTAAGCATTTTTTTTAATGTAGGGTTTAGAAAAAACAAAATGGTCTTACACTTTATGAATGATAAATTCTTAAACAAACATGAAAAAAGTTTTCTTTTTCAAACATGAAAAATGTTCTGTAAAGTGTACTACTTAAAACAAACCTTATTGAACTGTAATAAAAGTCTCATGTTTCTCATGTGAACCCCTTTCATAGAAATGTATGTAATGTTAGTTGGCTGTATTGAACTCTCATGTAAGAAATTATGCTAACACGCTAATACTGGTAGTGACCATCAACTGAAAAACTCACTATCCGGAGAATAAAGACTAAAAAGTGGACACTGAAGTCATGCATCACATTTTTGGGTTTCCTATCAAGTAGTGTTTACTTAATGCTAGCTAGGTATTTATGTACATACTGTATAACAATCTACACAGAGCTTTGTGTTTATAGGTTGAGTATAAATATCTTTCCAGTGTTGTATAACGTTTCCTATAACCTTTAGCAATTCATTTCTGACAAAGTTGTGAAGCATTTGTGTTTGATAAGGGCTATCCCAATCCAAAACACATGTTTTTTTTTCATGTTTGTTTTAAAATACAAAAAAAAAAATTGTATTATAGGGACTATTTATAACCGAGCACAAGCCTGTTTCATTTCTAACTCTGAAGCCATTAGTTCATTAGTATCACATCAAGTGAGTGTAATAGTGAACATAATAGCGATATGTAGGGAAGCCTGGATAATGTAGCGGGAATGATGCTCGCAGTAATAAACTAATAGCTTTGGGTCACTTGGAGGCACACAGCTGTTTATAGCCAGGCTGGGAACAGCATGTAAAGATGCAGTTTTCCTCAGTAGTCTGGATAATTAACCATTTTGTTAAATAATAAACCAACAAGCTGCACAGCTGGTGTGTGCTATTTCACCGAGCATATTCAGGAAGCTCCATATGTGGCTGTATAAATTATTATTAATCAGGTCATCTCCCTGTTCTGTTGATATGATAGCAGAACATGGAGGTTACTTTATGATAAATTATGATGTAACACTTGGTTCATTCTCAAGTTAATGCCCATTAGCTTCCAGCATGACAGAGCAGTTTTCCAGAAGCGTGGGATGGCTCTGCTTCGGCAGAAGGAATTGGCTCATATCCTTTTATAATCAGATTGATTTGCTTTTTTTTTTTATTCACCCTTTTAAAATGCACTACCTGACAGTTCAGATCTCAGTGCACATTCTGTGTAATTTAGCCACTGGCAGCTGGCTGTTATAAATGTCTTTATTGTAAATGTTATGTCACAGGGTTGGTCAAATCATTAGGCCACTTGCCCCATACAAGCAGATCGCATGTGTGGGCTACTAGACTTTTATTCATATTTGCCGATGAGTAGGTCCAGTAGGTAGATTGTATTTTTTGTATTTTTTTCTTATCCAAAATCCAGGAAATAAAAATGAAAAAGCTATTTCTTGTTCTGATTGAATTTTCATTTGATTTGTTTTTGTAAATTAATGTCTAGCCACAGCACTCTAACCATAAACATTACAGTCTTACACTGGTTAGCTTCAGCACCTCAATTCCTTTTGAGATATGAGCCTTTTCTTTACATTAGGAGTTTTTTTGCTCCATCATTTTGTATAAGAAGGTACAGGGGCACAACCCTTCTTCATTAAATTGCATTATGATTAAGATTCAGATAAATGTAAATGAGATGCTTGACTTTGAATAATATTCGTAATGGCCAGTTTTGCTGGTATCATCAGGTTTTGACCCCTGAAGATAGGGCTTGCTGTTTCACCAAAGTTTTTCTTTTCTTTCCCTTGATACATCATACTTTTGTACCATATCACCCACAGCATGATAGCATTTTTTTAACTGTTTTCTTCAGTGTTTTCTGTGAATTTGTGTCATATTAGTATGTGTTGTCTCTGAGCAGCTGATATTGCAGCAATATTGTTGACTGGGTTATATTTCATAGCTTTTCTTCTCTTTTTACAGCAAAATGCTGGGTTGCTGTAGCTTTTCATACTGTCTTGGGGCTAGACTGCTTCACCTGCCTCTCTCAGAGAGTCAATGAGATTAGGGATTATTCCTTCCAGGCCTTCCATTCGAACACTGTCAACATATCACTGAGGGTTTGGATAATTTAATAGAAAATAAGTGGGCTTTCTTGCTTGCAGACCTGGGTAATTTCACACTGCCACCAATCCTGTTATTATCTGATATTTTTGGATATATTCTTTCCTCAAATACGTTTAACTGGGAGAAAATAAACATCAAATATTGGGCAGTTTTCATTCTCTTTAGTGTAGGTTTGGTGCGTGTTTCTCCCTGATATTAAGTGACTTTATTAAATTTATACCTGGTTGAATCTGGTGACTTGCATTGAGACTTTGAAGGACCTGAAAATGAATGAGAGAGATTTTAAGTGGATAAGACAAAGATGTCATTGTGAGTATGTACAGGCTGACAATGTCAATTAGACCAAGACCTTTGTTCAATTAACATTGTTGCGCTAGAATGCGTCTGGTTAGATCAGCCAGGTCAGTAATAACACATCTGGAAACATGTGGAACTGAAGTGGCTGGTGAATATATGCAGACACACTTTTCTGTTTCCTGTGACATCCTGAGCACATTGGTTAACATGACCATCTGGCATTGGTTGATGTTGATCAAGAGTTTTTATACAGTTTTCCATGTTTCGTTGCACAACTGATGTTATTAATATGGAAGATTGTGAAAGCTGAGTAAAACTCATGCAGTAAACATTGAGTAGTGTGTGCAGTGCTTGACGAGTGTAACAAGCACAGCAGTATTTTACTGCTGGGTTGATGACAATCTGTCTACCAAAAATAGCTTGCCTGCAGCAGTCCTGGATATTTTTGACACAATTGAGAGAACTACTATTAATTAAAAAAAATAATTTTAAGAATAATTTTCTTTGTTGCAAAACAAAATCAGAAAATGTTCTGAGGGTATGGAAAATGTAAATAAGAAAAGAAAATGATGCTTTCTAACTTTTTGACCTGTATTTTACTGCAGAGTGTATAAACCCAATACATTTCATGTTTTGTCTGGACAGCTTGTTATGCTTACTTTCCTGCATTTTAGATCTGCAACACATTCCAAAAGGATGCAAGCAATTTAGGGCTAGTAATTTGATAAAACATGTAAATAATACTGGGATTTGGGTAATGTCAAGTTATTGAAATCATGATTTGGTAGAAAAGCAGTGTCTAGAAAAGGCCTATTTTTTTAAACTCCAGGATTTTCAATCTGTGAAAAAATGTATGAGAATTTTTTCCCCAATATTTTAAAGCTATATTCCTGAAATAAAGATGGGAAGGTTTGCATATTGAAAGTGTACGGGAACTGGTCCTTGTTACAGCATAATTTCTGTATATGTAATATCTTTACGCGACACAGATGCTTATTATAACATACATGTTTAATAACATAAAAAGCACAAAACTAGGTGATTTATATCCTATGGATTACTAGCGGAGTCTGAACCAATGATTAGCCAGTGTTTTTACCCGCAAGTGACGTCAACACCTTGGGCTGGATTGTCCAGCACAAGTAAACAAGCAGATCTATTCAGTGAGTGCCTTTTTAGGTGATTAAAAAAATGTGCTCAGAAAGTAACTATAGGCAGCATTTTCGAGAAATAGGTGTAAATGGTTACTTATTTGAATGAGAGAGGGAGTAGTCTTGTGGAGACATGAGATGTAGCTGAGCCAATCCAATGAGATTGCATCTCTACCAGGCTGGAACAGCCAATCAGAAAGGCAGCATGTCTCTGAGCATGGCTAGTGTTGCAACAATTTTGAAACACTTTGAAAATGGGCATGACCTGATGTTGCTGGAAGGAACCGCTGATGTTATACATGATCGTTTTAAATATCTAGTAACACTAGTTTACCACACCTACCCTAGAACCCTTTATGGTGCATGATATTATTAAATAATTCAAAGAATCTAAAGAAATTTCTGTGAATACACGGTAAGGGGACAAGCCTAATCGAAACACTCCAAATCTCAGCTCACTCAAATGGTACTGCATCAACTGTCAATGTCTTTTCCAGGGACACCCATGCGTATTTCATCAAGACAATGCAAAACCACATTCTGCACAAATTACAAAGGCATGGCTGTGGAAGAAGAGGGTGCAGGAGGTAGACTGGTCTGCCTGCAGTCCTGGCCTGTTTCCCACTAGAGAACTTGTGCCGAATATTGAAACAAAAAATGTGACAATGGCCCTGTAGTGTGGTACACCTTGTAAACTGTCAAAAAGAGTGGGACAAAATGACACCTAAAAATGCTTCATCTCTTGGTGTCTTCAGTCCATAAATGTTTTGACTGTTGTGTTGTGTACTTTGGAATAAATAAAGTAAAATTCATGGGATAAAACATCAAATAAGGTGCTGCTTTATTCTTTTTAGTGCAGTACAGATCAAAAAATTGTAAAGAATATTTTTCAGTTTTAAATTAAATTTCAACTCCCCCACCTTTTTTAGACATCGTAGCCATGTTGATCTCCAATTTAATGATTATGTGGCACTGTTGTTGTTGGTTTTTTTTTAACAGAAATATGTATATTCCTAAAGAAGCCTAATTTAGCATGTTGGCTAGCTGGTTTGTGAGCTCATGTTGAATTCGTCTGTCCTGTTTCTAGTACTTTGAGTAAAACTGGCATTTCTTCTCCCATTTCAGCACCATTTGAATGGTTTTCAAATTTTGTTAAAAATTTAAGTTAAATATTCTTGAAAGGTATAAATTGCTGTCTGAAGATGTCACTAACTCTGCTATAGCACCAGTTTTGAATTAGGTAGTGGAATTTAATGTGGTGAGCACTGACAAGCGGAGTGAATGTTCCCAGTCCGGTTACTGGAAATATACAGGCATTCTTGGAACGCTACTCGATCAATCAAATTAGTGGACTGGAACTAACTGTTGTATAATGAATATTAAACCGTTTACATGGTTATTTCATTGTGAATGAGGAAATATGGCATGAGCAGTGAAACTACTATTCATAAAGCAGCTCCTGCATTCACCATTGCTGTGTGGTGCATTTACATTAATTCTATTATATAATATATTTCAGTGCAGTGATGGTGCTGGTACTGTACATTTTAACACCATTATTAGTGATTTAAGTAAGTTACATTTGACAGATAGTTTTTTTTTAGAAAAGCATTGATGCTAAAGAGAAGAATTGACAGATGCATACTGTGTTCTGAAGTAGCATTTTGTTTTGCAGATGGGATGCTTAAAAATGTGGAATCTGCTAAACCCACATATGGCTGTCAGGTGACCATTCAGTCTGAGCAGGAGAGGCAGATGATGAAACACTACCGTCGGGAGGAGAAAAGGGAGAGGAAGAGAGAGAAACGAGGAGATGAGGGTGAACCGTCAGAAGCTTTTCATTTTGACCCAAAGGAGCTGAGACTGCAGAGGTAACCATGTGATCACTTCTTCACTTTCTCACTTTTTTTTGCCGTGGACACATGGATCCTCTTTTTTTAAATTATAGAAACAGACACCTCTGTCTATTTTTAATCAGAGTGTGAACAATGACGAGGGGGAAATCAGTATACAATTCAATTTGAGGAGTATCAGTGTTTCATCTGTGTTTGGGTTTACATGATCTATGGATGCAGTTAATAGCTAGGTACATTTTACTGTGGTATCTGAGAAGATATAATAGTCCCTGTTTCCCTGGGAGGTGTGATAAAAGGAGAATGAAATTTTATTTTTCTGTACCAAAATCTCTCAGAAGAGATTCACCTACGCCAAATTGGCCTTGTACTTAGTAAAGCTTTTTGTAAACTGCAAAGATGAGAAGTTAAACCACAGAGTTTAAAGTGTGTGTGTGTGTGTGTGTGTGTGTATGTGTATGTGTGTGTGTGTGTGTGTGTGTGTGCGTGCATGTACGCATCTGTGTCTATCAGCCTGTGTGTGAGAGAGAGTGTGTGGGAGAGTGCATATGTACATGCATGTGTGTGAATCTGAGTCTGTGTGTGAGTCTATATGTGCGTATGTGTAAATCTGAGTCTTATGTCTAAGTGTGAGTACTGTATGTGAGTCCAAGTCTGTCTGTGTTTGAGAGTTTGTGTGAATGAGTGACTCTTTTTATGAGTCTTTTTATGTGTGTGTGCGCACGTGTACGTATCTATGTCTTTGTTTATCAGCCTGTGTGTATTTGTGAATCCGAGTCTGTGTGTGAGTCTATATGTGTGTGGGTGTGTGCATGAGTCTGTGTGAATGTGAGTCTGTATGTGTGTGTGTGTGAGTGCATGAGTCTGTGTGTGTGAATATATATCTATATGTGAGTATGTGTGGGTGTGTGTGAGTCTGAGTCTGTGTGAGTGAGAGTGTGTTAGTCTGTGTGTGTGGGTGAGAGTTTGTGTGAATGAGTGACTCTTTTTATGAGTCTTTTTATGTGTGTGTGTGCACGTGTACGTATCTGTGTCTTTGTTTATCAGCCTGTGTGTATTTGTGAATCCGAGTCTGTGTGTGAGTCTATATGTGTGTGGGTGTGTGCATGAGTCTGTGTGAATGTGAGTCTGTATGTGTGTGTGTTTGAGTGCATGAGTCTGTGTGTGTGAATATATGTCTATATGTGAATATGTGTGGGTGTGTGTGAGTCTGAGTCTGTGAGAATGAGAGTGTGTTAGTCTGTGTGTGTGGGTGAGAGTTTGTGTGAATGAGTGAGTGTGAGTCTGTGTGTGGGTGTACGTGGTTTGAGAGTGTGCATGCATGTGTGAGTATTCAGTGGCAGCTGTGAGGGCAGAATGGTTTATAGACCTGTTTTTTTTTTTTTTGCAGCTTAGATACTGTCGATAAAATCATGGGATTTATAGTAGATGTGCACTGCAGTGTCAGTGCACTTGGTATGAAAACCTCCATTGTTGGGGATTGTTGGCTCAAAAAGTGATGCTACTAACACACAAGGAGGAACACAAGTGTCACACAAGTGTCATCTGTCACTGTGATTGACAGTAGGGTAAGAGTATGGCCAACAGATCTTTTGCAATACTTGTCATAACAAAACACAGTTTAAACAAAAGCAGGGTTTTTCTGGTGTAACTTAAACACAGTCAATATATTTCAGTCATTGGGTCAGACAAGAGTGATTCCTAAAAATTGAATGACAAACACTGCATTAGTTTGTTAATTTTGTGAATGTTACATCAGTTATCGTGGAATTGCCCTCTGATGGCTCACTTTTCAGTGTGCCTGCACATTGGTTTTATTTCTGTGACAACAATTTCTTGATCGCATGATTGGCTGCTTGGAATGTCAGAATGGTTGAGTGGTCTAAGGCGACAAACTCAATGTACAAGCCTTCCTAAAACAAGGATTCTGGTCTAAATACAGAGCCACAATTTCCCTTGTGGGATTAATACAGTATGTCAAAATCAAAAAGGAAGTGAGAGCAAAGACACCATTGCCCTTTTGAGAAGTTCAGAAGTTTTCAAATCAAAGTGGTTGGCATGGATGTAAATAAACTGCGACATGCTCTGTAAAAGGACACTGCTGCCTATAAAAGCACAATTAGGACATCCACACGTATTTAAAAAATACCCTGTAATCTTTCACAAAGTTACAGTGTGATGGGAAAAGACAATAAAAACAATAAAAATAAAAACAGTAAAAATATTTTCTGCTCAAGCAATATTGACCTTGATTTTTCATCAGTAGGTGTACATCTCCACCGTATCAGACATGTGTGCCATTGTCACTGTTCATTTCCATAGCAACCACCTTTGCACTTTGCACTTTTGGGTTGGAATTCCGGCTTTAGTATTCTCCTGTGTTGAGGATTGAATCTATTCACTAATCCATGCGGCTTTAAGTCAAAACAATTCTCTGTATACTGATGGCTGAACAACACACACAGTGGTGTTGGCAACCGATTAGCTCGTATCCTTTGTACTTAGTTGGTGACGAATTTCTAGGTCCTTAGGGAACTTGAAGTAGGATACCGTGGAAACATGCATTGAGAAGGAACCCTTTTCTGCAAGCTTTTACACATTTAAGTTGATGATCACTCATGATTGTATTCAGTCTGAAGTACTTTCTGTTGAATTACTGTTAATTGTCATCATGGAGAAAGGTTTTGACCACTGACTTCACATGTTACCGGACACAGTTTTATTACATTCTATTATTTAGAAATAAAATTTTCATAAGAAATTGTCAACCACGCTCACTAGGCATGTTCTCCGGCTG
This sequence comes from Neosilurus hyrtlii, assembly GCA_028564935.1. NCBI lineage: Eukaryota > Metazoa > Chordata > Actinopteri > Siluriformes > Plotosidae > Neosilurus > Neosilurus hyrtlii. The sequence continues at coordinate 19,825,972 of JAOUQZ010000044.1, forward strand.
GAGCATGTGCAATAGATGCACAGGGTGTCCTTGTAGTTTTGCTAGTCACGCTGCTTTTCTCTGATGCAATCTTGTGTACATCTATCCACTAACTCAAATACTTTCAGCTAGATATATTTTTGTTTATATGGATGTGTTTAGGAAGGACTTTTATTGTATTTTATTAATATGAACTGGAAGTTGCTGACAGCTTAACTAAATTTATGAGGAGTAAAACTGTGTGGTTTCATACAGACAAAGCCTGTATGAAGACATGAATGCAGGGTGTGCTTAAAATGTATTATGTATTAGGTTATTATGTATAAAACCTAGAGACGGGTCAGTTCCAGAAACTTTTGTTCGGTTTTGGTTGTGCTTTAAACTGAGTCTGCATAAAAAGAACGATCTACACAGTGTTCCAACTTAACTGGTTTTCATGTTATTCACTGTTAGTACAGACTGGGTTACTGTCTAGCCATGCTTTTGGGAGAGAGAGAATAACTAAAGATAACTAAAGATTTGTTTTGTGTAAATCTTAAAAAAAAATAAATAAATAAAATTTAGAGACTGTGGGAGGTGAGTTTCAAACCAGGGCTTGTGGGTCAAAAATACTCGGTCATGCACCAGCGTGTCTCATAACCACCTGAGCTACTGCCACTGAGGAGTCAGTGAACGGTCTATAGTTATATTCTATCTCCCAAAACCTAGTCTAGACCCATGTTAATATATGGCTCTCCATGTTATCTGTTGAGAGTAACCCAGTCTGTACTAACAGTGAACTTAGAACTCGAAGCTGTTGGAAATTTAATCTTATTTTCTCCTATTATTTCTTTTACACCTCACTGTGCAGTTGTTTACATACCCGTATGTGCTAACGCTACCTAAACCGAAACTGAAAAACCGGGCTGCAGGCTGGAAACCGACCTGAAATCGAAACCGATCCATAATCTCAGAACTCTAATATACATAACTCTAATAGCATCTCAAATTACCCCCCCCTCTCTCTTTTGTTATTGATAGTGTGTGTTCACTGATGAGCAGATGGCTTTTGAGCAAATTTTGATAGCTGGGTGTGATTAATAATGAAATAACATTTTCTGGCTAAGTAGCCAGAGCGATTCTCTGGTTTTTGAAATAAATTATACTGCATGTGACCACTCACTCACTCATTTGCTGAACTGCTTAACCCTAATAGATATTGCGGGAAGGTTGGAGCCTACACTGGGTGAAGGCGGGTTACATCCTGAACAGATTACCAGACCATCACAGGGTGACACAGACACCACCATACACACTGACATCCACACCTAAGGACAATTTGGAACAGCCACTTAGCCTACTAATGTGTATGTCTGTGGGAGGAAACCCACAGAGAAACGCCCAAGATCTGTACTTGAATGCCAGAACGGTCTTGCATTGGTGAACGTGCTAACCACTACAGCACTATGCCGCCCTCTATGTGACCATAAAAGTTGATATAAGTAGGTATATGATTATGAATTTTGTATTGAAAATTCAAATAAGTCAGTAAACGCACAGAGCACGTTACTGGAGTCGAAGCCAGTCTCTTGTGAAAGTTTCTGCCAATCAAGTGTAGCCATGCCTTCACAGTTCATAATAAAATACCATTTTAAAATGTAAATTAAAATTGTGCATGATTCAGCTTAAAGAAAACAAACTGAACAGCTTAGAATGCTTAAATAAAAAAAAAAATGACGGATTAGGCTGTGTTACTGTATAAATAAATGAGGGTGAGCGTGGTTAAAAATCCATATGACACCAGCCATCAGGATCAATAGATTTCAGATGACCAATTGTCCATTTTTCTACAGTCATTGTTTTAAGAAAGTACAGAAGCTCACCTCAGATATGGTTTAGCATTGCTAAATTCTCCTGAAAGCTTTACTTATTAACCAGGAGTTAGCAGTGAACTACACTGTCAGTTGTGTGCCACTTGCAAAGATTTCATTTAAATATTTTCATTTTTTTCCCTTCACTGTGTACCATGTTTGATCAATGATGATTGTATGTCTGTCCAGAGAGCAGGCCTTGCTGACAGCACGGCGTTCCCCAGTATTGGGACGTCAGAGAGAATATGAGCGCATTCATTACCCTCATGTCTACGACGCATATGCTGAAGCCACCAAGACCTCTGCCTTCATCGGAGGCTCCAAGGTAAGGTGTAGCTTTAATTGTTTAACAGGCTGTGAAAAGTGTAACAATCCTCTATAAAGCTCCTCTCTTTCAATCTTTTCTGTGTTGATTATCCAGCGCCTAGTTTTATTCGCTTGTGTCATGCAATCTTTATTTTAATTCCTAAAAGGCATTCTGTCAACAGTGGTTTGCATCAACACTTTTTGTGTTTGGGAACACATGCTATTTAGAGCAAATAGCAGAGACTGTGTGTGTGTGTGTGTGTGTGTGTGTGTGTGTGTGTGTGTGTATGCATCTGTGTGCATGTGTGTATATTTTAAAATCTTTTTTCCACAGCTTCCCCTGGCTTATTTTCAGTGGAAAGGTAAAAGATGGCCCGGGCCAGCATGACACATGCAGCTGCAGTGCTTTTGGAGGCTGATGGCTGGCCTTGGCTGCAGTTAGGACTGTTTGAGCTTGTTGGGGTTGTGGGGAGTTAATGGATGCTAATGGTTCTGTCTCTTTGCCCGGTGGTAGATTACAACTGGTTTTGGCTAATGCAGCCTGCTGTCGTGTTTGTTTGTTGACTTTTTAATAATATATATATTTTTTTGCTGCAGATGCTGCTGCCTGAGAACATCCAGAGAGAGAATAATAAGATGTTTGAGCAGGTTGCGATCCCACCCAATGAGCCCATGCCTATCGGCTTCCAGGAAAAGCCAGTCTACATCACAGAGTTAGATGAGGTCTGTGTTTCTGTTTTGTTCCCCACTCGAATCTTCATCTCACTCTACACCTTCCTATTTCTTTACTTTTCTCAGCAGCATAACATGCAGAGTGTTCCATCTAATATAAATATTTATACACTGCCTAAAAACAGAGCTCTGAAAATGTTTGCATTTATTTGCAGCAAAGAATCAGCCATAATATAACCTTTTGTCTTTTCAATGGTATATAACAACTTATTTCTCTGCGAGAAGAAAAAACATTGATTAAACAAGAAAAGTTTCTGCCAAGTGCACGAGCAGTCAGCACCGATGCCCATGCATTGAGTTGCCTTTGTGGCACGTGGGCTTGGATGCGACAACAAAATCGAGCTCATGGCTTTTTAATATTTGCGTAAGTATGGATCTCCGCTATGAAAAAACAACAACTGGTAATTTGATAGTCGATCAGATGAATTGTTATGCACCCTAAATGTGCCACTTTCAAATCTCTGTTTAGATGTAACATTCATGTGAACAGTGGCTACTATTGTCAGTGTTCACATTATGCTACCATAGCAGCAAGGAGCACATTTATTTTTTTTTTTGACAAATATATTACGTCTGTCTAAATTAAAGGATTAATTAAAAAACAAAAAAGGGCATGCTGGTGCAGGAAATAATCAACACTGGGGTGGTGTGATACCTTGACTCCTGGGGTGATGTGACTCCTTTCATAAATATTAAATAAGCGTCTCCTTACAGAAATCTTTACTGTCATAATGACTTTCATAATATTAATGAAAGTAGGTCAATTTAGTATTTTAAAATTTTGGGTCATTTATAAGAACTAGATACAAGAAAGCATGTTCTGCTTCCACATAAACTCCACTACAAAACATTCTACTCAGTTTTAATGTATGGTTCATTATCATGGCTTTTTTTTGCCACACTCTTAAAATATAATATTTTTAACTTTTATTAAATAACACATTTTTATGGCATTTGGCAGGCGCCCTTATCCAGAACAACTTAGATAAGTGCTTTGAAGCCACTATCAGTGAATACATTCTGATACTGGTTCACTAGGGCACATAATAATCAGTTAAAACTCAGTGCGTAGGGTTATTATTATTTTTTTAAATAAATAAATATTACTATAAATACTCAGTGTTAATCCAAGCAGGAAAAAGGTAGGTTTTCTATTGCGTGAAAACATTCAGTGACTCTGCTACGCAGACATCTAGGGGAAGTTCATTCTACCACTTCAGTTCCAGAACAGAGTAGAGTTTAGATGCATGTTTCCTTGTTCCTTGATAAATTGAGGAACCACTCAAGCAGTGCAGGGTGTGATAAGTGCTTTGAGGTAGGAGGAAGCAGGTCCATTTTTGACTTTGTAGGCAAGCATTTGAGTTTTAAGTCTGATGCAAACAGCTAGAGGAAGCCAGTTTAGAAACCAGTGGAATGGCAGGGGAGAACTTGGGAAAGTTGAAAACAAGTTGTGCAGCTGCATTCTTTTTTGGGATTGATGTCATAAACAGATGTTTTAGTCTTCTACACATTAGCATCTCTTTCCTTTTCTTGTTGTCTCATGTTGCGTAGTATGGCTGTAAAGCAATATCACAATACTACATAAAATCTATGCTTTGTGCCATAAATATCCCTATGTCCTGTTTATATTTGAACCAGAAGTAGAAATGGTTTGGACTGCTATAATTATGTCCAGAGACACACTTAATGATAAACAGGAGAAACAATTTTGTTCAAAATATAATATTAATTTGCAGTTGCAGAACTTCTACAGTTTCTCAGTTATAACACATAGGTTTGTAATGGGTCACAGTCAGACACCCTGTGGAGCTCTCTGGCAAACGTTCTGTATTTTGTAACTGAGACAGCTGTCTTTCAAAATTCTGTCTTTATTATATCTTTCAAAATGATTATTATAAAATCTGAGAACTGGATGTAGCTGACAACAATTGGTTTGTTATATACACTATATAATTAAAAGTATGTTGACACTTTATCATTACCCCTAATTTGGAAAGTAAAACCTGAATATATCTTTGGACGTACTTCCAGGATACTCTGTTGCCGAGAGATAAAAATGGGGTCTTTTATGGATCATTTCATCATAATGCCCATGTAATATTCCAGGAAGATTGTTTTCATAAAGTTCATGAAAAAATGCATCAAACATGCATTTGATATTTAATTAACTGAATGATTAGAATCCCATCAGATATATATCGGCCTGTGCATAGTGAGTGCTCTGTATAGGTCTCATGGAGCAGCTTGTATAGAAAAACAATTCTGCTTCTGTGTAAGGCAGTGTTTAGATCAGGCTATTGAAGCATATCACTGACAATGGTAAATTTAGCAGCTTGTCCTTTTTCTGTTCAAATTCCAAATAACAGCTGTATGTGTATTGAATGCTCCAGGTGCATTTTCTTTGGGTTAATGAACATGGTCATTAATTGCCCCACGGGCTCTATATCTGCATGAAAGTGAAGACTTTTTGAATTTTGTCTGTTGTGACCCATGGGATCTTTAGTACCAACTAGATGCTCTGTGAATCTTTCTGGTAAGCACTCTCTTATCTGTATTTATATCAGTTTAGGACACAGTATGTGTTTAATCCAAGTAAGGTATTTGCATTTGGTTATATCCCTATACTGCAGCCCTGTTTGCTTTTTGCACAGCATTGCAAACGAGTATTTAAGTCACTGGAAAATTGTGTGTAAACGAGTATGTAAGGGTAAGTGGTTGGATTCCTGCACATCATAGCTTTTAGAGATAATATAGGATTTTACACTTGCTTTTGAGGAGTGGGAAGTTGAGAGCTGACTGTATAATTGGAGTGCCTTTTAAACAACGTTAGCTCTAAATGGAATCTTTCCACCACTCTATTAGGACAACCTGTCCTTTAGATCATAAGGTTGGTTAAGGGCATTTTCACAGTTTTCTAGAGCACAGGATACATAAAATGAGGGTTAGTGTTCCAAAAACTGTGCATTTTATGTAAAATTTTATATATGAATAAATACAAAATAGTATGGAGTACCTTCAAATAAAAAAATAATGAACAAAAAGTATCAGCTTGTCTTGAAATATACACGGAAGTTAAATTTTGGACAAATTTGAGTTTCTCACTTGAAAAATTGGAATCTCAGGATTCCAACTGAAATAATTTTCAGAGGGTGTTTGTCATGAAATTTTTTCCAATCAAAGTTAGATAAGCATATATCATTTAACTAAATCATGCATTGGTGGCAATATCATCAATTTGTTCTGCACAGGGCAGACCTGAATACATGTGAGAAAGTGTCCATTCAAAATGTCCACCCAGACTTTTCTACCTCTTGTGATATCTGGGTATATAACTGCATCTTGGTAGAGCAACCCATATCTGAACCAGATTCTGAAATGTTGATTGCACAAGCTTGTGAATATGTGTCCGCCCAAAAGTGTCCACTCTGAATTCTAGGTTTATGCCATCAATAAAATAACACAAAAGATATTTCTATCAATAAAAGCTCAGAAAAATATTTATTTTCTACATATTTTATATACTATATGTGTAGAATCTTACAGGCTGCTGATTTGGATACAGGCCCACACTAAAAGTGTGTCAGAAAGTTTGTCCACTCCGAACCCTTTTGTTACAGAACTTTGGGTGTCCCATATTTGTTGTCTTTCCTGAATTTATAGATTTCACTGGTTATGTTATTCAACTTTCAAACTATTTTTTAATAGACAAGTGATTTTGAAAACGAGATTATATGTATAATATATAATTATTGGTACACTGATTTCAATTTCTTTGAACATTTGTTTTTTTTACACCTCATATTGTGATGGTTCCATTGAGCACAATAACAATGTTGTCCAAATCTGTCCACTCCGACCCTTATATTGTTGGAATACAATACAGGAGTTCATCATTTTCAGGCCTGTATCAACATTTTTCAAGACAGTGTGACCTTATACTCAATGCTACAAGCATAAACTGGAATTCTTCCTACAGAAGAAGTAAACTCTATCTGCCACCTTTGGTCATTATTTGCAAAATGTTTGATTTAAATGAAAAATTTACATTAATAATGAAATGTTCTGCGAACACATTTGTTTCTAAATTGTAATACTTTCTCCAATAAACTAAATAAATAATGTGCTAAAAATGTAATCAAAAAATTTTAATAGTTTTAACTTTGAAGTCTTACTACTTTTGACAATGACAGTTTTTAAAGAAATTTTATTGTTTGGGACATGCATACTTTAAAAGGCCATAACTTCCAAGAAAATAACATTACATTCAAAATGTAAAAAAAAAATTATAACCTTTAACATTTAAGAAAATTACTACTTAAAAACTAGCAAATAAAAACTTTTATTTTTAACCCCCTTGTGACTGATTGCTCTAGGAGACTGTGAAAATGCCCTTAAAAAGTCCTGAAGCCAAAGCATTGTTTGTGGCTCAGTAAGATTAGATAAAAGATAAGAGATCTTTGTCAACTGTTGCATGAACAATGAGAATCAGTTTAGCAGCTCTCTGTTTAGCATCAGTTATAGAAAAAGTGCACAAAAGGCAACTAATGTAGATACACTAAGCTATATATGTGCATATCTACATACACATATATACACGTACCTATATGTATACGTATAGGCACATGTACACACATATAACCTATATATGCAAACATATAATATACATATAATATTCACACATATACACACATACACAAAAGGGTGCATGATATGCTAAGGTGCATGGTGTACACTGGGTAAGAGGAACAGCTTTTTAATCATAAGGTGCATGATGCTGTAATGTTATATGGTCTTTGAGACCTGCTCTAAACATGAGTATTGCACTTAAAAGAGTAATATTGCATTGTCCAGGAAGATGGTCTGAATGACGGTTATTCACGCAACAACAATTTGTGTTTATGGTGATGGTGGTGGTGGAGTGGCACATCTAGCAGCTTGTGGGTAAAAGCTATTCTTTAGTCTGTTAGTTTTTGATTTTAGTGTCCTGTACCTTTTTCCAGAGGGGAGAGGGGAGAAAAGGGTTGTCCAGGGTGTGTGGGGTCTCCGCTGGCTCTGCTCTGAAGTCTGATAGTGTAAATGTCTCTGAGGGGAGGTAGTGTGGTTCCAATCACCTGTCTTCAACCCCCGCTGCAGGGTCTTCCTGTCCTCTGCAGTACAGCTGCTGAACCACAGTAGGTCAGGAACAGCAGTAGGTCAGGAGGCTCTTGATGGCCGAGCGGGAGAAGTTTTTCAGTAGGGGTTGGGGTAGGCGGGCTTGTCAGAGGTTTCTGAGTAAGAACATCCTTTGTTGTACCTTCCCCACCTGGTGGGAGATATTTGTGGTCCAGGTGAAGTCAGCAGAGATGTGGACTCCAAGAAACTTGAAGCACTCCACCCTCTCTACCTCCTTTTCATCAATATAGAGGGCAGAGCACTCAGTTTGATTAGATTTTCCTCCAATATCATCTCCTTTGTCTTGGATGTGTTAGGGTCATGGTTATTGTTGTCACACCGTAACCGCAGATGCCAGACCTCCTTTCTATAGGCTGACTCATCGTTATCTGTTATCAGACCTATAATGGTGGTGCCATCTGTGAATTTTAAGATGATGTTGCTGGTGTGAATGGGGGGACAGGCGTGTGTGAAGAGGGAAAAGAGGAGGGGACTGAGAACACACCCCTGTGGAGTTCTGGTGTTCAAAATCAGAGTGGTGGTCTCCTATCCTTACATTCTGAGGTCTGGCCCAGGTTGCCCAACTTCTGAACCAGTTTAGGTGGTAGAACTGTATTTAAAGCGGAGCTGAAGTCTACGAGCAGCGTCCTCACATAGGAGCTACTGCTGTTCAAGTGTATGAAGGCTGTGGGTAGGCCTGTAATAATGGCATCCTTTGTTAATCTGTTTGCTTTGTATGCAAACTGATGTGGATCAAGGTCAGCAGACATGGCTGCCTTAAAGTGAGAAAAGTCTCTCGAAACATTTGGTGATGTGGGTTAGGGCAACTGGGCGATAGTCATTCAGGAAGCTCACTGTGCTCTTTTTAGGCACCAGAGGTTAAAGGTGGTGGTAAAAACCTCTGCTAGTTAATCTGCACATGCATTAAGTACCCTTCCAGTAATTCCATCTGGACCAGTAGCTCTCCTTGCCTTGACTCTGGACAGGGTAGCTCTGACCTGATGCTGCTGCAGCTGGATGGGGTCATCGCAATACTTTGACTGTTTTTACTGCTGGTCTTTGGCTACAGATTTTAGATTTGTAAGCAGGAATCAGGTACAGAGAGAGGTAGTCTGAGAGTCCAAGATGTGGCGGGGGGTGGTTTTATAGGCATCTAGGATGCTGGTGTAGACCTGGTCCAGTATTTTTCCTTCGTCGGAAAACGCACATTTTTGTAGAATCTAGACAGGACAGTCCGGCTGCTCTACTAGCTGTTTGTTAATGGAGTGTTGTAGCAGCTCCTTGGCTAGCTTAGCATTAGCTTACGGCGGCACATAAACAGCGATGTGAGCTCTCTCGGCAGGTAAAAAGGTGTACACTATGCCATTAGAAACTCTGTCTGGACAGCAGTGAATATCTTTGATTATGGCATTGGAACACCAGCTGTTGTTAATGTAAACACACAGGCCTCTTTCGCGTTTCTTACCGGACATGTTGGTTCTGTCTGCTCTGAAGGTAGCATGGCCCGCTAGCTCAATCGCAGCGTCTGGGATATAAGTGTCCAGCCAAGTCTCCGATATTACTGCTGTTAAGTAATCCATATGGCATGAATTAAAGTAGGCGATGACCTATTTTCAGATTTATTTTAAGATTATTGTCTTCATTACATTTTGCAGCCATTTTATTCTAATCTTAATGACAGGCTTGTGCATTTGAGTTTGCTGCATGGCGCTAGTTCTGAGGATCATCAGATGTGTTGCAACAATCCATCAGTTCTGGGTTTGAGTGGACTAATTGGTCATGCCTGTTACACGCTTATTGTATCTGTGCTGTTTGTTGTTTGAGGCTCAGGTGCATATATTTATGTGAAAGCCAGGAAAGACACAGGTCACCACACAGGCTGTCAGATACAATCTGATCAGCAATCAGATCAAACATGAATAAAATTCTTCCCTCAAAAAAACAAACTCATTAATCAGGAAAAGAATGCAAAACTGGACAGAGGCACAGTTCTTTACTTTACATTGATTTGTGCATCGCATCAGTCCATCTGTGTGCCCACTCTTCCATAGCATACTTTCATTAGTGCAATACTACAAGAAAGGGTTGCTGGATATCTGTAGTATTTACAGTACCGATCCAACATTTTTAGAACACTCCCAGTTCTGAAATTTAAGCAGTCGACTTCCAGTGATTGACCTGAAAAAGAACAAATGAAAGTGGAAGAAAAAAGACAGTAGGCTTCAGAAGGAATGGCCTACACTCTATCCAGACTTGAACCCTATCAAGCTGGTTTGGAATGAAGTGGACAGAAAGGTGAAGGCAACACATTTGTGGGGACTTGTGTAACACAGTTGGGAAGAACTTCCAGAACAATGTTTGAATTCCATCATCTAAAGAATGCCATGAGTGTGATCAGTTGTAATATCTGCAAAAGATGGTGACTTTGATGATTCAGAAATTTAAATTAACTACATAAGTTTCTGTAAAAACTAAAAAGGAGGAGTTCTAAAACTTCTGACTTGTAGTGTACATTAGTTATTGTTTTGCCTGCCAGCAAATCTGGAGCCACATATAGGTATCACTGTGTCTTCTATTTCCGACATTATTGCTGTTTTGGTCAAACTTGTAATCCTAAACCACTACTCAGTAAACTTAATTCAACCAAACTCACAGAATCTTATTTACATTATACTGTTTTGCACCGCCTATTTTATTTTTGTACTGAATACATTTTTGGAAATTTACATAGCAAAATATTGACTGTGGCCCTCCTCCACAAATGATGATCATTGTTGATCTTCAACTTCTACATCTATAAATGGATTTTTATTAAACTTTAACAGGATTTTCATAACAGTGCCATTGCTCATGTCCTATTTTATTTTTATAATAAATCAAGTTTTTAAAATAATAATATTTTTCAAAGCTAGTGCACCTAAGCAGTGTTGGCTAAATAAATATTCCCTTGAAAGACACCTACATTTTCATTGCAATAGGCAAATGACCTGATTTAGATCTTGGATCGTCTTGGAATGTCCTGGCGAGTTGTCCAGGGTGTACCCCGCCCTCGGCCAGAGTCGGCTGAGATGAGCACCAGCCTCCCAACGACCCTATTTAGGATGAAGTGGTGAATTATATTTTACTTTGTACTTGGAGGTGCTGGACACATCCTGTCATTGCTACTGGTGTTACGTTGGCATTTATTTTTTATGATTTTGTTTTAAATTTTCCTCGTATGCAATAATAATTAAACATTTTTATACAGTATTGATATTCAGTACAGATGTAAACAGTGAGTGAGATCATATACAGCTCATACCTGTTGTGTCATTCCTTTTGAGTATTGCTGAGAGAAAGGTAGTCGTATTGCTTTTCATGGGTGTATTTTTGTTTCAGTAGGGTGTTGCTGCAGTGACACTGATTCAGGGGAATAAGAAGGCAGATACACTGCTTGAAAAAAATCATGAGACCACCTGTCAAAAATAAGAGAAATGCAAATACTTTTGAAATGTTTATTCCAGTTCACACTTTGTTCAGTGTATATTTGGAGAAATGCTAAAATTAACAGAAGACTCAGCATTTAATGCAGCCTTTATTACAGCAAACATTCTTACTGGCTTTGTGTTTACGGTATATTTTTACAGTTTCTGTACACACTGTGTTCCAGATTACTTGTTAGTGTTTTCATCGACTCTCTTTGGAGGAAACCTTTTTTTGAACAATTTATGAATCAGTTAAATCCTGTGTTTGTCAAAATGGATTAAAATCTAGAATTTTAGCCAATGGCCAATTCACCATTTCCAATCTTCCACATTGATGTTTCTTTTACAAATAATCTTCACACAATTAAAATTAATACTTTTAAGGTGCCCCCAGTGCAGCTAACTGGGTTATCAAATGCCGGCCATGTCTCTCACTGTCTATGGTGAGAGGCATGTAAAAG
>JAOUQZ010000044.1:19863999-19882297 GCA_028564935.1 Neosilurus hyrtlii
TCTTCAACCGCAACACCATTAAGATCAGCTACAGCTGCATGGACAACACCAAAAAATAATAGACAACCATAATAAACACATCCTGAACCCACCCAATCTGCTTGACTATCTTTTTTTGTGTAAGATTTCTTTTTACTGATTAAGTAGTTATTTGGGTTTTTTATTTGTTTTTTGTTTTGTTTTGGGGTTTTTTTTGGCGGGGGGGAAGGGGGGGGGTGGTTTTATTTATTTATTTATCTATCTATCTATTTATTTATTTAATAAAGAGCTTGGCTTCCATTCTGTTTAGGGGTTACTTTACAGAATCGTTGACCCCAGAATTAACAATCAATTCCCAGTCCTACTCTGGCTAAATAAAAGCCAGGAGAAGATGAATGTCTGTATGGGTTTAGATGTGTGTAAGTGTGTGTGAGTGTGAATAGCTGAGGGTATGGATGCTTTCATCAGGGTGAACCACCCAAGATAACAGAAGACAGAGACTCCATAATGGTAAAGAGATCAGTTTGGTTTTAGACTCTCTCATGATCAAGAGCCCTGATAAACAGGGCTCTTTAAGCTCACACAGAAAATTACTTTCTTTACATGTTTGGATGTGGCCTTCATCCAAACATTACCTCTCCATCTTTCTCTGTTCTGTTTGCAACCAGATGGAAAAGATTACATTCCTGTAACTTGTGCCCTTACTGTTTAAACTTATATGAGTCTGATGTTAACTTCCACTTATCTGTTTCTAGTTACTCACAAATGTTCAGATTTGGCTTTTGATTTTTCTGTGGGACATAACCTGGATACCCAGATAACAATGACATGCTCTATCATTTTGCTGGATTGCTTTTAGCTTTGATTATGGCATGCACTCACTGAAGCATTGTTTCAACAAACTTGTGCAACATTTCGGCATTTGTTTCCATTCAGAGTTAGATATTTTGCAGAGATCTTGTATTGATTACTGAAGTGTTGGACCACTCTATAAAGTCCTTTACTGGGCTTAATGTCAGAACTCTGTCGGGAGAATTTACATGTGAAGAAGATTTAAAAAAATTGAATCCTGCCGTTGTTATCCTATATGCCTGTTCCACCAGGGAGGGGCAAAAAAATCGTAAATCTTAGACTCATGAGATCACATAACCTTTTTCCATTGCTCCAGAGTCTAATCTTTATGCTACCAACAAACTGAAGCCTTTGATTAGGATTCAAACCCAGTAAGGATGGGAACCCTATTGTTTCCACTTTTTTAATCATTATGCTTCTTCTTTGTATTTGTCTGTAAATAAAATGCATTGCAAAGTCCAAAGCACTTGGCTTTTGTAAAACGTATTTAGCGCATGGGTACAAATCTTTTTTGAACTCCTCCTACGTTTTTTTGACCGCATTTCTTGAGGGAAATTGTTCAGTTTTATACATGTGTTGTACAGTTATTAACCCAGTTCAAGTAATATCGGTCTCTTTAGTTTTTTTATTTGCTTGATGCAGGTCAATAATCTGGCCCTTCTGGAACACAACATCTTTTCCATGACCTTGAGATATTCCTTCCTATATGGTTGTACAAAAGCCAGACATTCATAGATTTTAAATCTTATAAAGATGTGTTATATTTAGTATCATCTGAAAGAGTGTTCAAAACTCTCTGTAAATATCAACAGTTTCCACCCAGAGATGATAATGGAATGGAGTAATCATCTATTTAAAACTGGCATTTAGCCACCCTTAATCCTTGAACACCACTGTGAATTGGGAGAATTGTGATGTCATTCAGTGGGGCAACTGGGACTCTAAGGCTTTTATGTGTGAGATTAAATCACAGGCAAGACTTCTTAAAATGTTAGGATCTGTTCAACCCCAACTTGGCTTGAGCATTGTACTCAAAGTACAAATTGCAACAGTGATAATAATGGAACCAAAGCCTCAGGCACACCTGTGCTGAGGGACGGTGAAGTGCAAGATGAAAAGGCTGGCGGTTGAAGGGCAATAGAGAATTTGGATGGCACCTGGCTAGCTTATAGAAGTCTTCAAAACACCTGGTGTGGCCGACATACTTTTACTTTTTACTGTATTTTTTATTTGTTATTCTACCTACAGTAGACTACTTTTTGCCTTTTTTTCTCGCTATGGGTAGGAACATACATAGCACAGAGAACCAGAGTGCTGGCGGAGCGGCAGACCTGGCCGACCTGGGAGCACCGTGGACTGGGTGGATCTTTTTGCCCAGCACTGGCACATATCTCGGCCATTCGAGGGGCAAGAGACTCGTGCTAGAACTCATTTGGAAGGGCTCAGTGAGACAAACAATACTAAAGAAAAGCAAATCACCCACTACCTTTGAAAATCTTTCTTTAATGATCCAGAGAATCCCCAAAAGGAAGAAAATTACGACAGGCGAACAATGTATTCTCCAAGTATATTATATGGAGATGTGTTATATAGCTCGTTTGAATGAGGTTATCAGAAAGAGGGTTTTCTGGAATGCCATATGTGAGTTAACAGGGTATTAAAAAAATCCCTCTCCTATTGTATGCTTATTTGAGTGGCCATCTAGAATTTATTTCATTCATCGTGTTCATGACATTAACTTTCTGTAGAGATATCATTTGTATTTTTTATTTTTTATTTTTTATTGTGTGTCTCCTTTAAGAGTGGAGAAGCTACTCACTGCATAAATTTATAATACGAAAATAAAGCGACCCTTGACTGTACAATAAATTTTAGGCTTTAAGCTATGTTTAACCATGTTTATTAATTTCCATTTGTTCATACATAATACATTCATACATGTATTGTATTGCTTTAGCCTGGCTGTAAGCACTTTGTATTCATCATTTAAATAAAAAAAAACCTGCAGAGAGGCATAATTGTGACTTCATGACATTTTATAAACTTAGTAAGCAGTGCCAGAAATATTTTTTTGTATTTTATTTTATTTTTTCATAAGTGTCTCTAATCGACACAAGAGAGAGAGAGAGAGAGAAAGAAAGAGAGAGATATCTTGCTTGATTGCTTTCTGGTCAAGTCTGCTTGCACTCAGGGTGTATCTTGATGAGTTTTAGGTTAGATGTACTCTAGTCATTTTAATGTTCTTTCTCTTTTTGCATGAAAGCAGACTTTTATTTTTATGTTTAATAGATTTCTCTTATCACTGCTTTTGTCTTTGTGAAATCAGTATCTCGAGCCAAACTTGAGGATGTTGCCTGCTGAATGTGCTGCTAGTTGACTTTCTATTAGGCTTTAATCCAGCATTTACAGCCTCTTCTGTTTAAAAAACCTGTAGGTGGGCTTTCAATTTGAAATGATGACATGTCTCCTCCCTTACCAACCTGCAGTGCCCCAGAGTTATTTTCAATTCATGTCCTAATCTGGAATGTTTGAGAGCTTTTTCTTTATTTTTAGAAGGCTGTTTTAAATCCAGGAAAAAAGGTGTGTAGGCTTGCCTGATAACATTTTCATTTGCTTATGCAAAAGAATCATTGTATGACGACGATCTTGGTCTGAAAGTGAAGGCTGAGCAGTGTATTTAAAAAAGAACTCAATTTATAATGGGTGTCTAGTAATTTTACCGTTACACATAAACTATACATGGACTATAAAGTAACTACTACAGAGGAAGACAATACCCCCTGTTAAAAATGGATTACGGTATAAAAAACTTAATGAAATTAAAGAAGAATCAGATTACATTATAAATTACACAGACCCTGATTTTGAAGTATAATTATATATAGAGATTACATTTTTTAATTAGTTGCTAGTCTGTCTAATTAGTGTGTATGTTGTATTTATGTTTTTGAAGAAGTTTAGTATTTGAATTATAGTTTATGCATAATTTCTGTGTAACTGCACTGACATATATAAACAAACAAACTGGGACCACAAAAAATCAATTAACAAAGTGAAATAAGATAAACGTTAGATTTAACAGATCCACAGGATTCTCTAGCTTTTTGAAGCTTATGAATATCTTATCAGATTGAATAATCCTTGAACAGTGTTAATTTGACAAGAATTTTAAATTTTTAGTTTCACCATTAGTCACTAAAAATTCTAGGCCAAAGCCATGTTCATTATATTAACTCCATCACAAAGGTGTGTTTTGGCAGTGGTATTGTAAGCAGCAGTGTTTGTTTGTTTGTGAACCAAATCCTAACCACACCTGTCCATGAATTTTCACCAAGCTTGGTGGGGACTTTACCCTACCCAAGTGTCAGAGATTATTTGATTTTGGAAAGTCAAGGTCAAAGGTCAGAGCAAGTTCAAAGTTTCGGAGCTAGACATTTCCCATGTTTTATTGAAATTGCTTATGTCTGAATAACAAATATATGACCTATAGATGCAATCAGGGTCATATATGAAACTGTGTACATGCTTTCAAATGTGGCATGGAGTGACCTTGAAAGGTCACAGTCAAGGTCAGAGGATATTGAGTGCTTATAACTTTGAAACCAGCATGGATAGGCATCCATGTATGTATGTGTGTCTATCTGTGTGTATGTATACACACACACACACACACACACACACAGAGTATGTATATAATATCCATTTTATCTTTGCAACTTTTTCAACACAAGCAGATGAAAACCTTATGATGAGACTCAGGTTTTTGATTGCTCGCTCACTCAGGCGTTCTCCCACACTGAACTGATATATCATGGGTGGCAGTGAAGAGTCTGAAACGAGCTCTTATCTTTGTTCGCGAGCTGCATAGCTGAGTGGTGACAGGCCCAGTGAAAAGCCATGTAAAGGATGAGGATGGCTCCTCTGCAATGAGCAGCCGGGAGAATACAGAGCAATTGGCAGCTGTGCTCTGTGTGTTCCGTACCCTGGAGAGCGCTCATAGCAGCCCTGTGGAAGCAGATCAGGAAAGAGGCAGACATGAGCTCCTTACTGAGCGTACACACACACACACACACACACACACACACACACACACGTATATAATACACATACACTCACAGTTCTAAGGTGAGAATCTGTAGAGCCCCCACACTGAGTGACATTATTTAAAGCAGCATTTTACAAATCCAAGGGGGTGCTAGAGGGGGTAATGCATAAGAGAAGGTATGGATTTGTGGAACTCACTCCTCGCTTTAATAGAGATTCAATTATTACCCATCGCTGAGTGTGGTGAAGGTTGGGCTTATAGGATTGGTGATTCTGATAATATAAGCAGTTATGATAAGAGACATTAGTGCCACTCTAATTGACCAGTTGACTAATTTAATGGGCAGGATGAAAGTGTGAGTCACTTCTCACATGATTGTTTCAAATGCCATCAGCAAACCTGACTACATTTAACACCAGAGCACAGTGGTGCAGCTAATCACTCAAATAGACACCTTTCTTTTAAGACTGGCCAGATGAATTATGAATCAGGAATGACTGACAGTTGTGCAGGTTATTTGATCTCCAACAATAACTGACAGTCTTTGGAAGCTGCACTTTTCTTCTTGGTGTTTATATCAGTTGAAAGATGCACTGATAGAACACCCTTGTTTTGGCTGGATTACAGTTTATTAATGTGAAATGCACACCCTTATTTTGCTTTACTTCATTAGCATTGGATACATTGGATTCATTCCTTTTCTAAGCTGCTTATTTCTAATTAGGGTTGAGGGGATGCTGGGACTCAGCCGACTCTGGGCGAGGGCAGGGTAGACTCTGGGCAGCCTGTCATGCCATCGCAGGGCCAACACTCACGCAACCATTCACACTCACACTCACACCAAAGACTATTTGGAGCATCCAGTTCACCAACTATGCATGTTTTTTTTTTGACTGTGGGAGGAAACCGGAGTACCCACACGAGCACCGGCAAAACATGCAAACTCCACACAGAAACGCCCATGCCCGGGAATGGAACCCAGTCCCTCTTGTTGTGCGGCGGACTTGCTAACCACTTCGTCAATGTACCACCCCACATAAGATGCATTTTAACTTGAAATTAATTAAATACATGAACTATAGGGGTGATTATACAGTGCAGCAGAAATGGATTATTATAACTTGGTATAGTTATAATGAAATGTCTCTCCCTAGTGGGCCCTTAAAGATAGGGATCTTTGGGATTTCACATGTTTTCTTATGGTTTCTTTCCAGGCCCAAGCCCACCCCAGCACCAGGCGGTGGAGTTAATTTTGGATGGTAATGGAATTGTTTTTACCGAAATTAGTCAAAAACCGCAGGGTTTTTTTTTTGGTTTTGTTTTGTTTTGTTTTTTCTTCCTGTGGTTCAGAAGACTGAACCTGTTTACTAAATCCATAGAAATAGTGTCAGATTCAACATTTTGACATATAACATTAATTAGAATTAGTCAGCGATTAAAAACAGTGCTGGTTTGTTTTGCTTTCGTGCACATGTCAGTGTTTAAACAGTCTATCTGAAATGCACTGTGAGTTGTTTTATTTATTATTCTACTGTTTACTACATTTAAACCACCCTACCCCCTTCTTCTTAGTGTGTGAGTATTCATTTATCTTCTTTGGGGTTGTCAGGTCTCGTTCAGACTATGCGTGCGTGCGTGTGTGTGTGCGTGCCTCCTAGGTTACGTGCTAGAAAAAGCAGTGTTATTTTATACTGAGCTTAAAAGGTATGTTGTGTTTGTGTCTGTGCAATCACACTGTTTATCTGCAATTTTTTTAGAGGCCATTTAACTGTTTAATTTGGCATTAATCAGTCCTACTGTAACGAATAGCTAATATATATATATATATACAGCACTTGTACTCAATGTGGTGGCTTATGTTTTTTCCTTTCAATGATGCTTCTTTTTTTTTTTTTTTTTTGCTTTAGTTTAGGAGTAAATGCATCCGTGTCGTGTTGCTTTGCTTAATTAATCAGAAGGGCATCAGAAACATCAGGCATGAGCCGTGCCTTATTGAGCTGATGAAGTTGATCATTAGATATTGATCAGTGGAGATCATTGTCCAGTTTCACTGAGGACAAGTAGCAGGTTACAGCCTAACAGCACTTCCATCAACAGTGTCCTTTCTTTCACTTCTACTCTTCTTTTTATACATCTGTCCTTGTGTCTCTTTCAAGATCTCCATCTCTCTCAATGTCACCCCATCTCTCTCTCTCTCTCTCTCTCTCTCTCTCTCTCTCTCTCACTCATTCTGTCTGTCTTACTCCCTGAGAGCTTGTCAGTCTCCAGCACTTGGATTTCAGCACATTGCCTTTTCTCTCATTTTCTTGTTACCATAGTAACTGTTCTACTGTAAAATGCCTCATACAGTGGACACATGGTGATACAAATGTCTTGCTTATTTGACGACTGAGTTTGTGCTGTCAAAAAGGCAAGTTTGCATTTAGATTAAAACATGATCAAGTCTAAAAAAAAAAAAAGAAAGGATGGCTAGAAAAGAGGGCTTTCTTCTCAACCAAGTGCTAGTTGACACAAATATGAATTTCTTTGTATGTGGTCTCTTAATAAATTGAAACTGTTACTTTTTGTGGGGTTTCTTTAAGGATATTGTAATAAAGAAATTGATGGTCAGTCTGAAGCATTCATCTTGAATCCCTTAAAATGAGATTACATTTGAGACTGAAAAGGTTATATCCCAGTCACACAGCTTGAGATGCAGAGAATGGTCCCATTCAGGCTCTAGTACAGCAAAGGGAAGTCTCTTGTACTTCATAAGTGAAAGATGAAAGAAAAACAAAGGCTATCTATTGCTTGCTTCCATTATTCTGTGAGTAAAGCAAGGATATGAGTCAGTATAGCCTGACCTTGCCCAGCAAGGCTTTTTTCCCCCTCTCTCGCCTTTTTGTTATTTTTTATTTATTTATTTTTGCACTTGCTGTATTCATACACTCTGTCTGTAATGAGTCTAGGAGTTAGGGCATGAACAGTAACCTTCTGTCTCCCTTGCTTACTGCTTTGCTCTTGAGCCCTAATCCATCCCCCACCTGCTCTGTGGAGCCAGTAAACAATGCTTCTCTGTGTAGAAGGAGGACACATGCAGCATGCAGAGCTGTCTACTTTCCAACAGAGGAAATGGGACATGGTTTTTCGCATCAAATTTGATGTGATGAAGAAACAGTGAGAAGGCTTTTTGCCTCACACCTGCCCCCAGTGTTGCTATTCTCACATGCACACGTGTCTGTGTGTAAGTGTTCATTTGTGTTTCTCTGTATTTGACCTGCAGGCTCAGGAAGCAACACATTCATGTACGGGTTAGCTCACAGAGCAGCTCTCACCAGGACTGAAGCTGCTCTCTGCATCGAGCGTCTTTTTTTGAACAGCTGCCAGAATGACTTCGGAAAGCCGTGGGCCACATTGGCTTCTCTGAAGTTGAGATAGAGGTGAAACACTTGTGAGCTGAACTGCACTTGACTCCACTGTTTTCCAAAAAAAAAAAAAAACCTGCACTGATTGGTTCTTTCTTCCCCATTTCATATAAACTCATGGGAATAGTTTAGTTGTTTCATGCTTTGTATGTGGAAAAAAATCAGACACTGAGTAAAAGAGATTACAACCTTTGAACTTGAATGGGCTGGATGTCAGGCAGCAGGAATGAGGAGGATGGTGTTGACGAATGGAAAGGAAAAGGTCTCCGAGTGGCTGAAGAAAAAAAATATGGAAAAGATGGTGTGCCAGTGAAGCAATGAATGCCTGCCATCTGTGATGTGGAAGATTCTTTGTACATGTGATAGCTTGATTAGTACCATGAGTGCAAAGTGAAGCGAAAGGGTTGAAGGCTGGTGTGCTCCAAACGACACAATGCAAGAATTACCATACAGCTCTTGTTAGAGTCTCTCTTATGAATTACATGGATACTCAGACAAAACCAAGATTAGAGGAAAGCAGTGTGCAATTCAGGTTTCAAATGTTGGTTTACTTGCCTCTCTCTTTCCCCTCCGATGTCAAATGTTGTATCATTTTCTTCTTGCAAAGACAGTTCATCTATCGTTTCAATGGGTTTTGCTTATACATTGTCTTTACAAAGCATCAGTGCATGGCTACCAGCAAAACAACTCCCTGTTTTCTGCTTCCTTTCTGCCCACTCTAAAGGCTGATTATGGTTGCCATAGAAACAATGGGCCGGCTGGGCAAGCATTTGGCAGCAGTGTCAGGTGCTTGCGCATACGCGTGTGTGTGTGTGTGTGTGTGTGTGTGTGTGTGTGTGTGTACACACACGTCTTCCTCTGGTCCAGGGTAAATATTTGCCATTTGTGTGATAACAGAGTGACAGTTTCTTGTTACTGTGTCAGGTTTGCAGAGGAAGTATTAATTAAGAAATGGAATGTTATGCTGTGTTATCACATATTATGTCTCTGCCTCTGATGGAGATTCCTCCACCCGCTTTGTGGTTTACACACCCCCAGATCTTCCAACCTTCATGCCAGACACTACAGAAACATGAAATAATTGACTGTTGTTTCACCCTTTATGTTTAAACAGCACTTTGCAATAGGAACATTACTCTGCATATGTACAGGGTTTTATGGTAACCACTAAAATGGGGATGGGGATGAGTGATTATCTATTGCAATTCCTTTGTGTGGTGATTCATGTTTCACCACATTGCAGCCAAAATCTTTGGAGTTTTTTGTATTTGTTTTTTTTTTTCCTATTTATACTTTATATGTTTGAATCCGAGGTGGTGAAACATTGCTGTTCCTCTATAGTCCTACAGGTGGAGCACTCTGAATTATTTACACATTGGCAGGCAGCTCAGCATCCCGTGTTGTAGGAGAAAATTATTTGCTAACTTTCTGTAGAAATAACAATTACCAAACTTTCATTTGCATCATTCAAGGTAATATATGTAACCAAAACAGTTGGAAAAATTGTAATGTTTATAAAATCATGGCACTTGCAGAATTGAAGTACAAATCAAATCTGTACCTAGGTATTGTGTTACTACCATATCGGTTGGTCCCTGCTGATTTCTGGGTTTAACTGAACTAGTTGTGCACACAAGAAAGCTACATTTACGTTTATATTCTTAACATTTTCCTAGAATATGAGGAAGGACATTTAACTTCCCCTTAAATACCTAAATACAATATCCCCGGCGGATACTATATAACCCAGTATACTGTAGGTGTGTACTACAATTTCTGCCTTAGCCTAGTGATCTGTGAATGAACTAGATCAACAATGAACTGCTCCCGCCTCTGCTGTGCAGCTTCCCTCAGTGGGACTACGCATCATTCCTCCTCAGGGTTGGCAGGTCTACACACACAGTCCCCAGAACACATCTATGCTGTAATGTTTGCTGATTACTTTTGGATCAAAGCAGTGCATATACCTCATTGTTTCTTGTGCTTTTGTCCCTCATACCAAGAAAACTCAGTCTCCATTGGGCAGAGTGCTCCAGTGCCAGCTTACTGGATGAAAACAATGCTTAGCCTTTATGAAGTCCTATACATTCTCTTTCTTTGGCTTTGTAGTGTAATTAAAGTGAGCACTTTGGCACGGCTACCTGGGTGCCAGGGCTTCCATTTAGATTAGCGGCAGTCTAATTAACGGCAGAGGCGCACTTTCTGTTCCGGCGCCAGTCTCTAATGGCCAAGCAGATTGATTTAAATGCAAACTAGAGAGGATTTAATGAACTGCTTTTAGTGAAAGTGTTTAACAGGGATTTCCACACTCTCTGACATGTTGGCAAACTCCTGGGCTATAAATTAGGAATTGTTGTGCTTTTCTGCCTAAAATGTTGTTTAATTGCCTTGCAGTAATTGTAGTAGATGGTTATTAAATACTCAGGCTTTCCTAAGACGCATGACATGAGTGTGAAATCATAGTAGATGTTAAAATTGTTGAGATAAAGTTTGATTATACTTGATTTACTTCAGATGTGCTTGGGAAATGTTGCCCTTTGTGGTATGAGGTTTTTGTATTTCTGTGATTCACAATCCATTTCTTACAACCTTTGCATCCTTGATTATCTCCATGCGTATTTGTAACAGTTTTGAATGCATTTTGTAAAAGTTCTATTCGAATCCACGATCCTGCTGATAATTTTAACTAAAAACAGTAGCATGGAAGGTCTGCTGGACAGTGGTTAGCATGTGCCTTGGTTAACATGGCTTGATTGGCGTTCTGCTTATCTTTTGCAGATGTTGGTGACAACTCCGGAGAAGTGGGATGTGGTGACAAGAAAAAGTGTTGGAGACGTGGCTCTGTCCCAAATTGTTCGCTTGCTTATTTTGGATGAGGTGCACCTGCTGCATGAGGACAGAGGACCCGTCTTGGAGAGTCTAGTGGCCAGGACACTGCGGCAGGTGAGCATCTGTGATGGCATCCACGTAATGCTGCATGCATGCTGCCAGCAGATTTCTTTTGCCAAGCATATTTTGAGTGGTATAACTAAAATTTAACACTAAAATTCCTTACATGGTACACTGGTATAAGGTTTAAACATTTTACTTGATTGAAACATTGTACCTTGGTGAAGTATTATAATTGAAAATTATTTGCAACTGTTTGTGAGATCCATTGTTAGAGGCAAATAACAAAGATGTGCATTAACTGTAAAAAATAAATAATATGGACCATAGGCTGACTATGAAGGAGTAATGTGAGAGCATTACATACCAATGGGATTCAAATGCTGCAACACTGATGAAAGAAGTGTGTAGAGCGCAGGGAGACTGTGCTACACAATTAACCACATTTGGTCAAATTCAACCATTGTGCTTCAGCCTATGAACTTTTCCGCCCTCCCTCGTAATAAAAAAAAAAACTTATAATAAAATGAATTAATTATTGGGCGACACGGTACTATAGTGGTTAGTATGCCCACCTCACAGCAAGAAGGTCTGGATTCGAGTCTGGGCTTAGGCTTTTCTATGTGGAGATTGCATGTTCTCCCCGTGTTTGCCTGCCATTCATCCGGGCACTCTGGTTTGCTGGCTACTCCAAATTGCTCCTGTGTCAGTGTGAGTTTTAATAGTTATGTGTGTTGGCCTTGCAATGCTTTGGCAAAATGTCCAGGGTGTACCCTATCTTCGCCCAGTGTCGGCTGAGATGGGCTCCAGTCTTCGCCCGACCCTGGTAGGATTGAGCACTTTGGCAAATGAGTGAGGTAACTTTCTTCTTATTTTTACCTTTATGTCCAAGCTCATGTTTATCTCCTTATTTTTCTCCCACCAGCTTAAGTAGTTAATAGATGTATTAAAAAAAAAAGTTATTTAGAGAAATTTTTTACCCACCAAAATTATTAATTGTTATTTTTGGTAATATAATCTGCACATATCAGTACTATTTTAACTTAGTGTGTAATTTTTATTTCACTGTGTATCACATGCAGAATAGAAAAAAATTATCTAAAAAAAAAGTATTAAAACTTGAGAAGGTTAATTTTCAGTATTTATATCATTTAATAGGTTAAGATTATTTTCTTACTAATAAAAAGTGCACTCGATGCTGACTGACGTGACTCGAACTACGTTTTAAAGACTGTCATGCAGTCCTTGTGGCAGTGAGAGCTCTTGTGACTCTTCCTGGCTTTGACTTCATAATGAAGGGGCTGACTGTGAAAGAATTTTTCCTCCTCTTGTCCCTCTTAACCATTCTACAAACATTGCAGTGCGTTATACTCTCTGACTCCACCTTTCCCATGCCTCATTGGAATCCACTGTGAACCACCTCACACTGAATTTTCCTACCTCCAAATTTCTACAGACATGTTGTGCATACATATTAATGTTTTTTATATATTTATTTGTTTATTTACATTAATCATCAGGACATTCTAGACTCTACAAGTTGCGTCTATTGTGTATAAATGAGTGTAAACCTCCATTTTAAAATTTGAGAAGTATTTGCTATGATGGACACTACCTATATTTTACATGCCAGAATGGTGCAGTAACCACCACCATTCACCCGCCAACACAGAAATCTACACAGAAGTTTGCAGAGTCGCCAGGTCTGTGCGATATTACATAACAGGAAGCTCACAAGACACCTGAAATGAATGGAAACAAAATCAGGCATTGAGAAAGAGAGCTGCTTTTTAATTTTACCACCCGACACCCTTGTTTCAGAACAATTCCATTTGGTTTTAAAACCGTGACCTTGGCAGTGCTACTGACGTGACCCTCAAGGGAAAATGGCGTGCGTCACTGAGCTCAGTAGCACAGAAGTGCTTTTGAATCGGGGGTTCTACACTATATCAAAGAGCCTCATATGTGCAGCTGTGAACTACGCAGCTGTCATGTTGATTTTCTATAACCTGGATTTAATCCTCTGGGAAATGCTTTCTTAAAGCAACAGAGATGAGGAGAATGTCATTTGTATTTTCACTTACACGACGTTGGCACAGATGCAATAGTATTAGCAAACATTAGAGTTCTAGCATATTGGCATGTGAAATACTGTGTACCTAAGAGAAGTGACTTTTTTGTATCATTATGATGATGATTCTTCTCATTATTATTTTTTCTGCAATATAAACCCTCCAAAAATGTTGTACAATGTACTCGTATGGTGAAATATACAATGATATAATCATTTTGTATCCAAGATGTTTTATTGCGATATTATAAATCAGATCATGAGCTTGGGAATCTATTATACAATATATTTACTAGTCCTTGTCTGGTGCATGTCTCTGGTACGTGTGTGTGTTGATGTTTGTGCACTCTCTTCTGCACGGTTAGGCTGTGTGAGTGACAGAGCTGTGCTGATGATGATTGGCAGGCCCCCTTACAGGAATCAGTCTGGCCGTTTGGGATATTAGTATGATTATGCAAATCCTGACAGGCGGAGAGATGTGAGCCTGCGTTCCTGACTATCCCATATCCGTGTTCCGTTCTGCCGAGCTGCAGTCAGGTGTCAATCTCAAGGAGGAAATTAATAAATGAGCTAAAGAGGTATTGTTGAAGGAGACAGCCCTCTTGGCGACAGAGTTCCTCAGAAGAGCCTAGTCCTTCCTGTTCCTCTGTTCAAAGAACAAAATAAGTCTTTTGTAAGTCTAGACGGTTTATAATGAGAGAGAAGGACAGATAAACAGGTGAGGAAGATGGGGATGAAAGAGAATAGCATGAATTAACTGACAAGAGCAGAAGCTCTTGATGGCGGTGATAAGCTAAACAGTGAAGTACATGATCAGTTGAGATAACATGGGTGCTGCATTTCATATTGTTCGAGCTTATGCAGTTAGCTGTTTATTTATTAGCTCTGATACAGGTTTAGCTGAACAAAAGTAATAAAACCACAACATTGTTCAGCGGGAATCAGGTGATATCAGTGGGCTTGATGTAGTTATTTGGAAAGAATGGGGCATTCAGCCAAATATTTAAGTTATTCCATGTGACAACAGTTATTCCACCTGGATATGGACTTACAAGGTAATACCTGGGAGGGCTATTGGTCATATCTGATCAGAGAGAGTAGAATAACTGTATTATTCTATTGTAATCATATTGTATTCTGTAGAATATGTAATACTGAACTGTAAGAAATATATTTATTTTATTTAAGATTCTGAAAAAAACAAACATGCATACACAAACCCACAGGCTTGCACACACTTTATGGAAGAGCAGGTGAGAATTGAGAGCTAGTTGCCACATACTCATTATGATAGCCTCTACTCTGGTCAGGTCACCAGCATCAGGTGAGAAGTCCAATTCTTAAAAGAATCAAATACTTTAATTACAAACTTTGTTGCCTTTTGTGGATTATTAAAGTGAATGAACAGAAGACCCAACCAGATAGGGTTACCATTTAGCTAAGCATGAATCCTGACCAGTTCTGTTTTGTTTTATTTAATTTATTTATTCTAGTGTTTTTTTTTTTTTGTCTGTACATATTCACAGTATATGGGGTGATATCCTTTCAGTAGATTAGCCAATCAGAACATTTTACTTCTTATATCTAGTTAGTACAAGTAAAATAATCAGAATTATTTTCTTTTTTTTCTTTTCTTTTGTTAGTTTGATTTATTTGTCTTTAAGCATCTCTGGTTCATTGCTTTTGCTCATGAAAAAAATGGGGTGGTTTCTATAGGCTGGCTTTGTATAGCGAGGAGTGTAATTTCTTCTCACTGGAATTAAGGCCTTAGACACGCTACAACATGATGGTGCCCCTTGCACAACGTGAGGTCCATAAAATCATTGTTTTCTATGGTTGGTGTGGAAGAATTTGTGTGGTCTTAGCAAAGGTCTGACCTTAACCCCATTGAATACCATTGGGATGAATTCGAACATCGAGTCCAATGACCTCCATAGTACTCGCTTTGCTGGATGAGCAAACATCCCAGCTAACACACTCCAAAATCTGGTGAAATTCTTTCCCAGAAAAATGGAGGTCATTATGAGAGCAAAGGGGGGCTAAATCTGGAAGCGCATGTTCCAGAAGCCCATACGAGTGCAGTTGTCTGGTGCAAAATTTGGCCATGTAATGTGTGCTGTACGCTATTATGTAATGAAGCTTAGAAAAGTAATATGCAGTTGAGAATTAACAGCATACAGTGTTACATCATGCAGGTTAGCCACTTGATTTAGCTGTCTTGTTTTGATTTCAGACCAACTGTAAGAGTTCATAATACACACAACTGTTGCCTGCTGGAAAAGTGTGACATGTTTTCCTTCATTTTTTTCTCTAAACCTTTGTGTGAGGAAATATGTTAGGACCACCGTCAAAAAATTTTATCCATTCAATGATCCTTTTCCCCTCTCCAGCTCTTTGCATAAAGTCCACCAAGAATACAGCTATTGTATTTTTGCTACAGTTTGGAAAATAATTCCAAAACAATACTATTCAATAGGCCTGCTAACTGTGACTGCTGTGTTAGTTTGGGTGTTTTTCTGCTTTATGCAGCACTTTCAAACTTATCTTGTGTTCCTATTCTTTGTTTTAACCTTTGTCTTACTTTAGCTTGTGTTTTATTCTTGTTTTACTGCCAAGTGTAGCACTTTAAGTTTTACTTCAAATGTAAAGTGCATTATAAATAAAATAAGTTGTTATTATTATTGTATTGCACAAAGTGGCCTTCCCATGTTTTACACTGTACTTGTGTGCAGAATTTAATCCAAAAACTTTAAATTATTGAGATCATGCTTACTAAGCAAGGAGAAGCAGGTTTTGCCTACAGAAGAAGATAAATGAGTGGCCTCATCAGTAAAAGATGGGTGAGAGAGGAAACTGCATGAAGTGAAGAGCAGCCTTTACCTTTATGGACAAAAAAAATCTGATGTATATGGCTCTTACTTAAAATCAAGATGATTCTCTGTGCTGCAATTCATTTAGCACCTCAATCTTCTTTGTAGATCTCTGTCCATTTTAGAGTCAGTGAAGCATGGCACTGCTTTTGGCTGTGCTAGCTGATGTTGCTGGTTTGTAGCATTCCTAATCTCGTCTAGCACAGCATGCACATTCTGCACCTGTCACAAGCTTTGAGACTTTATCAGACCCTCCTACCTTCTTGGTCCAGCGGTAGGTGATGTAGTCAGTGCTTGTTGTTGTACTACAACTGCTGTTCTAATGATGTGATCCAGTTCTTTCTGAGTGTAAAACTTGGTTTTGTCTGTGTGGGCAGTTGTTGAATGGAGTCAATGTCAAACTTTTTAGTCTTTCAGCTGTTTTTTGGCTCACTTTTTGATGTTCACCAAGGCTTCAATAATACAAAAAACAGACTCGCAGTGTATGGGAGAAAAAAATCTAATCATTTGAATCAGGATTTAACCAACTTAATTAAACAAAAATGATGGGGTTTTTTTGTTTGGTTTTTTTTTTCGTTTCTTTTTTTTTTTTAGATATTTCATCACAGAATGTAGTCTTGACAGAATGTAGTCTGTGACTGTCTGCATATAAAACTAACTCCACCCCAGTAATAAGGATGATATGCCACCACCGTAGGTCAGTTCTGCATAGCCCACACAACAGTGATATAGCCAATCAAACAAAAATCTTTAAAAAAAAAAAAAAAAAAGTCTAAATGATATCATGGTCCTGCTCTCAGGATTATAAGGTCAGTAACTTTTACAAACCTGGCCGATTGTCAAAAGTTTATCAAATAAAAACTGACACCCCCACCCCCCAAACCACCACCAAACCAAAAAAAACAAAAAACAAACACAGCGCCCCCCCTCTAGACCTGCTGTTATACCACACTTCCAAAACATCATCCTGTCTCACAGTGTTAAAGAATCCTGTAAAAAAATATCCTGGAACCAGACTTTATCCAGATCAAGGTCGTATCGACCTTGACTATGTGCTGATTTGGGATTCGTAATAGTCAGACACATGAGTGAGGTATTACAAAGGGTTTTGTGGAACGTTTCGAGGATCATAGTTAAAGAGTTCTGTTTAAAAGTGAACTTATGCACCTTTGTGATCAGCGTCCATATTTGGCAGAAATAGATAATGCCAGATTAGGGTGAATAATTAATATGTAAATTAGTGGTTATCAGGCAATTAGTGTTAATCGGGCAATAAGCATGTTTTATTTTCACCCTGTCCTTTTATAAATCCTCAGCATGGGCAAGATTGCAAATTTCCTCTGAGGATCATTAATGCTTCCTTTCAGACATAAAAATGCTTTCAGCGAGGCTGTTTATGAAGACAAGCCACACGTTTTCTTTTTTTCCCCCCTTTTTTTAAAATAGAGGACACACTGTAAAACTGTCCTTCATTTTGTGCCAAAGTGAAATACATGAAATGGATTTGGAATGTTTGTGCTTTCTGGTAATACTTGAATATGAAAACAAGATCCAAGGGACCGTTTCATTTTTATTTATAAAAAGCACATTTGAGTGCTAGCGAATAGGAATTGTAATCTTGCATCAGACAGCTTGAATGGAATAAAGAAAGTGGCACTTGAAAAATCCCTTGGTCAGATATGAAGGACTTGATGAGCTAGACCGCTGTCTGCACTTCATCAGTTCAGCTGTCTTAATAAAGATTTTTACTGTCAGAAAAAGCATTGGACTTCAAATCAGTTCTGAAACATGTCTGATGCTTGAAAAGGAATGAAAGGTGTAGGTTTTTGAGTTTAAGGTGGTAAAAGTGAGTGGTGTTCTCAGCTGATAGTTAGATAGATGATCAGTGGTGATAAGAATTGTGTGGAAATGCTTGTTGCTGTATTGTTACAATGCTCTGTGTTATTGCGATATTTCTCACTCCAACTGTCGAACAGGTAGAACTTGAGATTGGTTTAGCTTTGTTTTGTACCTTCAGGCAGTGACTTGTTGTGAGCTATCTAGATTACCAAGACAGCTAGTGTATCATATTAAAAGTCTAACCAATCTCCCTTGTCAAGTACACAACAGGAGGGACAGAACTCTTTTTCTGTCTCTCTCTCTCTCTCTCTCTCTCTCTCTCTCCCTCTCCCTCTCTCTCTCTCTCTCT
>JAOUQZ010000044.1:19942714-19952714 GCA_028564935.1 Neosilurus hyrtlii
ATTTTTTGGAAATAATTTTATTTATTTAGTTATTTATTTATTTATTTTGTTGTTGTTTTTGCTTTTTTCCTTCTTTGATAAGCTCCCTGTATGACTTCAAGTGCTATATATTATAAGCATAAGAAAAATATTCTCGAATACCAGTGGTTAGCATAAATGCATAAAATAAATGTTATGTTGTGTTTGTCAGATCACACTTTTTATGTAGAAATCCAGATAATAAAAGGTTTAGAAAGCTTTCTTTACTGTTTGCTCTGCGTAGTCTTACAAACTAAATCTCAGATGAGTTAGGTTAGCACAGATTACAGATTGTTCTTGATCCAAAATTTGTCTGGACAGTTACAATCCAGGGTTATCTAGAGATCATACTAGGCTTTCATTTGTGTCTTTAAAGTTATTATCATTTTATTGATTGCTAAAAAAAAATCGTGAAAGCTTAAGCAGGAGCTTGGTGGTGGATGAACATCTGGACCTCCAACACATGCCCACCCACTCACATGCAGCAGCTGGCCAGGCCTGTCAATCAAAGCAAACTGTGGTCACTCAGTTACAAGCAGAAATATTTACACTTTCTGTCAGGCTGCACACATCACTTCAGCATCACCTCTAATAACACATGAGCATATGAAGTTTCTGTGTAATGTGGCTCATAACAGGAAACAGTTTGGTGATTTCTTGTTTGCTTTGCTAACAATCTAAAGTTTCATGAAAAGGTTCAGGACTCAAATCCCAGTTTTGTCTTCTTTATGTAGTGTTTGTTCGTTGTTGGTTTGTCGAATAAATTGTCTCATGAAGTAAAATGCTTGTTTGCATTATGTTTAGAATGCTGCACGAATTATGAGGGCTCTGTTTGAGATCGCTCTGAGGAAGCACTGGCCGGCCATGACCTACAGGCTGCTCAATCTCTGTAAGGTCATCGATAAGCGCCTGTGGGGATGGGCACACCCCCTGCGCCAGTTCGCTACGCTTCCTCCCACTGTGTTGTCCAGGCTTGAGGAGAAGAATCTCACCATGGACAAGCTTAAAGATATGCATAAAGATGAGATTGGTAAGTAGCCTCAGTGAATTTGTAAAGTCTGGATCACGTTTTTTTTTTTCCTCCTGAACCTAGCTTTTGTGAGTATCAATGTTGTTTTAGGACACATGTTCATTCGTCACAGCTTCAAGTAAAAAAGTTGCTTTAGGATTCACTTCGTGAGCTGTGTTTAGCTCAGCACCATGTGGGAAAGTGATTCACTCACAGACCTGGGCACCAGATCACATGCCTGGTTTTAACTCATCACTTTATTTTTTGTTTCACAGAGTTGGGGAAGGGTCTGCAAATAAAATCCAAAGCATTTTTCGAACATATATATAGGGGGAAATGTGATTCATAAAAATACTGAATCAATTTTTGTTTCTAAGAAAGGAACACTAACTGAAGTATTCAAAAGGATTCCTTTTATAATACATAAACACAATACAGATAAACAATAAGTGGTACAAACATATCATCCCTTTTGCAAAAGTTTCTCACAACACCAGTGCCTTAAGCCAGCTTCACACTTTAATGAATTGGCCCAGCATATGCAAGCATATGGATCATATGTTTTGATTTTGTTTCCTGCCGTTCAGGAGGAATATAATTCTGTAAAAAGTGTGATCTGTGCATCATCATCCTCATTATTATTATTATTATTATTATTATTATTATTACTATTAAATTTATTTAGAAATCCTAGCGGCACCACAGTTTCACAAATGAGAAACTAGCAGCCTTCTAAATATGAAGAATATAAATTGGAATAATATATGTATATGTGCCATAAGCAGGTAAATTTAAAAACAGTAAAGCAAAGTATTAAAAGTCTAAAAATATATAAATTCACTCACTCACTCCCTTACTAATTTGCCAAACCTCTTAAACATATTATGGTAGCATGGCGGCTGGAGCCTATCTCAGCCTGCCAGGCAATCACAGGTCCAACAAACACACACTCATACCTAGGGGCAACTTGGAACAACCAAATAGCCTAATGTGCATGTGTTTGACTGTGGGAGGAAACCCATGTAAGCATGGGAAGAACGTGCAAACCCCACACTGAAACACCCATGCCAAGCCCGGGACTCAAATCCAGAACCTTCTTTCTGTGAGGTGGACATGCTAACCACTATGCCCCAGTGATGCCCTTAAGTATATACTTATAGACAAAATATCAAGGCAGTTATATCATTTAAAAAGAACAAAAAATGAAGAGCGTGCATGTGGGGGACAAGTATTGAACCAGCCCAAACCATGTGACTTATCATTTCTAACCTGTGTTGTTTCAATTCAAAGCATTATAGTATTAGGGAAAGACCCTGAAGTGTCTTTGTGTGTTTATGGCTGCAGGTCACATGTTGCACCACGTGAATATTGGCTTGAAGGTGAAGCAGTGCGTCCACCAGATCCCTGCAATACTGATGGAAGCTACCATTCAGCCGATCACAAGGACCGTCCTGCGTGTGCGCCTCACCATCACCCCTGACTTCAGGTGGAATGACCAGGTAACTATAGCAACCACAGCCCAGATGGAAGAATAATGGCTTCTTTGTCTCTGACTTGTGCATTTTCCACAAAGATGAAAAGGCAGAAAATGTTGCAACATTTTAATCATTAATGGAAATGACATGCAGGTATCCACACACACACACATCCTGGCTTAGGGAAGCTTAAGAGAAGCTTAATCTGTCCATTCCTGTCCTGTGTGTAAGATCACAGTGGCTGAATGGCTGAAACCTGCTGCTATTGTTTTGTGGAGTGGGAAAGGAGGAGTCAAAGAGGGGAAGGAGGTAGTGAGCCCCAGATGGATCCTGTGTGTCGTTCTTGTGCTACGGTCTCACTCCTTCACTTATCTTCACTCCTTTCTTTGGCTCGATAGCCAGCATCTGGCCCCAGCTTCAGTCCCGCTCTCTGATTTCTCTTTCCTTGCTGGCACAGCACCCAAACATGACGGCTCTTTCTCTGTGTAACCACACTGCTCCAATTCAAAGTCTTATTGGTTTTAGCTGAATTGTGTCAGCTTTAGTAGCTTTGCATCTAGCTTTTTTTTTTCTCTGATTGATGGAATAATGGGTTGATTGTCTGAGAAATTTATCACATGCAATAAAAGATGTAGAGCAGCAAAGGCTTAAGTGACACAATCATAAATATGAGAATATCTACTGAAAATGAAAGAGTTAGAGGAGAAATGACAGTGTGGCAGAATGTGCTTATTCTAATATATAATTAATGTTTGGTATTATTAACATGTAAATTATTGGGTCTTGTTTGCAGGAGGATCATATAATTTAAAACCAATAACATAGTTATTTAAAAAATACTAAACGAGTTTTAATTTATATTTTCATGCCAGATAGTTAAAAGGACCATAAGTTGGTTGTTTGAAAAAAGTAGCCTAAATAACATTAATGGTTACAAACCATTGTTTACCAACATTAATTTGATTACCAACCAAAATTACCAAACAAAACATTTATATAAAGGCAAATTTGGTTTTTGAAGGTGAACAGAAACAAATTTGGTTTATGCAACCAATTTACTGGGACTTAGTCTTTCAAAGGTTCATGCTGCAGTTCAATTCAGTCCTCTTAGTGTTAAGTTCAAAAACATTTCTTTTGTTTTGTAAGTTGAAAGGTATTTCCAAGACTAGTATCTTCAACATTCATTGCACATTTTCATGACATTTTGGCAGCTGACCTGTTTCTTTCAACTGTTTCCTGGATGTACTTGTTTTCTAAAAATAAGGTTTCCGCCAAGGGAAAACCTAAAGTCACTAAGAGGGTCAGAGTACTTTGTGTTTTCCAGGTTCTCAGTAAAGTCTGTTACATGCGTCACAAGAGAGGTTCCATAACAAAATAATTGGGTAAATTCCCAGGGTAGTTCTGCCCTGACAAGAAGGACTGCCGTAAATGCAAAATCATTGTTTTGAGACAAATGAGCTCAAAGTTAATCAGTTTTCCCTGGAAGGATATACATATTTTAACATATTTGGAGTTATATTATACTTGAAATTTTAGTCCACTTCAGGGCTCAGGTGTTAGAAAAGTTGGTTTTCCCAAATTTGAATATTTTGCAGTTACTGCAGTCTGACGTGACAGGGTAGAGTGTTTGTACAAAGCTCACCTGTTGCCTGATGGAAAATGTTACCATAGATTCTTGTCATAGAGTTTTGAAGACATTAAAACTTTTTTTTCTTTAACAGCAGGTCTAGATTTGTTGTTTGATTTTCTATTATGTCTGAATTTCATATGTTTGGTGGGTCATCTGATGTGCTCAGAATCATACAGTCTTCATGCAATAGTACTATAATTGCTCTACGTTAAACCGAGGAGTCTTCCTTATAAACCTGCGTGTATCATGCAACCTTTTTACCTCACATCAACCAAGTATGTCAAGAATGTCATATGAGGATTTATTTTTTTTCTCTTGCAACAATCCTATCACTTTCGTATGAACATCATACAATTTGACTTACAGACCTGACCTTTTCCCCATGACAGCACCTATATCAGTCCCTTCTGTTGTAACTCTGCTAAATTTGTATGACAAAAAATGTGCAGCTTGTGAAAGGGGCTTTACACGACAAGTACTTTTTCATTTGTCTGATATTCCGAGATGATATTTGTAAGAGAGAGAAAAGAAGAGAGGCTAATGATTGCATAACTATTTGGAGCTACCATGAAGTAAGTGATGCTTGAATATAAGCCAATAAATATGTCAATTGCAAATGTCTGACAAAATGAAATATAATAATAAAAGTACACAAATGTATCAGGTATCTTCCTTTAACACATCACACCACATTGTCGTTGACTGTTTTCCTGTAACACTGCCTGATACATTTATATTCATTATTTTACAAAGGGCAATGTTTACTTTCTTCTTTTTTACTTTCTATAGTTTTCACTTTTCCAGCTTTCTTCTTTCTTAGTTTTAACTAGTTCTGTCTCACTTTTCTAATTGTCCTTAATCAGAAACGGTTGATGGTTTGCATGGCTGTCTGAATGGAAGTTCTTTGTAGCGAAAGTAGCTAAGGGAACGGTATGCACATGTGAACTGTCCGTGTAGCGTGCCTGATCTTCCTGGTCTTGGTCAACTCCAGACATACTGTATGTGTGAATCCCGCTGCAGCAAATCTGTTGCTTTTGAAAACAAACACACTTCATTAAGTAGCAGCTGCTCAGGACTTCACTTCCCCTGTGAGTTCAGAGTCTCTCGAGTCTTTTTCACACTCGCAAACTTTCCATCTGACCCCAGTCAGACCTCTTAATAGTGCTGTCTTAGATCTTATTCTCTCTCTTTTAATTTATACCCTGAGAGTACAGCCTGTTAACTGGGAAGTGGATTTATGTTATGATTCCCCTTAAAACTCTTCTGACATTTGAGCGAGCATATGCACACTGCTAGTTCTGTCCATCTTTCATGTGAGCACTTAATCTGAGTCAGACGGTTGAAACTGGGGACCGCAATTTTCAGATTAAGCAATCCGGATCTATCTAATCAGTCAGCACAACTTAACCTCATGCCATGAGTATACCTGCTTATTTTCAACATGACTTACACTGTCTCCACACAGAAACTAATAGGAAGGCCCAGGAGAGGATTAGGACCAGATTAGTGCTGAGCTTTAGGTGAACCCCAGCTGCAATAGGAGGCCTTTGTAGCACAGTTGTGCAGGGATGACTGCATCAGGAAGATGAACGCTTGTGTCCGATTAGCAGTGCATACTTGGCTCTTGGGAGAGTTGTAACAGAACACCCTAAGCTTAGCAGTGATCCCAGTGCAAACGTACACACAGCAGCTCTGCAAACCTCTTCAGACACAAAGCACTCCTTTTGCAGTGTGTACTCTGGGATTCGAATAAGAGTGTTTTTGCAGAGGCTTGTAATTCTTCCCCAAAGGCTGCATGTCATCCCCAAACTCATTACAGGGTTATGTATGTATACAATAGTGTTTCCACTCAACTCTCATTAGCTACAACTGACCCACATAGTCACGCTAACTCTTTCTGCAGAAATGGTGTTTTAGCTCCCAATGAAACAGAGCGTACTATCATATTTCTGACATTCTTATCCTGTACTGTTCTGTTTCTGTCCCTCAGGTGCATGGCTCAGTTGGAGAGCCATGGTGGCTGTGGGTGGAGGACCCCATCAACGACCACATCTATCACTCAGAATATTTCCTTCTTCAGAAGAAACAAGTATGTATTTAAAATGTTGTCCACAGTTATATTTTACTCTAATATACTAATATAACTGATGCCTTTATCCAAGCTACCTTGGACTTAATCCTACCAGCTCAGCCATTTCTACACAGTTTAAAATCTCAACTGGATTCATAGGCAATCATAAAGACCGTCCCATGCTTATACCAGTATTAACCAGAATCACATCTCATTAGTATATACTACACAGGAAGCTGATTGGTTTGCACTCAGGGGAATGAAAGACATTATTTTGAGAGGATAATGCTTGAATCAAAAGAAATGACACTCATGGTTTGTAAGATTGACTTAAAGCAGGCAATGTCAACATTATCATGCTTTAAAATGGAAAATTAAAGAAAGCAGTGCTACCTTATTCACTTGAAGTTTTACATTTACATTTATGGCATTTGACAGACACCCTTATCCAGAGCGACTAATATTTATCATTTTCATACAGCTGAGCAGTTAAGGGTTAAGGGCCTTGCACAAGGGCTCAATAGAGGCAGCTTGGTGATACTGGGGCTTGAACCCCCAACCTTCATACCAGTAACCCAGAGCACTAACCACTAAGCCACTTCCCTGATGTTTATACATCACTCCCTGAACTCGGAGGAAATTGTACCGATTTTTGGACTGTTTTATGTGATCATTGTTAATCCAGTTGCATCACCCAGAATTTCAGAGCCAAAATAGTTACATAATAAGGTTCTTATTTCTGTGTCTTTCTCAGGTGGTGAGTGGGGAGCCTCAGCAGGTAGTTTTCACCATCCCTATCTTTGAGCCCCTGCCATCGCAGTACTACATCCGTGCTGTGTCAGACCGCTGGCTGGGCTCTGAGGCAGTGTGTATCATCAACTTCCAGCACCTCATTCTACCTGAAAGACATCCCCCACACACAGGTGTGTACCATGTAGAAGCAGAGATACACACATCGGACACCACTTGTTTAAGTAAAGCACTGGAGGGCAGCTGTACAAATATGAAAAATAAATGTTGTTTTTAACATTAATATTTGAAATCATTTTGTCCTTCCACACACTGGTCTGTACAGAGCTCTTGGACCTACAGCCACTGCCCGTGACAGCCTTGGGCAACAGGGAGTATGAGAGTCTGTACAAGTTCACCCATTACAATCCTATTCAGACGCAAATTTTCCACACACTCTACCACACTGACACCAATGTGCTGCTCGGAGCACCAACCGGCTCAGGAAAAACTATCGCTGCAGAGATGGCTATCTTCAGAGTTTTCAACAAGTACCCTGGCGCTAAGGTCTGTGTTTCCTTTACTACTGATTCCTTTCATTGGCCACTCGTCTGTGTTTGCAAGTGTATCAGTGCCAGAATTATTGCATCCTTGGTTAAAGTGGATGAAAAATATTAGGAAATATGTGTACAATGTTTCAGTGTGAGAATTCCCAGCAGTGTCACAGCAAGTTTACTAATTGTCAGCACAAATGAATCTTCTACTCTTAGCTACCCTTCAGAATGTGTGATTTAAAATCAACATCCATATCTTGATATTGGGGTTAAAATTATTTCCCACTGCACCTTTCACACACCTGAGAAAAATAATTATTTTATCTAAGGTATTTAACTGTCTTCTGTTTCATAATCTTTGTATTATGTTCTCTCAATCTTTAGGTGGAAACACAACTCTAAATTAGTGCTTTAATAAAGTCCGGTTTACTGGTGAATCAGATTTGTAGGACTGCACTATAAGTTATGAGTTAGTTTAAATTCTCTTGCAGATAATCACTATGAACTGTAAAATACTTCTACAACTGCCTAGTTAGTGATCCACATCAGCCTTTTCAAGTTTTTAGCTATTTTCCCCATTACAGAAACATTACATTTTTTAGTTTACTTATTCCTGTTTCATTATTACATTTTTCCAATTTTATGAATAAAGATGTCATTTATACTGAACATCTTGATACCCGTCCTATAAATTGCTGGTTTTTACATAATGCTTTTGGTATATTACTGTGTTTCTATAGGTGGTGTACATCGCTCCTCTGAAAGCACTGGTCAGGGAGCGGATTGAAGACTGGAAAGTCAGAATGGAAGACAAGCTTGGGCGGAAGTAAGTTATGACACAGCTATGCATAGACCAACATGTGTGATGATCATTCTGTTCTAAATTCATCTGCTCTCTGTCTAAACCCCCCCCACCCGATCTCCCCCCCCCCAATCTCTCTTACACCCTGTGTCTCTGTAGGGTGGTAGAGCTGACGGGCGATGTGACTCCAGACATGCGGGCCATAGCGCAGGCTGATTTGATTGTCACCACTCCAGAGAAGTGGGATGGAGTCAGCCGCAGCTGGCAGAATCGTAGCTATGTTCAGAAAGTGGCCATCCTTATTATTGATGAAATCCACCTGTTGGGTAAATACACACAGATCTGATGCCATTCTGCTCCATAGCCTTTAGAATGTAATAAAAACATTTTGATTTACTGTAAATATATACAAAAAAATGTGAAATTTATTCTGTCCTTTTGTCCTTGATTTCATGCTAAAGTGTGCATCCTGTTCTTGTGTAGGGGAGGACAGAGGGCCTGTTCTGGAGGTCATTGTATCGAGAACAAATTTCATCTCATCCCACACCTCCAAGACTGTGCGAGTAGTCGGGCTCTCCACAGCACTCGCCAATGCACGAGACCTCGCAGACTGGCTGGGCATCGGAGAGGTGAGCTTAGAAGAGCACGAAAAAAATATCCATGTATCGCCTTAGTTTTACTCTAACCTTTAGTAATGTACATTTCTTTTTGTTTTTTGTTTTTTCTTTACACAAGACCAATAAAAATAGAGCTTTATAATTAAATGCTTATGAGAAAACAGTCTGTGCCTTCTGTTAGCTTTTACATGTACATGTTAAGAGCTGTAAGGATTCACATGCTAAAAGTGAAGCCGTCGGTTTTGTTGTCTACACCTTTTCATTCTTTCTAAATTTGCACGCAGATAGTCTGCCTGCAATACAGAGATGCGCTGAAAAGTTTTTGGTAAAATTGCATAAATAGGAAACAATGTTTAAAAATTGCAAAGAATTCAGTTACAATTCTGCAACAACTGGTCATAATTTGCTCAAATCAACACGTCTTATTTCTTGGCAAATATATGTGCGTGTGGCAGGATATATACAATACCATTCAGAAGTTTTGGTT
Source organism: Neosilurus hyrtlii (assembly GCA_028564935.1). NCBI lineage: Eukaryota > Metazoa > Chordata > Actinopteri > Siluriformes > Plotosidae > Neosilurus > Neosilurus hyrtlii. Next base: position 19,952,107 of record JAOUQZ010000044.1, read on the forward strand.
CAGCCAAAAAGTCTCACCTTTTCCATGAAAACAAAGTTATATGCATCAAATAAGTTGGTTAAAATGGGCCTTAGTACACCTACGTAGACATTCCATACAAAAATCCATCAATAATAGTCATGTACAACATTAACAATGTTCAAATTGTCTTTCTGAACAATTTAATCTTTTGTATAGAGAAAAAAGTTTTTTTTTGTCTTGTTCTATTTTCCAAAAACAAGGCAATTTCAAAGTGACCCCAACCTTTTGAATGGTAGTGTACATGTAGGAGCTACATCCTCATGTCTGTGTACAGTTCAGACACATGGTGGTTTTAATAGTTTTTGATTGACACTCCAGTACCATAGTGTTAATATAGTATTCCATCTGTCCATAGTGTTGAAGCACTTGTACTTGTTGAGTTTCTGCCTCAAAACTGTGCTTGCAGAGACAAATAAATGCATTTCTGGATTCACAATCCAATGTATCAAGACCCGAGTGTGCAAGAGCAGGTAGCAGTAGTTATGTAAACGTTTGACAGTTAGTGGCAAGAGTGGGGTAAAGGCTCTCTATAAATCTGCCTGCTGCTGTGTGGACTGGGTCACAGCATTACCTGACCAATCTATTAT
>JAOUQZ010000044.1:19953933-19964741 GCA_028564935.1 Neosilurus hyrtlii
AACCAGTGCTAAGGGAAGAATTAATTATATTTAATAAAGGGTTGATCACTTCTGGTAGTACCTGTTTAAAGAAACATAGCACACAGGTTGATGATTTAGATAAATAAATGAATGCGATTAGTTCTGTCTCCTGAATGGGGCTAAAACTCTCTAGTAGTACTCTCTGAAGTAATGGTGGTGTATTATTGTTTACCGTTTTAGTTAATGACATATCTGACTTTAAGTTTAGGGAATAAATGTTTTGCCTGATATTTTCAATTTTACCATTAAAAAGGTTTATGAACTCATCACTACTATAGGTTGACGGTCTGTATGTTTTATTTATGGTCTTATTCTTAGTTAATTCTGCAACAATGTTAAATAAGTATTTTGGATTATTTTTGTTATCTTCTAATTATTATTATTATATTATTATATTATAGCTATCTATAATTAGTGGGGCTAGCGGCATAGTGGATAGGGTGCTGGGCTCATGATCAGGACGTTGTAGGTTCAAACCCCCCACCGTGCTAAGACCCCTGGGCAAGGTCTTAACCACAAGTGTGCCTCTGCCTACCCACGAGTATAAATGGGTACCAGTAAAATTACTGGGTAGGTAACCTGCGATGGAATAGCGTCCCATCCAGGAGGAGTTGAACTCTTTACGCTACAGAAACCGGGGATGAAGACCAGCCTGATGAGCCACTAGTCTTGGGTGTAAAAGCCCAACAGACTTACCTTACTTACTTTTATTTCTAATTACTTTTACTGTGATGTGTCTCACACACTCATCCTTTCCACTATAAATTTTTTCTCTTTAGCCATTCGCAGCCATTCCCCTGCCAAGCCTGTCCTGATATTTGTGTCATCTCGACGGCAGACGCGTCTCACTGCGCTTGACCTCATCGCCTTTTTGGCTACAGAGGATGACCCGAAGCAGTGGTTACATCAGGATGAGAGAGAGGTCAGAGCAAAGACTTTACCATATGAGCTTCACTGTGCTCCATATACTCATTTATCCCTCACTGACACCATTAAAAAGTCTGCAGAGATACTACACAATAAATGTCAATATTAAATAGGTCCGACAACAAAAAAAAAAAGACAGTCCTACCTCAACCTCTTAATTCTTTTTACTTTACTTTTTTCACCACATATTCTCCTCTGCATGCTACGAATAATTTCTCTGTCCCTGATCTCCTGAGGCTAGATATGATGGAAGTTCCTTGTGTTTTCCTAAAGCTATGGTTTTACTGTGATTCCATTGTCAGACTGACATTAACCGGGAAAAGCTGGTGTCATCTCCGAGTAAATTTCTTGTGCATACTTTTGGAGAAGTGAGCAAACAGCTTCTTTGGGTCTGTGAGTATAGACGCATGCTAATATTGTCGAGGCACTCAATTATAGATCTGTTGGAAAAATGTAGCGCTGGTCTTAAAGCCTCTTAGAGTCAAAACAAGGACCCAACCTCTGTTGGACGACGTCTGGGATAAACTCATCAATGTACTTACCCGTAAACAACTTTACATACCCTCATACAGTGCACTTCATGTCTGTTTGCTTGTAACTGTGTTTAGCTAGTGTTGTTTTTAGCACTGTATTACCTTATTGAATATCATTAGCCATGCCTACCTTGGTGGTTAACCTTGTAGGTATAGAGCAAGAGACTATAACTCACAGAATAGCGACTGTAGGGATATTTCTGGGTGATGATCTGTGGGTGTTGCAAAGAGTCCACTACTGAACTATAATCTGATCAGCAGTGATTTTGTGGTAGTTGCACTAATGTGCAGTGTCAGGGATGAGCTAAAGCACTATATGGCAACAAGTCATTACAAAGAGTTCAAATATGGTAGGAGTACCTGATCAAAGATATACAGTCCCTAATTAGCTGTCAGCTAAACATACTGCTCTTTTCTTCTTCATTCATACCTGTAATGTTTTAAATATATATTTTAAATATATGTTTATATAAACAAGGAACCTTTTTTGTTTTCTCTGCACTTCATTTGGTTATACTCTCCACCTGTGGACTGCTGTTGTTTTCCTTCTGTCATATATGAATATTCTCATTTCACACAACAAAATGACAAGCAATGACTGGCAGATATAGTATATCAATATAGTAGTTTAGTTGTCACATCTAAATGTGAGACGTTGCAGCGATTATGAAGGTGATGACTACCACCTGTGTGTGTGTGTGTGTGTGTGTGTGTGTGTCCGTGTCCGTGTCCGTCTCTCTGTCTGTCTGTTTGTTCTACAGTGTAGAACATGTGCCACTATTAGAGATCGGGGGAATCAATTCAGTAATATATTGCGATTCATGTATCACCACACTGACTCCATTTATGATTAATTGTATTTAAACTCATTTTGTATTGTTTAAATGCCACCCTTGATTTTTGAGGGGGAAAATAATGCTTTAAGGAGTAGTGTACATTTAATTACTCATGTTTAATTCAGTTGTACAGCTCTTGTATAAACCTTTCAAGCTTTAGAGGGTTTGACTCAAGTATATTTTACATGAATCAGAGTTTAATTTTAAAACTGTAAGAAAAAAGTGGGGGAAAATATAATATTGAAATGGGATTTTTATAGAATTGTGATTCTTACAAAATTGCAGTGTAAGTGGAATTGGCACTGGGGTGATCTGGAGGTCCCTGGAGATACCCATCCCCAGATTTTTTTTTTATGAGTACAGTCCTGTTTTCCTATCACTTATGTGCTCATTCAGGAATAGCACACAGGGACATTAGACCATATTAGCAGACATTTTTCCATAAACATGATTTTCTGTTCCAAGTTCTCAGAAAGGTCAGAGTAGCAAATAAAAGAATGGACAACACTAGCTATGTAGCTTTTTTGGTTTCTATAAGACTACGTGAATTATACAGCGGTTAAACGACAGGCTTTACAATAAAGAACAAGCACAAAAATACTGGTTTGGGTGAATGTGTGCGAGCTGCGTTGTCAAATACATAAAGACATAAAAATCAGGATATCTATAGTAAGGTTTAAAAAAGTCTGAGCCAGCATGCTGCATGTGCTGTGTGGGTGTGTGTGTGTTCCAGTGATATATGCTGCACCCCGCTGTGGCAGCTCTGCACTGGGCTGTATAGCAGTTAGAGATCCTGCTGTTTGAATGACAGGCGGCAGGCGAGAGCTGTCTGTCTCCCAGCAGGGGTCCCCCTGCCTCTTCCTCTACTGGCTCACCTATTATCCATCCATCCACATCATGCTCTCTCTCCTCTCGTCTCCACGTCGTCTTTTCTATCTTATCAGATACACAGCTTTTATGATCAAATACTGTAGAAAAATATTTCTATAGAGTATGGTATTAATGTATGCATGTAATACAATTTATGGAAACTGCTTTTGTCGCTTTGTAATCTTATCTCTACCTTGTAACACAGTGGCACATCAAACTGCAAGGTGCTATGAATTATTCATGAGGTGTGTAGGTAGAGGATTGGTAACATAATTACAGAGGTTAACTCAGTGTGCCATCACATGGGGACAGAATGACACATTTACTGCCAATCAGAGCATTTTAAAGGCCCTGTGGGCTTGATCCACAAAAGATGGTATACATGAGTATTTATGAACTATTTCTTTACTAGGAAAATTAGTATATTTATTTGGTAAATCAGAGCAAGAGGTAAATGTGATCGTTCACATTAGAAAATTAAAAAGCAACCACAGGGGTCCAGATGCTCCACCGAAAGGAAACCAGTAAATGACCAGAAACCTAATATGCAGTTTTGCCTCTGTGGCCTTGAAAAGTAGGTCAAGGTCACTCACACACAAACTTATCCTAGCACTCATAGTAGTGAGTCAGCATATCAAGTTTCAAAGTCCCAGCTTCAGGGTGCAGCATGTAAGTGCCCAAAAACTAAAGTGTGGAGGACAGACAGATGAACGGAACCCATTCCTATAGCTCCTGAGCCATTTTGTGGGCAGGAGCTAATGAATTGAATAAGCTGTGGGTTGTGAAGATTAATTTATGAAGATGGTGACAAGCTGTGAAGTGTTATTTGACAGTCAGTCACGGATCATATCATTGAAATATTTTAGGAACTTTAATTCTATCCTATTAATTATATCCACTGTTTGCTGTTTTTTATATCTTCTTTTCTTCCCTAATGACTTTTTTCATGTGTAAGGTTTACAAGAATGATTAAGACTCAAGAGAAGTAATATTAAGGTTTGTTAATGATGATTATGTAATCGTCTTTCCTTTGCTTTAGATGACAGATATCATTGCCACAGTGCGGGATTCAAACCTCAAGCTCACCCTTGCTTTTGGCATTGGTTTGCATCATGCTGGTCTACACGAGAGAGACAGGAAGACTGTGGAAGAGCTGTTCGTCAACTGCAAGATTCAGGTACATCCACAAAACAGCTCTGTTGTTTATACCGGTGTGTGCCAAGGTGATTAGGTAAATGTACATGTGTGTGTGAGCACCAGAACCTTTTACCGCTAATAAGCATCATCAGTAATAGTAATAATGATGACAGCTGTTGTTTTTGGTGTTCTATACAGCATAGAAGGGAAAGTACTATTGTGTTGAATCAGAGCCCTTGGTAATCTTTTAACTCTCCTTTGAAGGTGTTAATCGCCACTAGCACTCTGGCCTGGGGTGTGAATTTTCCAGCTCATTTGGTGATTGTGAAAGGCACAGAATATTATGATGGGAAAACACACCGCTATGTGGATTACCCAATTACAGGTAACAAGTGCTTCTGGGTGTGTATGCATGTGTTAATGCTTACACACAGAAGTACTGGACCTCTTGTGTGTCATTGCTTCTGCAGATGTTCTTCAGATGATGGGGAGGGCAGGAAGACCTCAGTTTGATGATCAGGGCAAAGCAGTCATCCTTGTACATGACATCAAGAAAGATTTTTACAAGAAGTTTCTCTATGAGCCCTTCCCTGTCGAGTCCAGGTTAGTGTAACGGGCATCTTTTTTATTACAATCTTTGAGTAAATCTCACTTAATGTTTATATATTTCATCATCCTGTTGTAGCTTGCTTGGTGTGCTGGCTGATCACTTGAATGCAGAGATAGCTGCAGGAACTATTGCTTCCAAGCAGGATGCTATGGATTACATCACCTGGACATACTTCTTCCGCCGGCTGGTCATGAACCCCAGGTACTGATTTAGTTTATTTCTCTGTCCATGCTGACATGATTCCATCAGGTACTCATGCTGCAAATCACCGGTTCTATTATTATTATTATGATTATTATTATTATTGAATAAGTTTGAGTTAGCTTTTACTTTGTGACATGGTTCCTTATCATGGTGCATGTAGAAATTAGAAGATGGGTACATTGTGGCCAAGAAGGGATGCAGATGGCCTATGGCAATTAAACTGTGGCATTTAAGTGACCCCAAAGTGTTCCATGGAAACTTTCCCCACAACATCAGCTCATACTGTTGACACAAGGCAGGTTGCGTGTCTTCAGAGAAATCAAGATTCATTAGACCAGGCTACATTTTTTCAATCATCAGCTGTCCAGTTTTGGAAAGTTTGTGCTCACTGCAGCCTCAGATTTCTGTCCTTGGCTGAAATAACCTATATATATATACTTATATTATTATTATCTTTTTTTAATATATAAATTATATCTAATTTATTTTATTTTTTTTGACAAGAGATGTACAGGTGTTCCTAATAAAGTGCTCCATGAGTGCATATCAGGGTTAAAATGTCTGTGACAGAACATTCTTAACCTCACCTACTCCCATTTTAGTCAATAGGAAAGGGCTGAAACTCATTAAGTTTTGTGTCCACATAAATTTACTTTTGGAAATATGGTTCTGTCATTTTTACAAGCTCAGTTAATACTCCCATTTCTCCCCCAACACTTTTCCTGATGATATATGTGTTTTATGAGAGTTGTTTGATGTTAAATAAAAGGTGGTTGATAGGATGATTGACAGATTTAGACAGTTGGGTTCCATAAATGTGATAGAAAACTAAAATTTTCTAAAATGTACTCAGAGTCATGTCTTTTTTATGTGTTTTTTCTGGTATGTTGCTCATTTTGATTCCTAAGCTGCATCTCATTACACTGACATCATAACTACCAAACTGAAATGCATAAACCAAAAGGTAGCCAACACTTGCTAGATTTCATAATTTATTGACAGTATGACCTTAGTGAACACTCAAAGTAGCGTGGTAAAGTTAACCAGTCACTCATTTTTAAATGAAGTTCACCAATTGAATTGAATGAGCAGCCAAAGGGGATGAGTTACTGCTGGTGTCAGAGGCTGAAGATGAAAATCATGAACAGTCATCTTTATACAAAAAAAAAAAAAACTTCTTTGGATGAGTTGAAATATTGTATGTTTTCAGTTTGTTTTGCTTTATATATAAACATTATACAATGCTATAAAATTACTGCATGCTACAGTGGATCAGTGTGATCTAATTGGTTGGCTATCAGGGATTAAGAATCGTTAGCCTGAGTGGATAATGTTTGAATCAAAACGACACATACTCAGAGTTTTCCGGGTCACTTGGAGTAGGCGGCGTCATCATTGTCCTCTATATACACACACACACACACACACACCCACACACACCCGTGTTTCCTCGTGGTACATACTAAAATCATTTGAATGAGTGATAAAACACTCTATGAAGCATGTACTAAAGTCTGAATGAGAAGCCTATAAACAGATACCATTAGCTACTCAGCAATTACCTCTGCTTATAGCGCACAGAGCTCAGCTAATCTGCCTCTGTAATGGTTAAAATAAACTATGAAAATCTCATTTTAATCGTCTGCTTTTCTTCATGTTTCCATGTAGTATATACTGTAACTAGATTATAACTAAAGAAAGTTAAAGAAACACCATAACACAGCTCTTATGCACCTTTTCTTGCATGCATATCAATTTCCCCTGCATCTGTCACGGTTTATTTATTTATTTATTATATTTTTTCATAAAGAAAATAATCTTTTTTTTTTGTTTTTTGTGTGCTTTTTTATTTTTGCTCCTTTGTAGTATAGACTAAACCCCTTATTTGCCTCCAGCTAGGTGGATGAATAGTCCATTCAGTGTTGTATCATGGGGACTATTCGGTAACATTTCCCTGACCTTCTGTGCATAATTGTTAATTATATATTAATATCACTGGAGTTACTGTTTGCATTTTCCAGTGCACCATTTTCTTATACTTTAGGTAATTTCACAGCATGTGCACGCTCAACACAAGCGTGTAATGACCCATCAGCATGGGTCAACAAGAGGTGCATGTAACTCCTGCACCGACACCCAGGGTTTGCAGACTGCACAATGGGAGTAAATTGTGCCATGTTATCCACACATATATGCAGTCATTGTCCTAACCATATAATCTTTAATGAGATAAAGTTAAAGTAGTGTAATGGGTAATGTATGATTGAGTGATTCATTGCTTATTGGTAGTAGCATGTTATCAGATTTTTACTGTTTGGTTTAAATGGCACGAGCCACAAGGGAACATCTTCACACTGACTTATTACTGTGTTGCCATGGTAACATCCTGCCAGTGCATAGCACCAAGTCCACTCCATACTTCACTCTGACATCCCGAGCCATGATCTAAACCATCACACACTAACCCATCCTTGGTTGCGGAGGTCATATAGGGCAACATAGACATCTGCTGTGAATTGTCGATGACGATTTCAGAACATTCCACTGTGCTGGCATTTGCACGCCTGTCAACCGACATTAAACGTTTAGGAACAACCGTGCCCTTAGTGATGTAGTGAGCACTGGCCGAGCTCACGCTATAGGATAACATGAGCAACTAATGTGCTACCCAGTCTGGTTGTTGTTTTGATTTTGTTTTTTTCTTTTTTTTGTGGATACTGTTAAATACTGTCCCGCATTAATTGGAGGTGATGGGTTTCCTGTGTAAAAGAGGTCTGTTTTGGTGGCCTAGTTTGGTAGCTTAACACCTGGCTGCCTCTGCCAGGAGGCTATCAAACGGTTTTACTAGATAATGGCTGCATCCAACTACTCAACACATCCTAATGTTGGTTAAGTAAATACTAGCCAGCTGTCCATCTAGTAAGTTCTATAGGTATTAGTGAAAGTTAACAAACGCACATCTGAGATGTACACTGCTGTCATCTTATCTATCCTTTGATCCAGATGTTTAAAGCAGTAGCTAAGCTAGCTAACAAGTATAAATTTTCATTAGCGTGTAGCTCACAAAAGCTAATTAGTTTTGTACTAGAAGATAATACACACATTACCTTAATTTGATTAGATAATATATTTTCCAATGGCAAAAACATGTGAAGTTCAATGCCTAATGTATATTAGGAAATCCTGTTTATTGTGGAAGTATGTGACCCCAAACAAGCATCCAGATTCTAGAAATGTGCCCCACAGGCCTGAAGACAACAAACAGAAAATCATGAAGTGTATAGGTTTGCAAACCAGTTAACTGTTGAACAAAAAAAGACATAGCCTTCTTACTGCACAGTAATGTTTGGGACATTCTGTATTTAGTTTTAACTTTTTTTTTTTACAAGGGTGCCGATAATAAGATTGGTTTTCAGAATGAGATGTTATATTGGATATATCCTGGACCTTTTTTCAATTATTAAAGAATAATTGAATAAAAGACATGTTCAATATGTCAAAGCAACACTGCAAGTATTTTTTAAGCCTTTGTGCCGATATTGTTGTTCCTGAGGAGGGCTATGTGTTTGTGTCCATGCATGAAAATGTGAGTGGGAAGGCATTATTTGTGTGAGTGAGAACAGGAAGTGATGTTCCCTGGCCCCATCTTTCTCTCTGGTACGCTTTTAAAGCTGCACCATGAATCGGTCACCTTGACACCAGCCATCGCTCATCAGCAGTGATTCAGTGGCGTAGACAGAGCAGCATGCGCGCTCTCTCTATGCGGGAGTGATATGGGCCCCCGGGGGTGTCATAAAGAGTGCCGCTTAGCGCATCACCACCATCAGGGGCCACATGTCCATAATGATAATGGCAGTAGCTTAATCACATCAAGTCAGGTTCACAGCAAACCACATGCTGAATGCTGCGTATTACTCATTCACTCACTGCACATCCTTTGTACTGGGTCTGCGGACATAAAGAGATTCACATTAATATTGAATGTTATGTACATATATCTAAGACATTCTGTTGGTTGCTCTCTGTCACTGGATAAATGTCTGGAGTACAGTGTGACTTTTTTGTTGAGGAAAAATGTCTTGTCAGGCTTGACATTTTATGATGCTGATTGGCTAAGTAACTCAAGCTGTGCTGGACATAAAGCCACATATTTTAGGATGTTTATTATTCATCCCGGAATTGATTTCAGATTAGTATTATTTTCTATATTGGCCTATATTGAGATAAAATTACCCATGTTATTATTACCATCATCGGTCAATGCACATGTGCTTCAGGAAAAACTATTTCATGGTAATCATCACTAGAACCTTAATAGCACAAAAACATTCTGTGTTCAGGATGTCTTCCTCTTCTGCTGGTTTTGGATATCTTTACCTCAGGCATTGCAAATTGTAATGTATTCATGAGTGTAACCATTTAAAGCTGATGCTTTTCTCATTTTATGTGTGGTTGCAATGTGTTGCTTTCAAAATGTACATGGTGTACAGGAACTTGATTAGAAAAATCTTTGAACAATTTGTATGACAACATACACAAAAATCATATTTGGCCAGACATATAACCCCCAAACTGGTAACATCTGGTTATTGACTGTACTGCAGGTATGAATGATAAATAAAATATGTTGCGTAGTGGAAGTAATCATAACTATTTACCTCTCGGCCATATTTGGGCAAAGGAGTATTGCCATTGCCTTTGGCATCTGTCTGTCTGTCTGTCTGTGTGTCCATTGTGGTAGCACTACAGCCTCTAATAATTGACCAATCATGAAATTTGGCAACCAGATGTATCTTTGCAGCCTCCAGACACCTATTTAAAATGAGCTATATGGGTATATACGTAATAATTACATTTGCATTGTGTAATTCCAATAATAATCTTGTGTACTGCATTAGCAGTGTGCACTCACTTCGTGCTCCTGTCATGTTTGCATTGCGTTTCATCCAGATGTGCTCCTTCAACAGTGTGCACTCACAATGTGCTCCTCTTGTATATATGTATTTGTATTACTTTCAGTAAAAAGATTAAGCTTACAAGATTAAGATACACCATCGGCCGAGTGGTTTCACATGGTCACACGGGTATTTTTTTTTAACTTTTACATTCTGGGGGTGGAATCGGTGTTTGCCAAAGCACATATTTCTTTAATTTGCTCTCTGTCCCTCTCATAGACTCATGTACACACACATGTACATACTTTCTTAGATGTTTGCTCTAAAATGAAGCGCATTGTTGTATGTTTTTCTCCTGGCTCATGTGGTAGCTTTCACATGCTAAGCAAAACATGGAAGTGATTTTAGCCCCACTATGTCTGCCAGCCTGCATCCTGCAAGCTGGTAGTTATTTTACTGCAGGAGAAAATGTAGAAGTTATGTTTCACTCAGTACATAAACTTCTATTACAGTGATGTTTATTGATCCAGAAATCACTATACTGCTTAAGTTTGGTTTATGCTAAATGTTTGGTTTATATGTAGTGCTGGGTTGATTGGGACAAAGCTTGTACAATTTTTTGATAAGTATATTGTGGCTCGAGTCACTAATTAATTAATTAATTAATTAATTAATTATTTAATTGAGTGGGTGATTGATATATATATATATATATATATATATATATATATATATATATATATATATATATATATAATTTTTGGCTTATTTGTAT
>JAOUQZ010000044.1:19964841-19985114 GCA_028564935.1 Neosilurus hyrtlii
ATATATATATATATATATATATATAATTTTTGGCTTATTTGTATCACAAAAAAAAAATTTAATTGGCTGGTCATTTAACTTTTGTGAATTGGGAAAATCAGGACCTTAAGCAACATCCAACTTGTCTGATGTTATAACACTGATTTAAACCTAGTTAATATAAATTAAATACTACAATGTGTAGATAATAAAATGTTTATCAACTGACGTACACATCCTGCCAAAAAACTAAAGGATGCAAAATATCTGTTATGGTGAAGCAAACAAGAAATAGTACTAAAAAATAAATAAAATAAATTGTGCATACATGACTGTCCAGCCCCCAAGTCATTACTTTGTAGAGCCACTTTTTGAAGCAAGTATATCTTTAAGTCTCTTACTGTAAGTCTGTATGAGCTTGGCACATCTAGCCATTGGGATTTTTGCCTATTTTTCAAAGCAAAACTGCTGCAGCTCCTTCAAAAATTTTACCAAATTTGCACTATGCATCTTTCCTTCAATTCTAACCAGTTACCCAGTCCCTGCTGATGAGAAACCTCCCCACAACATTATATTCGTAACTGTGGGAAAGGTGTTCTTGCATTGATTAGAAGTGTTGGGTTTGCACCAGACATAGTATTTTCCTTGATGTCTCATCTGACCGGAGAACCTGCTTCTCCATATGGATGAGGAGTCTTCCACATGCCTTTTGGCTCTCACAAAAGTCAAAGTAGGAAAGAAATCTCATAGTGAAAGTAGGAAAGAAATCTCATAGTGAAAGTAGGAGATAGTAGAAATCCAACCTTTAATTAAGTTTAAAATTTCACTATAATTTATTCAAAGGAAAAATTTTTAAATGTTAACTATTAAAATTTTGCTTACAATTTACCAATTTCTGAACTGAATGTACATTTTCTTTTATGCTTAGCTTCTACAATTTAGATGACATCACACATGAGACTATAAACAAATTCCTGTCCAATCTGGTGGAAAGAAGCCTAAGAGATCTGGAATGTTCCTACTGTATTGAAATACAAGAGGTATGTGCGCTTGGTATATTAGAGCAATAATTGATGAAATATATTGTCCAAATTTGCTAATAAGCAATTAAAACCATTGGAGACCATCTAACATGATCTCATTTGTGAAGTACGTGATCTGCTACATCTTTCTCATCATTAATAACTTAAGCTTAGAGTTTTGGTAGGGTTTTTTTGAGTCATTTTTATTCATTTAATGGTTTGAATCAAGCTTTTTTTTTTAAGTTACATTTTGGCTCATTTTAAAATGTGATAAATGTCCAAGTTAGACCAAGCACTCATGCACAGTTAATAACAAATGAACAATGAAAATAACTAACTAAAAGTATCAAATTAAATTAAAGTAGAACAGTGCCAGACTAAGGATAGGTATCAGTGACAAATCAATATTTGTCAGCATATCAGTTACCCTTGGTTGGGTATGTGATACTGAGTCTGAGAGCATGATTGGACAGCTTCCTCTTTTGCTTAGTGAGTATATTATAAATAAAATTTTCAATCCGTACCTAGTCAAGTATACTTGGCCATCTTTATCCTTACACATAATTTGTAGCTGCTGTTTGGCTTTGATAATACATTTGTGTTCTTGTGTAGGATGAGCGCACCATTGAACCTCTCACATATGGCCGCATTGCCTCATATTATTACCTGAGACACGAGACTGTCCACATGTTCAAACAGAGACTGAAGCCAGAGCTACCCATCCAGGAGCTGCTGTCCATTCTCACAGTGAGTAGGCACATGCACCCATACCCACATACACACAATATGAAGAAAAAGTCAGAAATGTCAGTGGCTTGAGTGTGCCAATTTCAATTATTTACATGCACTATATTTGTATTAAAAATCTTAATCTCAAATTAAAAGTTAATACTGAAGCATCACATGGGTCTTAAGTAGAAATAACTATTTTACCACAATTTCCAGTGATACATTTTTTTTCTCCCATTTTCTCCCCTAATTTGATTGTGTCCAATTCCCACACCTCAAATATTTGCCTTCTATCATATGACCACCACCAACCAGGGAGGGGTGTAAGCATGCACATGCCTCCTCCATGACATGATATGCAAACACCCGCCTCTTTTCGAACTGCTGCGCATATGTATTTGGGGTCTGTCTAACACACTCGGAGGGAAATCTGTTATGTATGTTAACAATTCCAAAAGAGGTTGGATGTTTTAAGAGAAAAATAGGGTTGGGAAGGAAATGGGAAGGGAAGGAATGGAAGGAAGGGATAGGGAAAGGAAAGAAGGGAAAGGAAGAATGGAAGGGGGAAGAAAGGAACGGAAGGGAAAGGAAAAGAAGGGAAAGGAAAGATGGAAGGGAGAAGGAAGGGAAGGCGAGGAAAGGAAGGAAGGGAAAGGAAAGGAAAGAAAGCATTTATTCCAAATAGTCAAAACTTCATACGAGTGAGCTCACAGATGACCACGATTGACTGGTGATCATTTTGAGTGACAAGGGAAGTGAGCGCATGCCATCCCTCCCTCCTGTGAGAGCTCGGCCGGTTAGCTCCCATGGACTCCCGGTCATGGACGGCTGTGGCATCAACCTGAATTCAAACTTACTTATCTTGTCGATGTGCCACTCTGGAGCCCATTTCCAGTAAATTTTGAATGGAGGCTTAAAAATGGTCATCTAGGTCACCTTTAAATGCAGGTTTGCTTTTGGCCCAAATCCATTCAAGGTACTAATCAAGAGGAACTACCTCTGGGAAGCTTCCCTGAGAACTAAACATCTTCAAAGGCTTTTTTTGCCAGTGAGCATTTGCAGAGTCCGGCATACATTCAGACAGCTGGTTTGCATCACCTCGCACTGCTGACTGTTGGTATAGCTTATGTGCACAGCCGCACTAGTTTGTTTTCATAAAAATTTGCGCCTAGTCCACCCTGTATCTTGAGTTGCTATTAAAACAGCAAACTAGCAGCTTTAGTTCCACTTAAATGCGCACTCACATGAATTTAAGGAAACAGATTTTTCTGTTAAGTATGGGCAGCGGAACAGGGCAGCATCCTCCCAAAGGCAACAAGGGCTGAAAAAAAAACCTAATAGCATATTTTAACGATTGGTTTATTCTTTTAATATATAGCCACCCACAAGGTATCTGAACTTTGTGAAGCCCTGAAAAAATTACATCACAACATGCATAAACTGAGCAAGAAAAGAAAACATGGATATCCAAGTACCTAGAAAAGGTCAAAATCATCAGGTGCCTGTTTTAGGAAAAAAAGAAAGAAGAGGAGAAATTAGCAAAAGATAATAGGATATGCCAGTGTTATGGTCTTTATGGTTATAATACACATGTAAATAAACAGGCTGTAATTCGTATGTTTGTTAGCATCTATTTCAAACTGATGTTTAGTATCTTTTTCGGTGTTATGGCTAAAATTAGCCAAAGTGGTTGTATTTGGTACCTTCTTGAGCTTCTAATATATACATGAAAGAGCTCTCAGAAATGTATCCAAGTTTGTGGACCACTCAGAGTTTGTCTTACTCTTATTATATAATCTTATTACACACACGCACACACGTTTTTTTTTTTTTGTTATTGTTGTTGTTGTTTGTTTGTTTTTTGGGGGGTGGTCAAGGCAGAAGGGGGCCATATATGCTTGAACTGTGTGTGTTTGTGTGTTAAAGCTAATATTAAGACTTGTGCACACTGCTGTTGGGTTGTTAACGGAAGTTAAATATATGAACTTGAAATGCACTCAGAGTTTATTGCAATCTCTAAACCTTTCAATCCAGGCTTTATTGGCAAATGATGTAGAGTTACGGTGCCCCCCTGTGGCCTGTTCCGAAATTATTTTTGAGCACTGTATTTTTTTCTCCCAGCGCATTGTGGATAATATGTGCCTCTTTGCTCTATTGTGCAATGTTAAAACCTAGTTTCGGATCAGGCCCTTAATTTAATTAGTTCTTTGTTTGCCCAAGACCCATATTTGGTGAAAATTTCATGGAAATCCATCTGATAGTTTTTGAGTTAACAGACACAATCAATCTCATAACCTGCGCCCTTAGTTGAAGAAAAGTTATTTATTATATTGAAGATTGATATGAAACAACTTCTTTCCTTATGCAGCCTTCACACTATTACAAATTGATGAAATGAACATAAATATGCAAAAGTCCAAATACGCTCAAAATGATGAGTAAATTTCCAAGCGCTGGACATAACTTCTCGCGAACAAACTAGAACGGATGGTGAACAATTGATGATAAATGTTTTAACAGATGAGTTACGAGCTGTCCACGCTTGCCATATGATCCCCAAATTTATACCTATCTGCCAGAATTTAAGGGGGCAAGAAGCAAATACCCCAGAAGAAGCAGCCAACCTCCAAGCAGAGATGCAAGGCTCCATCTCCAACTCCATCTCAACCACCCACACCTTCACCTCAAGAAGCAGGTGCATCACAAGAACCCTCAAGATTTAGGTCTCCCTGTCCCAGCTCGTCACAATCCAATGTCTCAGTTAACTCAAATTCACTCACTTGGGGTGGACAAATGAGGCCATTCTGGTAACTAACCGCTACCTTACTTTGGACGGACAAAACGTTCCCATAGCATATACAGAGCTTTCTTGCTCATTGCTCACTGGTATATGTCAAAAATTTTATGCATGCATAAATATTTTCAGTGAACGGAACAAACAACGACATGCAGGAGCTTGACATGCAGGAGCTTATTAAAACAAATAAAAACCAATTGTAAACGATATCTATACAAACGTCAGCATATGGCAGACAATTCCAAAAATGTTCCATATGCTGGGCAGGTTCATTATAGCGTGAAGGAAGCTTTAGCACTGACTAGGTTAAGTGAAAATACAATTATAGCATATTTGTAAGTACATATGTCCTGGTTCATGTGCTCGATTAATCACTGTATACTTGCGTTACTCATGATTCCTGTTGTGCTGGGAGAGTACCTACCCTGAAAAAGGTGGTATTTCCTCCAATGATTCTAAGAAGTATGGAAAAGTTCCTCTGATCTGTGACATATCTGACTGATATGTCACAGATCTGATCTTTTCAAATCAGAATTGAGCCACTTCCATATATGGTCCTGGACCAGCTAAACAGCTGATTAGTGACCATATGTAATGAGTAAAAATGGTCAGACTGGAAATCATGTGACTTTTTCCATTGAGAATGCACACATCACGCTCATTGCCACCCATCATCAGCAGGGCAGCAAAGCCACAACAGAGGACAACAGCAGTGTCTATATACAGTGAAAGGAAAAAGAAATTTAAACTGAATTAGAAGGAACCTAATTAAAATGAGTAGTGTGGTGAAACAATTGCACTAGAAATCGATGTGCTTACACAGGCAATTTTACGACACAGGTTAAATAAAAAAGAACATACATGTCACTTGCAGTTGCCATGGTGAATCCGATTCTGTCTGAGCAACAAATCAGAATTATAGAACATAAATAATTACCTTTTAGTATATTATCACCAGATGATCACCAATGAGTATCCTGCCTTTTTTTTTTTTTAACTAAAAGCATCCCAACACACCGGCCTCATTCAGCGTTTACATGATGTTAAAGAAAATTTAATTACCATGTTTGTCCAATTAAAGCAGGATTTTTTTAAAATACATGTAAACATGTTAGTCTGACTGAAATCGTACTAAAACTACTCTCTCAAAATCCGACTAAGATTGTTGGTTAGTTCGTTTGTAGTCTTGCATGTAAACGTTGAAATGGACTGAACTTTTACTCTGCACGTGCTCTGTGTCTCTGCCTGGGGGCTTTGAACTTAAGCATAAACAGATATAAACAGAGCGAGGTGTTCATTTTTGGACTGAGAAAGAGTTCTTGCTGTGCCAGCAAAAAGAGTTAAATATTGTAAAAATACACAGACAGTACGAAAACAGTGCATGATATTAAATGTGAATGCTTTTAAAAAGAGGTAGAACCTCTATATAAAATATATATAAAAGAACACGTTTGCAAATAATTGTTTGTTGGAAGTTCTTGAAACAGTCCGACTTCAGCACCAGGAAAATCTAAACAAGTGGACATGATCAAGTTTCCTGCCTAAACGCATTGCCAAGTTTTAATTTTGTACTGTATATCTCATTCTGCGAGTTTTTAATGTGACATTTCATTGTATTAAAAGTTAAGTACTGTCTCTTTATCTCTGTGAGTTCTCAAGCTTTTTAAAGTGACACTTTTAATTATGTTATATTTTAACAGTTTATTTAAAATCTATTTAATTTAAAATTGGTTAATTCTTGGAAATGTGTATAAAAATACCCGAGATCACTCTAAATCATAACTTTATAGTGTGTATTCATGACGATTATGCGAGATTTAACGACTGGAGACTTTTTAATTTTTATTCATGTTCTCTAAATAATTGTATATGGAAAGAGATATAGCCAGTACATGTACAGGAATCTCTGGAAAGTGGAGAGAGGGCACAACAGAGCATTACAGAGATCATCTCTGTACATTTCATTTAAAAAAAGAAATAAAGCGTATCCAAATTAAGGGCATTTTCACAGTCTCTTAGGGCAATCAGTCACAAAGGGGTTAAAAATAAAGGTTTTTAATTTGCTATTTTTTTACGTAATGATTTTCTTATGATTTTAATGTTATTTTGTTGGAAGTTATAGCCTTTGAAAATATGCATGTCCAAAACATTAACATTTCTTTTAGTTTCTTCTTAGTTTTACTAAGTCAATAGTAGTAAGACTTCAAAGTTAAAACCAGTTAAATTTTTTTTTATTCAATTTTAATCACATTATTTGTTTAGTTTACTGAAGAACTTATTACAGTTTAGAAACAAATATGTTTGCAGAACATTTCATTTTTAATGGAAAATTTGTATTCAATTCAAAATTTTGTAAATAATGACCAAACGTGGCAGATAGAGTTTACTTCTTCTGTAGGAAGAATTCCAGTTTATGCTTGTATTATTGAGTATAAGGTCACACTGTCTTAAAAATGTTGATACAGGCCCTAAAATGATGAACTCCTGTATTGTATTCCAAGTGTTCGGGTTCAGAGTGTACAGATTTGGACAACATTGTTATTGTGCTCAATGGAGCCATCAGAATATAAGGTGTAAAATAAAACAAATTTTCAAAGCAATTGAATCAGTTGGCCAATAATTATATATTATACATATAATCTCAGTTTTAAAATTACTTGAGTCTATTAGAAATAGTTTGAAAGTTGAATAACATAACCAGTGACTTTTTACTAGTAAAAATAAATCTATAAATTCAGGGGAGACAACAAATATAGGACACCTGAAGTTTTGTAACAATCTGGAACAAACAGAATCTGTAGATATGGTTTGCTCTAAAGTTATATACCTAGATGCATCTGATTGAAAAAAGATACATTTCTTATTATTACAAGAGGTCTTATTTTTTTATATACATTGTACATTTTATATTTATCTGACCTTTGCTCTTTTGTTTTTCTTTCTGTTACCTTGACAATTTAATTCTTTACATTGGGACAGTCGTACTAAGCATTTCACTGCATATTGTACTGTGTATAATTTGTATGTGACAATAAATTTGAATTTGAATTTGAATTTGAGGTCGAAGAGTTGGAGTGGACATTTTGGACGGTCACCTCGTATGCATTCAAATCTGCCCTGTGCAGAACAGATCAGGGATATTTCCACCAATGTATGATTTAGTTAAACAATATATGCTTATCTAATTTTGTATGGAAAAATCCTTCTTGGAAAATTATTTCAGTTAGAATCCTGAGAATTTTTCAAGTGGGAAACTCAAATTTGTCCAAAATGTAACTTCTGTGTGTATTTTCAAGACAAGCTGATTATTTGAAGGTACTTCATACTATTATGTATTTATTCATATATGAATTTTTTAATAATATGCACAGATTTTGGAACGATAACCCTCAATTTATGTATCCTCAGTGCTCTAGAAGACTGTGAAAAGGCTCATAATAATAATAATAATAATAATACACATTAGAAAAAAAATTCACAGTTCAACATGGTACCAATTTGCTGCCAGTCATTTAATTGGTCTGTGATTTAATAGGTAAATCAAAAAAAAAAAAAAGCCCAATATTAACAAGCTGAAAGTGGCCATGTCACCAGATATCATAGCAGACTGACATATTTCAGCCAATAAATCTATCTTGTGCTTGTATATTGGGACAAGAACAGTAGTCCAGTTAAATGGCTGAGTATAACCATTGCTCTACTTAACTAGCATGTAAACATATTCATTGAGGACCGTTAGCACAGCCAACACACACACCCAGACCTAGTTGTAGCTCTCCTGGCTAGGGGGACAATTAGCACCTCTTTTACTTTATTAGAGGGCTGGTTTTACGTCCTCTCTTCCCTCGGGGCTCAGCAACTCCTCCTATCTGCTGATATCTAACATAATTGGAACATAAAGGTTGTTTAACACTTCAGTGGTGACCAGTGACATCACATCTGTTTCATTTCTTTCACATTCACCCTGTGTAGTTACAGTCCTGTTGCAAGTGGTTGCAGACATGCACACTGTTGAAGCTTTGAACAAATTACACCACTGTGTTACTTTAATTTCATGGATGTTTCTACCGGTGCATTTATTGAATATTAAGAACTATCTGAATATACTTATATTTATTGATTTGTTATTATATCAGTAATCTCGTTAGTACAATTTTTTAATGACATATGCAGATGTTAGACCTATTAGAAAAACGTGTAGAATAATAATCAGGTTACTTATTGGAGCTTTTAATTCCTGAACTTTTCAGCAACAGGGTAGGTCCAGGTTGGTGTTATTTATACTCCTACATATTTTTCAGTTGTCAGTTTTTTTATCTTTTATTTTTTTCTTTCTTTTTTTTAAACACTACTGTAATACTTGAGGATATGCCTCACAGATCTTCACATGTGACTTTGAGAAGCCACGGACTAACACGTTTTGTATGTTCTCACTCTATATCTTATTACATGCAGCTTTTTTATGTTTGGCTAGTATGGATGTTTTAATTAAATTTATTTATTTACTTACTTATTTTCATTTCCATGCAGTTTTACAAACTCTTGTAGAATAGAGAAGGGGTGCCCAATCCTATTCCTGGTGATTTACCTTCCTGAAGACAATCACTCCAACCCTAACCTGATCATCCATCTAATCAAAACTTAAAACTTAGAAATGAAGACTTAAAGCAATGACTGGATTTGTCAGATGGGCCCCATTAGGGTTGGAGTTGAAATCTTTTGCAAAGTAAATCACCAGGAACATTATTGGGCACCCTTAGAATAGAGTCTTGGATAACCTGAGTATATAGTCCTATTTTTAATGGCTTATTTGTAATCACATGGTCATTTTCAATTGAATACTTTTATTTATACAATTCAGTATTTTTATTGCACAATTTCAACGACTAATAGTACCTTTTTTCAAAGCATACTCTGATGTATTGATACTTAAATAGAAAACATAATGAATATTTTGGGACATTTCTGTTTCCATGTCTACACTAATCAACATTGTAAATAAATTTGTGTGAAATTTTAGGTGCGATACAAATGATGTTTGAACTTTAATTGTTTTCCCACTGAGGCATTCAGAGCTGCTGAAGTAATAGGGAGTTGATGAAAACTGATTAACAGCATTTAGCCCAGTGTGTGTGCTTTGTGTTAATGAGCTGGTACAGTAGCTGTCACAGCGCAGTTTTTGGCAGTTGCGGTGTGCGTGTTCATCGTTGACAGTGGGAGTGCACATTCTGCGGTGCTAATTGTGGGCTGGGTTACACACCAAGCTCCCACTCTTCCTATTAATGTGCACACTACTTTATTATCCTTTAACATGTCTCCGTGTTTAAGTCCCCACAGATTGGATAACAAAAGCATGACATGAGGCAGACTGGACCCATGCCAACCCCCTATTCCACCCCAGCTTGAGGTTCAATACCCTTAAATCACTCCCCCTGTCAGGGACACAAAGACCCGGCATCCCCTCAAAGGCCTCTAATTACTGTGGCGTGGTCATAATGAGGCACCCAGTCGATTGCTTTCTTCTACCCATCCTCTATTTTGTTCTGTCTCTTTTGCCCGCCCTTTTTCTCACCCCCTGCTATTAAATCCTATGTTTCACTCCTCTAAATATCATTAAAAGCTTGTAGAGTTGAATGATGCTGTTCAAGGACTCAGAATGTCGTTTCCAAAAGACTAGTCACACGAGCACTCATTCTGCTCAGGATGTCAAAAGAATCTGCACTTTGGTGAAGAATCAAAAGCACTCACTCAGCCTCTCTAAAGCGTGTGGTTGCTCTCTGTTTATGTAAATGTCAGTGGAGACGGAGGATATTGTATGAGAGCTTGGTGTCGGTGCTTCTGTTTACAGATCAGCTGCTTTTCTTTATCTTCTGTAGACCAGTACGCTGACACAATGCCCTCAAAAATAATAGCTCATGTACTGTCATGCTCTTTTGTTCTGAGTTTTTCCTGGTATTTCTCACTTTTTGTCACTCCTGGCTCAGCAGCGTTTAAGCGCATTGCCGTTGCACTGATGGATAGAGTTTGGAGAAAGAACAGAGCTGTGACTAATATGCTCGCTGCCTCTCCTTACAGGTGTACGTATGTTAAAAACATCGCCAGGAATGGCCTTACCCAAGAACTCGTGTCTTTGCATATCTGCCTCACAGCAGTCAACAGACGCACTGTAGCCATGCTGAGCATAGACCTGATATTGAGATCAGCTAGGATTTTCATTTTACCAGTCTGTGCTGACATACAGAAATAACCAGGGATGGAACATCCAGAAGAAAATGTAATCAGATATGTTTGGTATCAGAAGTTTTACAACTTTTTTTGGTGTTCTTAGAGTTTCTATATAGATTAAGATCGAGTAGCAGACAGAATATTCATTAAAGGTTCGATTTTTTGTTTAGTTTTGTGTGCGACGAATCTAATTTAATTAGAAAGTATTAAAAACTGGTAGCTAATACATGTCCTACATGCTAGCTTAATTTGGTTCAGGGCTCCAAGGCAAAGCTTAAAGAAGTAGATACTGATGAGAAGGTTCCTATCAAACTTCCTCTGTTGGATCTTTTAACATTTAACCTTCTCCATTCCAGATGTATGAAGAAAAGGATTTCTCTGTGCTGTACTTTTATTTGTAACTTGCCATTTGTATTCTTTTTTTTTCCTTTACATTTATAAATCTTAAGCATTCAATTAATAATTTTTTCTGACTTTTACTCCCCTAAAAGATCTTCGTGCACAGCATTTAGATCCAAAGTTCATCTAACTAGGAACTGCCAGGAAAACCTGCCTTTTGCATTAGATATAAAAGCATTGTCAACGCACTTATATGTTAAAACCAGACAGATTTAATCCAGTCGATGCAGCTGTTCCCAGCAACAGTCATCCATTATTAAACCAAGGGCTTCATCCAAAATGCTAGATTGCTCATCTAGCTACAGAGCAGGATGGTATTCTTTTTCTTTAAGATATGTTTCATAAAGAGTTTTCTCTCTCTGTCTTTTGAATGAATTACGTTACAGAGTTCCTGAAATGTCGTCTCAGTTGCAGAGGATAAATCTTTTTAAGAGTGTCAAATCGCAAATAACGTCAGACTTCTCTGTGTGCATTTGGTTTTCAGGATGCAGAGGAATATGCTGAGCTGCCAGTGCGCCATAATGAAGATCAGCTGAACAGTGAGCTAGCACAGCGCCTTCCGCTGCAGGTCAATCCACACTCATACGACAGCGCTCACACCAAGACCAACCTGCTTTTGCAGGCCCACTTCAGCCGAGCTCAGCTGCCATGCAGTGATTACGGCACAGATACAAAGACCGTCCTGGACAACACCATCCGCATCTGTCAGGTTAGTGCACATCTGTGTGTGTGTTGAGCTTCATGATGTATGTGCATCAGATCTGCTTTCCATTGTTGCTGGGCCTTCATGTTGGCGTACGCTGCATTAGAGTGGAGGCCATCCAAACCCTATACATTTTACTACGGCATCCCTTTCCATCATCTGGGGGGCTTTCATTGCCATCAAAGCGATTTGCTTGTCTTCATACATCATAAAATCGATGCTAAGGCCTGTGTATGGTACCGATGAGCACATTTCCATGTGTCAGAGAAGCCCTCTCGGATGTTCCTTTGGAAAAGGGGGGAAAAAAGGAAATTCATCCCCTCCAATGTGACAACTGAGACCTGACCTAAGGCTCGGTTTATGCAGGCTTCAGGCTTTACGCTGTTACGCAGCATTGTGTCAACTGCACTCAGCAATCACTCCAAAGTCAGCTATATAGTGTTACAGCGCAATCCATAAAACATGTGTTTCAGGATTTTATGTTCATATTCCACTGAAATCATTCTTTCCTACACTGGGTAATCCCTCATATGTCTTATGACATTTAAAGAATAATGAAACGCTTGAAAGAGAAATATACTTGATTTCATTTGGGAAGATATGCAGTGTTTTTTTCCCCCCTCTCCTGTGCATTTCCCGTGTGTGTCCAGGTTTGTTGTTTAACTGGCAGTTATTCAGTTATTGGGACTGGTTCATGACGTTGTTAGTATGCCTGGGGTCTGGAGACCTATAAATAAAGTGTGAGCGCTGACACTTACAGCACCTTAGAGACAGCACAGCATTTAACATCCCTCCACAGATCAAACGCATTAAAACAACAGTGCAGCTCATTGCCTTCTCCCCTAAAGCAAATGTCACTATACGTTTCCGAACAGACATTTTACATTTTACATCTTTTTCTATTAATCTTGTGTAGCCCATAACTATATCTCCATGCTAGCATTCGGCTTCTGTCATTCTTTCAGCTTTAGATTTTTTTTTCCCATCATGCAACCCCCCTAAAATTCACTTAAACCTACATCAGACAACCTCTTTGAAAACTACAGTGAAGCCAGGGGCAAAATGTAGGAGGTGTGGAGATGATTTATTGCCACATGGTTGTCAGGTTTCTGGCCACATCATAAAAGCATCTGAAGCTGGCTAGATAACCTGTCGTTGATTGTTCATGCCTGATGGCACGCCTGTGGATCTGTTTGCGATTGGCTATGCCTGCTCTGAAGATGCACCCTGTGCTGATTGTTCACGCTGGCAGCTTGGCTTTGGGAATGGATCTGTCGGTGGATCTGTTAGCCATTGTCCATGGCTGTGGATATACTTGATTGTCTACAGCCGGCGTGTGTGTGTGTGTGTGTGTGTGTGTGTGTGTGTGTGTGTGAGAGAGAGAGAGAGAGAGAGAGAGCGTGTGGGAGTGATTGGCCATGCTTGTCCATGTGGTTACTTTTGCAGGTTCCTGCTGTGCCAGGTTGTAGCTTCTCTGCCAGCAGCTGCCTGTCTTCACAGCATGTATCCAAAGCTAGCCTTTCGTAGCAAACAGCTGAGCTAACTACAGAGTGCTGTCTAAAGATTAATCAGCAGAGTCCACTAGACTGTCCAGCCAATTTCATATCAGCAAGTCTTAATTCAAAGTCTTAATTCACTCCCACTCCATTTGTTGGGATTATCTTGATTCATCAGAGGGATGTCGGTATTTACAATGTGTAAAAAGTGTGTAAAATAAGTGTGTGTGTGTGTGTGTATGTTGACTTTGTTTTCTTTATTTTTCCTCAAACAACTGCTCTGGGACTGTTAAACCCAAGACTATCATGGAAAGTTTTCAGTGCCATGCCACCCACTGGACTCTCAGATACAGAATCGGAGAACTGTCTTACACAGACACACACTTGGCCTTGAATCTGTTGCAAACAACATACGACAAAGAAATAAGAGACATGGCACTTGCATACAAATATATTTTTGGTATGTCCAGTTTAAGTTGACGTCAACGGAGTGGTGCATGCTACACTCAGAGCGAGGACAGCTGCATTTAAATCCGGAGACCCATGTGAGTACAGGAAAGCCCGGTACCGTCTAAGTAAAGCAATAAAAACGACCAAGGGACAGTACAGAGAGAAGGTGGAGTCCTGTTACAGTGGATAAAACATTGAGCACAAGTGGAGTGGGCTAAAGACCATCACAAACTACCAGGGAAGAGCTTTAACATGGGGGAGGTAACTGCTTCGCTACATGAGGAGCTGATCACCTTCTATGTCCACTTTGAGAACCCCAGCAAGCCGGAGTTTCTGTCGGAGGAGGACAGCTGTCCTTTTCAGATCCCTCGGGCAGAAGTGTATAAGTTTAAAGTTACTACTTTAAAAAGGTAAAAACATGGAAAGCTCCTGGACCAGACAACATCCCAGTCCATGTTCTTAAAGCATGCGGTCAGGAACTGCCGGACGTCTTCATGGACATTTTTAACCTTTCCCTGCTCTTGTCTGTAGTCCCCACATGTTTCAAGAGGACCACCATTGTCTCTGTCTATGTAAGCTGCCTCAACAACTATCGCCCAGTAGCACTCACCTCTATCATCATGTAGTGCTTGAGCGTATAGTAAAATCTCACATCACATCTTCACTGCCTGCTACACTCGACCCATTTCAGTTCACCTACAGGTCAAACAGATCCACAGACAATGCAAAAGCGCTGGCTCTGCAGACTGCCCTCTCTCACATGGACCACAGGAACACTTATGAGCAGATGCTGTTTTGACTACAGCTCCGCTTTCACACCATACTACTGAACTGCTGAAATACTGGACAATCTGCACAATTTTGCACACTCATTGTACTCGCTACATGCACACACTACTTCTGCACTACAACCACTTTAGTATTTTTCTTTAGTATTCTGCATTTATCCTACTGTGTACATACATATATGGCCTGGCCATATATGGCCTGCAATGACCTGGCGAGCTGTCCAGGGTGAACTCTGCCCTCGCCCAGAGTTGGCTGAAATGGGCACCAGCTGCCGGTAATAATGTTTAATTCTTACTTGTATATGAAAAATAAACTTGAAACTCATGGCTTATCCCGTTCACTCAGTCCGTCTCTTGTCCAAAATCTGTAGCTAATTATTATTTTCTTTAGTGCATGGTCTCTTGTACGGGACTGCCCGTGCCATCTTGCATTTTATTTCATATACGATTCTAAGGGTTATGCCCAGCATGGGTTCACTACACCCTATTTGTGCACACCCTATTCGTGCACACCCTATTGGACAACTGTGTATTCCTCCTTTTTTCCCCTAAGAATAAGTTTATTTTTATGTATGTGCAGTTGTGTGTCCCATAAAGCTGGAAATAACACACACAGTCATGGTTTAGGGCAGGTTCTGAGCAGATCTCTTATGGCTAGATAAATAATTCCTGTCATCTCAGTGCTAATGAGGTACTTTATGCCTGTGCTTGTGCTCAAAGCACTGGAAGGGCTACAGATTTCTAGTCGTTTTCTCCAGTGGCAGTGGAGAGCAATTTTAGTAGACAGGTTAAATGAGACATAGTGCTTGTGTGATCATTTCTCTCCCTCAGCCTTTCTCCATCCCTTCTTAACAGGGGCTCCGGTGACATCAGCCCATTGCTGTCTTCAGTTTGCTTAAGCAGCTACTGTGAAATGTTAATCACAACTTTAATTTGTACTGCATTAGCATTTTGATTAACTCACTAGGCTTGCCGCTGCACTCAAGGTGCTTTTTAGTCATAGTTACCGCGGAAATGACTTTTTGATTAATTAAGTTTGTTAGCGCAGCTGAGCTCAGCAAACTTTAACCTTATGTTGAAGATGAGCCGCAGACATGAGAGAGACTGGGTATGAATCGTAGATATGCAGTCAGTTGCACCGAGTTTCTACATTTTTAATATTGGAAATTTATGTGCTTAAAATATAAGTTATAAGATTTCAATATTAATAGCAATTACCTTACACCAATCATAATTGCATAGAGAGATATATTACCACTGTTATTTCTCATCCTAACATGTGTAAGGTTTGTCTTTTTTTGGTCTTGTCTCTTCAGGCCATGTTGGACGTGGTAGCAAACGAAGGATGGCTGGTGTCTGGTCTGAGCATCTGTAATCTGGTGCAGATGATTGTTCAGGCTAGGTGGCTTCACGACTCCCCTCTGCTCACCCTGCCTCATATAGAACATCGGAACCTCTACCTCTTCAGGTGTGTACACTGTGGTTTCTGTTTATCTAGAGTCAAACTCAAGGCCCTGAATCAAATTGTGATTAGTGAAATACAAACACAATCTACATTTACGTCTGCATTTGGCAGACACTTATCCAGAGCGACTTACATTTTTATACATCTGAGCCATTGAGGGTTAAGGGCCTTGTTCAAGGGCAGTGGCAATGGCAGCTTGGAGGTACGTGGGCTTAAACCTCTGACCTTTGGATCAATAACCCACAACCCTTACCACTGAGTCACCACTGCCCATCTATGTGTCATTCTAAAATAAATGACTGATTCGATTTAATTTCAGGTCCACTTTAAAGCGCTTTTATTTTAGCAATAGACCTTGTCACAGAGCAGGTTTATTTATTCATTTGTTGTTGTTTTATTTAGTATGTAGGTTTGGCTGTCTATTGTGTCAAGGTAAGACAACCTTGACATCTTAGGAGAAGCCAGAACCAATAGGGAACCCAGCCATATCATTAAAATCACTTACTGGTGAAGTCAGTGACATTGATTATCTCATTGCAGTAGCACCTGTCAATGAGTTGGATGTATTAGACAATCAGGTCTCAAAGTTGGACCTGTTGGAAGCAGGAAAAATGGACAAGTGTGATCTGGTTCACTGTCTCAAGTGTGTCATTTTGAGGATTAAATGGCTGGATCTATTAATTTCCAAAACATCAGGCCTTGTAGGGTATTCCTTGCAGTGGGTATTAGCTCCTAAATGTTGTACAAGGAAGGATCAGTGAATCAGAACTGGTGAATCAGTATCAGGGTCATGAACATCCCAGGCTCAATGTGTGGGGAGTGAAAGCTAGTCCGATCCCACAGATGAGCTTCTGTTGCACAGTTTGCTTAAAAAGTTAATGTTGATTATGATAGAAAAAAGTCAAATTACATAATGCTTCCCAGCTTACTACATAGCCACTGACAAGCCAGAGTCTGTGTTTTCCTACAATTAGCTTTCGCAGTGGGCATTTGGGCTACTTCTTAACTTACAGAGCATAAAGGATCTGCTGCTAATGTCTTGGGGCCAGATAGCAGCTCACGTTGTCCTGATTATATTCAAATCAGTATACATTTTGAGCCAGTTCAAATATTATATTGAATTGATCATAATCAAATGTGTTTATGATGTTGAGTGTTTTTCCTGCAGGAGATAAACATATTCATATGATTAATGCATTTTTAATCCTTGCTTATTTTATTCTACTGTAATTGCCCCTGATAAAAATGACTCCATTTTTCATAAACTGGAATAAAAAAAAAGCCTCTGCCACAGTCTGTCCATGAATTCCTCTCTTGCCATGTATATTATACATGAATGCGAGAATTTAGCATTAATCATAGTGTTGTCTGCATCCTGCTCCAGTCTGAGAGAAGAGAGCATGCTCGCTTCCTTTCAGCAGTGTCCTGAGAAAGGGGCCTCTCACCTGTGGTGCTTTGATTTTAGCTCAGTCACATGGTATCATGCCTAATCCATCTACCACCTCTGTTCAAACTCTGCAAACACTATTAGCATTGCTTATCTGCTGGCATTGTCCTCCAGACAGCCTCAAACACAACCCCAGTGGACATTTTCTCTCTCCCACACACACAAATCTGTGGTTGGTACCGGATTTTCTTTTACCCGTATAATTCATGTCACTGTGGTTATATCCCGTCGTGAAGTCTAATTTGGTAGAAAGACAATAAAAATGGTAAGATGAGGATCAGGAAAGGCTGGATGTCCTGCATTGCTGAGACAGCAGGAAGAGCTCGGCTCGGCCATCAAAATGGGCATGAAGGTGGATACATGACTGCTTTTTTTCCATTCACTTTTTACAACAGAAAATGGAGCTCCAAAGGTGGGAAGGGCGGAACCAGTGGTTATCAAGGCCCAGTTGATGGGCTTCCTGAGCTCATAGCTGCTTGTGATGGAAGAGAGGAGATCTTTACAGCCATGGTGAAGGAGGAGTTTGAGCCCCAAAAGATTGCTCAGGTAACTCACTTTAATATACTTTACAGACCTAAATAACATGTTCACTGATGTAGAACCAAATGTGTATGTAGGACAATGTAGGGCAGTGGTGGCTTAGTGGTTAAGGTGATGAGTTACTGATCTGAAAGTCAGCAGTTCAGTTCCCATTTTCACTACTGTTGGGCCCTTGAGCAAGGCCCTTAACCCTCAGGTGCTGAGTTGTATAAAAATAATAATTGTAAGTCGCTCTATATGAGAACGTCTGCCAAATGCTGTAAATGTAATAATGTAAATGTGTAAAGAAGTACAGAGCATTTTACTGGCAGTAAAATGATGGACAGAATTTTGGCATTTTTAGAATTTTAGACACTGTCTCTTGTAATTCTAAGAATAATTGAATGAATTCAGCTTAGTCCTGGATAATTATGGCATGTGCACACATCAGAGAGGACACACACGCTCACAAACATGTGATTTGCAGCATGCAGCAGACGGTCACGGTGGTCTCAGGTAGCACCAGGATCCCCAATTATCTCCCAAATGTGAGGGTTTAGCGCTCCAATCTAAGTGCTAATTGCGACAGTAATGAGAGCGTCCGGGCAGAGCGGCGAGCCCAGCGCCCATTCCCCATCAGTATTCTATCCACCCCCACCTTCTACAACACACCCCCAGCAGTCTTGGCCCTGCTAATTAAATAAGCACATGCACCGCCGCGTTCTCATCTCATTTGCTGAGGAAATGTAATCCTCACATAAATAGCTTTGGCAGGGTGAATCTGTGCTGTTTTCCCCCTTTCATGGCTCTAATACTCACAGAGCTGCAGCAGCCGAGCTCTGTCAGTCTCTATCAGTCCGTCAATCACACACAGCACATGTTCTTAATATTTTCTTATACTGCTCCTTCCTCACATTGGTGCTAGAATAAGCACATAAGCTAATGTGATCTATTTTTAATTTTTGTTTAGCGTTTTCCTATTTTACCAGAAATGCTGTTAACTAGCTGGTGTGTAGATGTAGATTGTCATTCTGCATCTGAATAAAGTGTGATGGGGCATGATCTTATAAGAAAATAATCCACAACAGGGCAGTGTGATAAAACCAATCGCAAACCATGGATACCGTAAAACGGGGTGAATAGGGATACTTTTTAAAATGTTTGTTTGCTAATTCTGCTGCAGTTATTTTTTTGTACTGGGATCATACTGGGATGGCATTTAAACAAAAAAGGCACCAACTGTGCTGCATAATTAGTACAGTACAACAAAACTCATGTTTTCATCACATGGCTAAATGTAAATAAAGATGTCTATAGAAAATGAAATGTTCTGCTTCCAAAATGTTCTGGCGATTAACCCCATCAGCCTTTCATCTCAAGCACTTCGAGAACACCTCTTTTGAGTTGCTTTGTCTCTGCAATTTTAGCTTTAATATCTTTTTTCCAGTCAAACATTTCTTCTACCTTTGGCCATTTCCAATTGATGCCACGCTTTTCCATGGATTTGTACACACGTGGCATAATGTTCCTATTCACCCCAGCTGTACTTGAAATTTGTCTGAAATGAAAACATTTTTAATAAACTACTCTACGTTTATCATACAACTTACACATTAAGTATATTTTATTTGTAACCACACCAGTCTTGTCTGCAGAAACAAAGTTTGACAACATTCTAATTGACAACATTAAATTAACCTTTAAAATACATAGACAACATTTTCCTGCATAGCTTTGCAAAAAAAAAGTTAATCCATTATCTCTGATACAGAGACAATTAGTCTTGAATGACCTTCATACCTGAAAAATATTAGGACCCAGACTTTAACATAACATAGATTTTCAACACCTTGAAAAATTTTTCCTGTTGTTGTTCTTATTCAAACCCATGTTCCTACTCACCCCTTTTTATGGTGCTCTTAATGCCCTCCAGTGAAATATTTTTGTGTGGCCTGCCAGCAAAGCAATACACAGGGATCACTGTGTGTCATCTTGCGTCACTGTCATCTGAGTCGTCATCATCACACTTGTAATCCTAAATCAATTAACTTAACCACATTCAACCACACTATACTATTGTTCACCTCTTGTTTTATTTTTGTAAGGATTACAAGGTGTGTGTGTGTGTGTGTGTATGTATGTGTGTATATATATATATATATATATATATAAAAGTAAAAAAATGCAACCTCTGCCTCAAAGAAAAGTTCCTGATCATATGTCACCCCGAACTATCAACACTCAATAAACGCAA
>JAOUQZ010000044.1:20060984-20071111 GCA_028564935.1 Neosilurus hyrtlii
TGAGATGGGCACCAGCCTCCCCGCGACCCTAAGTAGGAATAAGCGGTTCAGAAGATGAATGAATGAATGAATGAATGAGTTAAAGAGTTCCGGCACTGG
Source organism: Neosilurus hyrtlii (assembly GCA_028564935.1). NCBI lineage: Eukaryota > Metazoa > Chordata > Actinopteri > Siluriformes > Plotosidae > Neosilurus > Neosilurus hyrtlii. The sequence continues at coordinate 20,061,084 of JAOUQZ010000044.1, forward strand.
TCATCTTTACAGCATAAACTGTGCATATGTAATTTATGCGATACAGACACCTATTTTAACATAAATGACCATAAAAAGCACGAAACTGGGTAGTTATATCCCAGCAGGGGCTGAACTGCGGGGGTTTGCAGTTGTTTCCCTGGAAGTGATGTGAGGTTGTTGAGCGCAAATAAACAAGCAAAGTTATTCAGCGAGTGATATTTTAGGTGATAAAAAATGTGTTCAAGAAGCAACTATAGCTAGCAACTTCGAGGAAATGGGTGTAAATGGTTACGTATTTGAACAAATGAGGGAGGAGTCTTGAGACATCCACAAGAGACTTGTGAGACGTCACATTTTAGTGACTCTTAGGACGAGAATGCTGCCAGAGATGAGCGTGAAGGTAGATCCAAAATGGTTTATGCAGTTAACCTTTTGCCAACTTGGCTTTCCTGTTCGTTTGTTTAGGAACAAAATAAATGTTTTCTGTGATCTCTGCACTTGCTGTTTGGCTCAGTGTTACGCTAGATGGGCCAGTGACATAGCCCAGCCAATCCAATGAAATCAGAATCAGAATACTTTATTGATCCCGGAGGAAATTGTGTATTCATGTCACTACCAGGCTGGAACAGTGCCAATCCGATAGGCAACATGACTCTCAGCATGTCTAGAGTCGTAACACTTGTGTGCTCTTTGAAAATGGGCATGAACTGATGTTGCTGGAAGGAAACGCTGATGCTATGTGATCATTTTAAGTAGCTATTAACAATAACTTACCACAGGCACCCTGTAAGAGCCATCCAGTGCATTATTAAAACTTGGAAGGCTAGTGCTGGACTTTCAACTTCACCAAAGAAATGTGATCAGAATCACTTAAATACTTTGTGAAATTGTGTTGTTAAAAAAACAAACAAACTGTAAAATCTACAGCTATATTTATTAGAGAAAGTAAGAGCATTTCCATATTCACAATATGATGAGAACTTGGAGGATAAAGACTGAACTACTGTTTGTTCACAGGAAAAGCACTTTATGCTTTATGGAGAATAATCAGAACAAAATATTCAGTTTGCAAGGGAGCATAAGGATTGGACTAATTGGGGAAAACATGTGATGGTAATAGGTCATGCATTCTGATGAGTCCAGATTTACCCTATTCCAGAGTGAAGACTGTGAAGGCAGTGTTATGATCTGGGGTTGCTTCAGTTAGTCAGGTCGTGCCTCTGCAACATTATGTGGAAGTAAAATGAAGTTAACTGATGACCTGACTGCACGGCCAGATTCTATCATTTAAATAAGCAAAAAAAGTGGTTCAGGAAGCATGAGGAATCATTTCCACATGAATTGGCACCAGAGACACCCAGCCTTAACCATGTTGAAAGTCGTTTGAATGTCCTGTAGAAGAATTTACAGAGTGTTCAGCAAAACAGTGCTAGTCTGGATGGAAATAAACAATGTGATGTTGCATAAGGTTGGCGAAACAGTGTCTCAGTGAAGGTCTTACGCCATAATCAAAGGTGAAGTTGTCCAATGAAATTTTAGTTTGTGACTTTTGGGGCCCAGGCAGGTTTTGTTTTTTTGTTTTTTTTCTTTTGCACTTTACACTGAAGACATGTTTTTGGCCTAAAAGTCTATCATGTTTTTTTTTTTTCAATATGCCTTGATTAATTTTCTTTCTTGCATCTGTGTGTATGAAGTGCTCTTGTGAGACCTGGCAGGTTTGATATGCAAGTCACAGTCCCCAGACCTGATGTAAAAGGACGCACTGAGATCCTTAACTGGTACTTAAAGAAAATAAAAGTGGACCCTGGTGAGAAAATATTTTATTATTAGAGTCAATGAATAAACATACAAATTTCTATAATAGACTTTTAATAGTTAATGATAATTTTTTCTGAATTTTTAAATGTATTTTGATGTTTCTAGATGTGGATGCAGAAATTATTGCCAGGGGGACAGTAGGTTTCTCTGGAGCAGAACTGGAGAATTTGGTGAATCAGGCTGCACTAAAGGCTGCTGTAGATGGAAAGGAGATGGTGACAATAAAGGAACTGGAGTTCGCTAAAGACAAGATCCTCATGGGTGAGGCTTAAAGCCTCTTTCACACGGGAAGTGACAAGCGACCATGTAAAGTCAATGATCGTTCACACGTTATATACGCGGATAGAGCGGACATGAGGTACAGTTTTCTCGAGAACCAAAAGTGGGCGGGCGCAGAGTTCAACTGATCTGAGCTTTCACGTGACACGAGTCGAGCAGTTACCAATCAGAGCTTAAAGATACTGTTGATTGACAGATGCTTCCAATCACAGAGTTTACCATATTGTGTCTGTGTGGAAACCATAAACGCGAGTTTAAATGTCCTGCTCACATTAACATGGAAGAGCAGCTTATTATTGCCGTGTGTAAATATCCTGTACTTTATGACTGCAAACAGAAATTTTATAAGAATAATAACCTGATATGTGATGCCTGTGTCCACGTTTCCAAAATGGTTGGCATTTCCTGTAAATTTATATTGTATACATTTATTTAGAGCTGAATGAAATGTACATTAGGTGGGTTGGGTAGTAACTTGAGTACAAGGTTTTGCTAACATCTTTTCCTACATTTTAATAAAAATGCATAAATCAGTAGATAAAAACTTTGAGTTGAGAAAGTTGAGAATAAAGTACTGCTGAAAGTGTAGTCTAAATGGAGCTCCTTAACAAGTGTATGATTCTCCCTGTGATGATACCGGGCTTGTATCATATGATGTACTCAGCAGGAGCAGTGATGTTGTGATCTTTCTCAAACGGAGAGCAGAGATGGTGAGGAGAGCAAACTGTTCCTGGTTCATGATGCACAAGAGTCTCCATACTACTATACTCGCTATGGGATAATAATGATAATAATAAGCTATATGTTATAATATGAGAAAATAAACTTAAACAATATAAGATAATGATAAAAGCTCAGAAGAGCTCACAGTTACACTCGGAAAGATTTTGAAGCGAGATACACACGAGGGAGTTACCTAGGCGACGGAAGCTGAGAGGTGAAGTGATTCACCTCTCTCACCAGGCGATGCTGCGTGTCTCTTGTCGGCGGGCGTGCAGCTTGTCACTTGTCGCTTCCTGTGCGAACTCAGCTTAATACTGTGCTGATGGGAGTTTCATTATATTTGGAGTTATGACTATTCAGCAACTAATCTGATAATTTCTCAACAGGCCCAGAGCGCAGGAGTGCTGAGATTGACAAGAAAAACAAGACAATCACTGCCTATCATGAATCGGGGCATGCTATTGTGGCATATTATACTAAAGATGCCATGCCCATAAATAAAGCTACTATCATGCCACGTGGACCCACCCTTGGTCATGTAATGGACACTAAGATAACGTTTTTTGTTAATGTCAACACTAAAATGTTTTACAAAAACACTTTCAACAATACATTTATGCACTTGTATCTTCACATTCAGGTGTCTATGCTCCCAGAAAACGATCGATGGAGTGAGACTCGGGCTCAGCTGTTGGCTCAGATGGATGTCAGTATGGGTGGCAGAGTGGCAGAGGAGCTCATCTTTGGGGATGAAAACATAACTACGGGTGAGAATGTGTTCTGACGGTAGGATTGTGTCTCATGTTTATTTAGATCACTTCTAAAGTGTGGTTCATTATTTTTAGGTGCATCAAGTGACTTTGATGGAGCAACTAAGATCGCAAAGATGATGGTTACACGCTTTGGAATGAGCGACAAGGTAGGATTACTGATCAAATGCTTGATACATTTTTATGATTAGCCTACATTTTAGGAATTCATGGGTTTGTGACTTATTTTGAGTTTCCTCAGTTGCTTGTATTTAATGATTATTATGCAAAGCAATTTTCTGCTGAGTGGACACATGGGGTTTATATAATAAGTAGATGGTGGACTGTAAATTCCATTTGGATTTGACTGCTCATTTTTATTGAAAACATAGGGAGAAAAGTAATGAGCATCTCTTGTATGGTTCATATATTTCTTATGAAAGCTTCATCTGATATCTGATATTTATTATTTGTTCTGATTATTTTGTAGTCTATAAGGGAAAGTGAACTCTTGAACGTTTATATTTAGAATGTTTGTGCTGATTTACATTAGGGCATTGTGTGTAGGCACTCATGCAGGGGTCAGTCCTCACAAGTGTTGTGTGGTGTGTACACCAGGGGGCAGTGCTGCTTGATCTAAGGTCAGAATTATAGGAACAGCAAAGACGAGTCCTTCATCTCACTGTAGGGGTATGCATGGGTTTAAAAAGTATAGTAATGTGTTCACTGATCAGCTCACTGCGTGATTTAAACATGAAGCATGGTGGGAAATCTTGCTAGCCTGTGGAATATGGAAATTTTATTGGATTTGTTTTTTTTTTGGTCCTTTTGTTGTTAAGTATTATCATTTTAATTCAGATCTGTCTGGAACAATATTGTGCTTTTATTATTTTTTTAAAAAGGCTTTAAGTGTAACAGGATGTTTTAAATTTGATTTTATTTATTTATTTTTATAAATAAGGGTTTACTCTTTTATAATCCACAATCCTTAGGATGTTTCCATATGCGACAGGACACATCTCCCCACCAGTCACAATACAAAGGACCGTGGTTACTCACAAAACACAATTAGCTGCCTGGAGAAAAACAAGCCAGAGCATCAAACCAGGACTTATTTAACTAATTCTTGGAACTGGGCTACATTAGTGATATTTGCTAGGACGTTACTGTTAGGTCGGTGTAGTTTGTGTATAAACTGCAGTGCTGCTGCCAGTTTAATGGTTAAGCTTTAAACTTTTTTTTTTTTTTTTTAAATGTTGTTTTATTGTGTAACATTAGTCATCTGAATCTGTTGTTGTTTTCCGACTTTTCCAGTTGGGTGTCATGACCTACTCTGACCTGTCCAAGCATAGCCCAGAAACACAAGCTGCTGTTGACCAAGAAGTCAGAACGCTGCTACAGGTACCTTTCACTCTCACAGTCACTCAGTAAAGCAGTTCATAATCTTAAGGAGTACACATGTTAATCCTTTATGTATTCCACCCTTGTATTTTTTCCATCAGGATTCTTATGAGCGTGCTAAGAAACTTCTCAAGACATACAGCAAAGAGCACAAAAAACTGGCAGACGCACTGCTCACCTATGAAACTCTGGATGCAAAAGAAATTCAGATGGTTCTGGAGGGCAAATCTCTCGACCCCAGATGATATTGTTCTCCAGAATGACATCCATTCATATTCATTAAAACAGAGGTGATGGAATGTAGAGAGACAATTAATATAATTTCAGTTGTTCCACTCTCAATAAGTGGAGACAAATATGCTGCGTAATGTTTCAATAAATTTTTCACTTCTATTATTCTCCATTATTTGGAAAGCCAAATGAATTTCAGAGACACCCTCTTGGAGCTCCTTGAGCTATTTTACTTTCCTGAGGCAATTAAAAAAAAAGTCCTGCAGTTATATCTCCTCTGTAGCCGTTATGTACCATTTCACTTTATGTATTTACACTTTTGCACAACAGTTCCTTTTGTGTCAGATGAACTCTCTCAGTGCATATTGGAAAGTACAGGTCAATGAGCACACTTAACCATCCTGTGTGTGTAGAAAGGCATGGTTATCTCTTCCTCTTTGTGAACTTTTTTGCTGTTACAAGTCCAGTAAAACTGAGTGAAATTAAGAAACCAAGTTTTACCATCATGGATCAAACCATGAATGACACAGTCAGGATTTGCATTCCACAGATACAGACCTCAATATATTTTAATAGCACCATTAAACATGATCTTGATCACATGTCTGTTTTATGGTAGCAGGTTAATGGAATCATAGCACATTACTGGAGTAAAAATAATAATAATGATAAAAAATCTTTGAACTATAGTCTTTGCAATTGATGTTAAGCTGCACCTCAGAAATGTTTAACATACCTGATTAATTTGTTTGAACTTTGAACTAACAAATGAACTTTGTGTTTATGGACAAACAGTGAAAATTTTAAGGTCTTGGAGGTGAGGTTTAACTTACTTATTTATTCACACAAGAATGTGACCTCAGAACATCAGTATTACTTCAATAATAGGAGTGGTTTATTCAAGGAGCAACTCCCATCTTTCAAACATTCAGAAAAAAACAATTATATTGTGACTAATGTCCTGCTTTTCATGAAGGAGTTTTCACTTATTTTCTCCTGCAAAAAAAAAAGTAAGGTTAAAGTGATGAACATCAACATAGTTGCAGGATTCAGTACCAAAAGTTTCCTTTTGTCCCTCATCAGCTGATTTACTTTCATTAAATATTTATTTGCCTCATGTTGGTTTGACATTATGCTGATGGAAGTCATCTGTACTTGCCTGATTAACTGTGACATGTTTTGTGGCTGGTAAAGGAGTTGTGATGGAAACCCTGTATATAAAATCTATGTAATGTCTGTCTGATCTGTGAATTAGCCCTCAGTGAAAATTATTTGCCTAGTGCAAAATGATCAGTGATGAATAAATAATAAAGTGTGCTGGAAATTGATTTTAAAAAGTGATGTTTGTTTGTTTATTTAATTATTTCTAACAGAGATTGTAAATGTAGCATATACTAGCAAGATCTACCGTTCTAGAGAAATAAGTGAGATGCCCTGTAGAGTCTAGAGTTTTAAGTATAATAATCCAAAATATCCCCTTACTATAACTTAATAAGAGGGAACTACTTTAAATGATCACTACCTCTAAAGAACACAAACACAGAGGCAACTGATCTGTTTTTTGGGGGGTAATTTTCTGCTTTACTGATTTATTTTATTTATGTATTTATTTTGTCAATGATGTGTAACAGAAGTCCTTTTAACTGATCAGATTTCTTGAATGCCACTGTATTACTGGAGGTTGGAGAAAATGGTTCCATTATGTTCCCCTTAATGGAAGTGCCTCTAAATGCCTCTTTTTTTTTCTTTTCCTTAATTTTTACCCAGCCATGCTATTAATGGATTCTGTTTCAAATCACCTTAATTGTGGGTTGCATGAAGAACCTGATGTAACTCAATATCCCTCTTTTTAACAGAGGCTTTGGTGTAAACAATTGTGACTGATAAAGATGCTTTATAAAGGGCCTGGGATGTAGTGCAGGCATGGATATGGACACACATGTATTCTGTTCTTAACAGAAGTAAGAGTGGTGCTGATCTATTAATGGGATATTTCAAGCTTAAACAGTTTTAGATGGGGAAAACAGCATGGATGAAGACATTGCTGTAGTTGGCATTGGGTGTTGCTTCCCAGGAGGTAAGTGCCAATACTTTTCACACTGATTCTCCCATGAGTGTTGTGCATAAATACTCATGATGTGTGGCATTGTTGCAGGTGAAGGAATTGACAATTTCTGGAAAGTTCTTGTTGATGGGAAAAATTGTGCTGTGGATATTCCAGAGCAGAGGTTTGATATAACACAGTGGTATGATCCCGATAATACAATTCTTGGGAAAATACAAACCGCTAAAGCTGCTTTCATAGACGGGTAAATAATTTTTATGGTCTCCCAACCCCCCTTCTTGTTCTTTGTTGAATTTTTTTCTCTTTTTCTTGTTTTTTTTTTTTTTTTTTTTAAACACTCTTGCCTTTGAACCTTTTATTTTTTATTTTTTCAATTTTATTCTTTGCTGTTATGTATAATCTTGTAAATGGTCACATAACAGGCTTATTTTATTTCAATATACTAAAATTGTCATATAATGATTACGTGTGTATCATGCAAAGTGAATACTTTAAATGTAGGTTATTTATGCATGTATAGCATTGTTTACTTAGTATGTATGGCCCCTAATTGTCTGCATGGATCTTGGCTGATTAGACAAAGGCCCATTTATTTAAATTGTGAGCTTTGTTTGATGGCTGTAAATAACTGGCAGAAGACTTTTAATCAGCAAACAAGGCCAAATCTTCTCCTTGCTGAAGATCTGTGCTCTGAGGTTTGGATTCAGTTGTATTTCAATTTCAGTTCTTTGGGGAATTTTAGAATCATCAATAATTCTGGTCCCATAAAATGAGAGGATTATTTATAGATAAGAGTGTAATGTCTCCCAGGCCAATTTGGACGTACATACCCTTATTATTGAATCTATCAGTCTGTTCTTCACAGCTTTTGTGCAATTATGTTCTCCTTTAGGTCCGAGCAAAATAAACCCCTACTAAAGGTCCACCAAAAAAAAAAAGTTGAGAAATTTTTTCAAATTCATTATTTAAAAACCTTTGGAGTATTCCACAGTAATTGCAAATCTGCTTAACATTTTTGGGTTTAACGAGTATTGTGTGTATATGTGTATAGTAATAATACATAATTTTTTGGGTTACAAGCAAATAATTATAAAATAATAATTATGATCATTCTTCTTTTTTAAAAAAAAAAAAAAGGTTCAATGAGTTTGATCACAGGTTTTTTGGCATCTCTGAAGCTGAGGCTAATTTCATGGACCCCCAGCAGAAACTACTTCTGCAGTGTTCCTACAGAGCATTGGAGGATGCTGGCATTCCAATGGAAAAAGTCAACGGCTCCAGAACAGGTGTTTACATAGGTAATAATAACAACAGGATTTCTGCACATGGTAGTATTTAATCTATTAACAATGCTACTTTAGCAGTGTGTCTGACATAAATGGTCATAATGCTTTTCAGGGTTAATGAACCGAGACTATGAAACACTACTGAACAACAGCCCAAGTACAATAACCCATTACAATGGCACAGGGACAGCTATGAGTATAGCAGCCAACAGGATCTCTTACACATTCAACCTTACTGGGCCTTCATTTGCCATTGACTGTGCCTGCTCTTCCTCCTTAGTTGCAATCCACTCTGCTTGTCAAGCAATCAGACAAGGTAAGGCCTTTCTCAACTTAACAGACTGAAAACACTACCTCCCACACCCTTTCTTGGTGAAAATAATGAGTGTAGTAAATTGGAGCTGATAAAATAGAATAAATTAAGGTAGAAGAAGACCCAGACTCTGGACATGGAACAAAGTTTACTCTGCGGTGAAGCACACCAATACTATGTATTGTTTCCAAGATACTATTGTAAGACTGTCATGATAGTGTGTGTGAGAATGTGTGTATGCGTAATACAAATGCTTGTTATCTTGTCTCTGCAATAAAAATTAAATAGCTTGATCATAACTGATAATCTGTAGAGAGAGATTTTTCCATAAATGCTGTAATAGCAGAGCATCCTACCTAAAAAAAACATCGCCTTGATTAAGGATTACATTCATCTGTCTGGAATCCCTATGCATTGTGATGCTGATTGGATCTTTGGTGGGAACTTAACATATGCTATACACATGGAATTTGTGAAGGTATTTTTGGTAATATTTTTCAGAGAGAACATGAGTTAAAATTTTTAAATATCAGCGCAATGATTAATTGAATGGAAAAGAAACAGAGCCCACATGGGGAGCGTCATTTTTCCACTAAATCTGTTTATTATTATTATTATTATTATTGTGTTTGTTTATTATTGTTATTATCAGTATTATTGTATCTGTTTAATATTATTATTATTGTATCTGTTTATTAATATTATTATTATTGAGTTTGTTTATTATTATTATTATTATTATTATTATTGTATTTGTTTATAATTATTATTATTATTATTATTGTATTTGTTTATTATTATTATTATTGTATCTGTTTATTATTATCGAGTTTGTTTATTATTATTATTATTATTATTGAGTTTGTTTATTATTATTATTATTATTATTATTATTGTATTTGTTTATTATTGCTATTATTATTATTATTATTGTATTTGTTTATTATTATTATTATTATTATTATTATTGTATTTGTTTATTATTATTATTATTATTATTGTATCTGTTTATTATTATTATTATTATTATTGAGTTTGTTTATTATTATTATTATTATTATTGTATCTGTTTATTATTATTATTATTATTGAGTTTGTTTATTATTATTATTATTATTATTATTATTATTATTGTATTTGTTTATTATTGCTATTATTATTATTATTATTGTATTTGTTTA
>JAOUQZ010000044.1:20100692-20113505 GCA_028564935.1 Neosilurus hyrtlii
CAAAATAATTCTGCTCTCCATTGTCGACAAGATGACTTATGTAGGCTGACTGCAAATATAGTTTGAAATTCTCAAGTCATTGATGTTAAGTGTAACCTATTAAACTGTGCCATTTTACCACTCTGGAATATCCAGATATTTATACACTGTTCCAGATGAATTTAATTGAGTACCCATGCACATGAAAAACAAAAACTTAAGACGTTTCATGAAGATATGGGAAAATATGCTGGATGCTTTATTTCTCCTTAAAGAAATTGAGACAGTGTACAGGCTGGCACTGACATCTGGAACAAAAGCCTTGGATAGTCTCCCTTTTACATGTCAGCAAAAACAAAACTTCTACTTACAATGCATCAAAGATGGTAAAATTTTAACAAACAATAAGCAGGTTTGAATTGGCTCAGACTGGCATCAAACAACTTTGACAACTATACACACGTGAGTGCTCCAACAGCAGCACTAGTCAGTCTGCATCATTACATCATAACACAGATGAACCAAAAAACAATCCCTCCATTGGGTAAACTGGTAAAACACAAGCTGGCTCAGACATCATGAAGTCTTAAAGCAGTACATGCCATCTTAAAAAAAAAAAATTGAAAATAGAGCAAATTTTGAAAAACCTAATTAATCTTGTGCTTTTTAAAAATTCAGGCCACTTAATCTTGAACCAGGGTCTCAATGCATGTTTATAAATCACTAAAGGCACTTTGGTTATGCATAACTGTTTAAGCAAGTGCTCACAAAAATCATAAGGAACTATATAAATCACTTTTAACTAGCATGTTTTAGGGCAAGGTTGCTGAGGTAGGTTTTATACATGACCATACTGAAAAGTACCCTTTCATATTTGCGAACAAAGTAAAACGGTGACCTGCAAATTTAACAGATTGATACAAAAACCACCCCATGCTTTAGAGCAATGCTAGTAACATGTATGGTATTATTAGAAGTCTGGCAGATTTGCATAGCCAGTGACATAATGACAATGACAAAACTGTCAAACAAAAATGGTCGAATGAAGTAAAGGGGAATTCACCCTTGTGCCCATGTTCAACAGATAATGTGCAAAATGCCAGCCACCATCCATCTATTCTCCAGCAGAGAATCTGACAAAAGAGAACAATTAAATTGAATTAGATTCAATATTTTTGTATTGAAAGCTATATTATAAACTCATTTTCTGAAACCAGGGCTTTCCATTTGTTTTTGAGCAGCAAGAGAACCACTAAAAGTAGCAGGAAACTCCTGCCCACAAAATGACATTACTGTTGGCCAATTTAAAAAAAAAAAAAAGACAAAAAAAAACAGACGACAGAATAAGACTCTGAAATGAGGATCCATCATGAGAAATTGACGAACAGACATGAGACTGCACTGAATTGTTCAGCCATTGGAAGGTTTCCTCCCATAGCCCAAAGACATGCATATTTGGCTGTCCTAACTTGGTCCTAGGTGTGAGTGTGAATGGTTTTGTGTGTGTGCGTATGAGAGATGGTCTGGCAAGCTGTTCAGGGTGTACACTGTGTAAACCCAGTGTCAGCTGAGATAGGTGCCAGCTGCCCTGCGACCCTAGAATAAAGCTGTTTGACAAATGAGTGAGTGAATGAGTGAGTAATTTATAGGATAGGACAGGAGTACTTTTTATTCTGTCCTGGGACCAAGACAGGCTTTTTATTTTATCTTGTCATAAAATTATAATAGTGCAGAATTATTTTTTTAAAATAAATGAGATTAGGACTGGAGTGTTTTAGTGGGAGTGAGATGAAAAATCCACTCCTGTCTCTTACTGCTCATAATATACTGAAAAACAGATCAAGGTAAACAGAGATAAATTCTCACTTCTGTTATTTTAAATCAACTAAATTCTGTTTTATAAAAGTACATATGAAACTTGTGGGTTGTAGTGGAAGGGGGGAAAAAAACCACAACAAATCAAATGGTCTTAATCACTGAATGTCCCAGTTCTCCTCAGGATGAAACTATGAAGATGACATATTAGTACTCAAGTTAGACTGTGATGTTGATACAATATGGTAAATAAAAGCCACATTTTATAAGCGCACTTGTTCGCACATTGCTAACCGTTCAACAGTTTATTAATGCAACACAAGACACAAACCCAGGCTGTGATACAAGAGCACATTTCTAAAGAGTTAAGTATGCACTGTTGTCATTTTTCTTATGCATTAATTCCAGCTGCATTCTATAGAAAGGCTGAAAACACAGCAAAAGCTGGATTTAACAAGTATTAGTAAGTTAGCCAAGCTAACACTATGATGTACATTTTTAAGATCTCCATAGATTCAGGCATACTGTTTACTCCAAAACTTTCTCCATCTGTATCACTACAGCCACTATATTTTACCCTTACCGCTGGAACTTTACACCAAGTGACAGAAGCGAATAATATTAATCTGCATACATTTTAAGTAAGCAGTTGTAATTTTTTTTTCTTTCACAGGTAGGGGAACTCATGCCATTAACAAAGACATCACATGTGACTCGAGTACAGGGTTCCCATGGTTATGCCTGGAGTACGCTATAAGACTTTCTTATGAATGGGGCTCTGCTCGGGAGTGCTGTGCGAGAGCACATATACATAAAATACATGTGCGAGATGGCAGAATTCCCACCAGCCGCCGGCTTAATTGGAAAGTCCTGTGAAACGCTTTGAGGGTCACAGGAAGGAAAGAGCCTCTATCAGTTGACCCTGGGCAAAAGTTGGGAACATGAACAGCTTACCAATCAAACAACCATTCACATGCATAGCTATGGGCAATTTGAGGCAGATGATTGGCCCAGTGTGCATGTCTTTGGGAACTGGGGAACGCAGCAGAAACCCATGCAAGCACAGGGAGAGCATGCAAACTTCACACAGAAACAGGGCTTGAACCTAGGACCCACTAAGTGAAAGTGCTCAACAATATGCCAGTGTGCTACCCTGTCACATTAAATATGTTGATATTTATAAATGATCTTCTATAATTACAATATAGACCCTAATAAATAAATTTTGTTCCCTATGAAAATTAATAGCATTAATACCCCCATGTTAGGGTGACTTAAGCTTTGCTCTATATTAATATTTAACTGAACATCTCCATTCAGGCTCTCACCAATTAAGGTGCACCATGTGCAGCCTCCTTCTCTTCCTCTTCCTCATGGTTGATGGAGTGGAACTCGGCTACATACAGGCTCTTATCAATGCTACCAGGAATGGGCTTAATGTCGGTCATTAGCTGGTCCTCAATGGCCTTCAGATTGAAACGATCTTCTGAAGTGATCAGATTTATAGCCAGTCCCAGGTGCCCAAACCTGCCTAGTAAAACAATTACAAGAGAGAAAAAACCGAGGGAAAAAAAGCAAGCATTGTGTTACATGACTAAACACAAAGCTATCAAAACTTCTGATTGTCAAGTGGCATCAAAGCCAAAAATACGATCCATAATACCGTCAAAAAGCCCAATGATGTTAAATCATTTGTTGAATCAAGAAATTGCAATTTGCAAACTATTAGTAGAACTGAGTGTTGCAAATGGGCAAAGCCACCAAATAAATAATAATCGTGGTCAAGTTCAAGGAAATATATTATTGGTAAAGAAGCAGTTGATAATTTAAATCCCCTGAATGCCAGTGAGGCAAACGGCAATAGCAGTGAAAACACAAGCTGCATACAAAACTGCACCTACAGGATTGATCCAGGAACTATTTATTCTGGTGAGTTTAAAAACTTGGGGCAAAGAATTTTATACACTTAAGCCGAGCTAGGATATTTACCTGATCTACCAATACGATGTAGGTAGGTCTCTGCATTTTTGGGAAAGTCAAAGTTGATGACCACATTGACAGCCTGAATGTCAATTCCTCTTGTGAAAAGATCTGTAAAAAATTATTAAAGTATCTATGACATCAATAAATGAAGAACTGCTGTGGAAAAGATTACTCTAGAGAGCAAAATATACTGACCTGTGCAAACCAGGTTTCTACACAGACCGTTTCTGAAGTCATGGAACACCCGATTCCTGTACTCCTGTAATGTTGCAATACATGGAAATAATTAAACATTCATCAAAAACTCCAACTAAAACAATGTGCTTCTGCTGAAGAGATATAAAATCAGAAGCAATGGTTAAAAAGCTCATAAGGACCATCATGTAGTAAAAACATACCTGCATCATTTTTGCATGAATGTAAAAACAAGAGTAGCCCAGCTGTGTGATCTTCTTAGCCAAAAGTTCCACTCTCTGGGTTGAGTTACAGAAGATTATAGATTGGTTGATTTGGAGCTAAATAAAAAAAAATTAAAACACATAAGAATACATCAGGAGGGATATAATATTAGAAAAGAAACAAACTCATCCTGAACTCCACTGTTTTTCATAGTAAATCCAAATCACTGTTTTGATTAATGTAACCGAATGCTTATTACATATACACAATAATTATATTATTAATTAATCACATGCAAAACAAGTTTAAAAAGAAGTTTCTTCTCAAAATATTTCCCAGTTCTGTTAAGAGCTTTTATAGCCATCGGGGAAAAATGGCCTAAATGTAAAACTTGAATTATGACGACAAAAGTCTGAATAGATCTAAGCTGCTTCAGAGACAATGACAAAGCAGCTGGTACAAGGTCAAATGCAAATAAGCCTCAGCACTATAATCCAACCATTCTAAATTTATTTAGCTTAGAATACTTTTAATATTCTATTAGCATTAATGCTTTCTGTACAAGGACTAATACTGCTTTCAACAGAATACTGTTTTACATTAAGATGTAGCTAATATCTTTTTTTTGTGTGTGTAAACGGAAAACAATGTTTTGCGTAAAATATCCCAAGGAATGTACATTTAATTCCCTGGATGGTACATGGAATGTACAGTATATAGAAATACATTTTTTGGACTCTTGATGCAATCATACCCTGGAGAAAAGTGTGTTGAGGCAATGCACTTTCTGTCTCTCAGTTACATACGCATAATACTGAGTAATGCCCTTCAGAGTCAGTTCATCCATCAGGTTAATCTCGTAGGGCTTTTTTAGGTGTTTTGCCTGTAAAGAACAAGAGAGTAAAAACAGATTAAAAAAGACATTTTAGCACTAATCCAAAAATTTAGACTTAATTTATTATCTGAATTATGTGAGAGGAGGGGAAAATCAGTTAATTAAAAAAAAATATTAATTGGCACATTCAAAATGCAGCAAAATCATATCACTTTATTCAAAATTACACTTCATGATAAAATTGTGACAAAGAAAGAAAGGGAAAAAAGTTAAACCACATGCAAGTGCTAGTAGTAGTAGTAGGCCCTCCTCTCTCTTTTCCTGGTTGCACCACTCACCATGAATTTTTGCACAGTGATGGGAAAGGTGGCAGAGTAAAGCATAATCTGTCGATTCTTGTCTAAAAATCCAATGATCTCCTCAATGAGGCTGATGAAATCTTGAGAGAGCAACTTGTCTGCCTAAGGAAAAAGGCATAATGACAATGAGATAAAGACAGAGTGACAGAGTATTCTTTCTGTTTATGGAGTAATTTATATCAGATATAGACCTTAGTAAACACTTCAGATATTTTCAGCTCCATTCACACACTGTTTAACAAGATGGACAGCTCTGTTGCTGTAATTTAAGCTCTTACACAGGCTTACCTCATCCATCACCATCATGTGAACTTTATTAGCTTTCGCTACACCTTTCTTCATAAGGTCCAGCAGCCTACCTGGGGTAGCTACTACCACATGCACTAACGGCAGGCAGAAAAAGTGATAATCAGTAAATATGCATTTGACAACACGCATACAAAATACAGTACAACCCTGAACGAAAATGGTGAATCCAGAAATAGGCACTTTTTTTCCCCTTCAAACAGATTAGATATGGATTAAAATTATATAACTTATATAAAATAAGACCAAATTTTTCAAGATATGTTGCTAGTTTTGGAGTAACTAACAAAAACCTACCAGGAATTTTCAGCCTTTTAAGCAACTTTGGAGAAAATCTTGAAAGTATTTAATCATTTCTGACTTAATACCCACTTGCTGTGATGGGTCACATTCAGAGTTTGTACGTGTTCATCAAACTAAATATAATCAAAGAATGCAGATCGCAGACAAACTTTTCTGAGACATTTTTAATGTGTTGGATAATTTGTGTGGGCTTACCTGTTTCATCCAGGCGCATAATGTCATCCTTTAGATTGGTTCCACCAGTGGTGGCCATGACCTTCACGCCCCCCATGTGCCTGCTCATGTTGATGCAGATTTGGCTCATCTGTAGAGCCAGTTCACGTGTTGGCACCATTACTATGGCTACAGAGTAAAAAAAAATGTAAATAATTAAATAGTACAGACCAAAAATATTTTTAGTCGAAGTAAAGGTTAGCAAAAGACTTAAAAAAAAAATTATAATTTTACCTTGAATATGATCCTTTTTTAGATCAATCCTCTCCAGTAGAGGGATAAGGTAGGCCCCACTCTTCCCTGTGCCATTTTTCGCTCGGGCTAGAATGTCCCTTCCTGACAGGGCAATGGGAATGCTCTCCTCCTTTTAAAAGATATAAAAAAATTTATTTAAATAATTAAGAGAATGAAGTATATACATCATCTATCTATATATGGCAACAGTGAACTTAACTTGTGTTGCATAACTCAGTGTATCATAATACCTGAATAGGGGATGGCTTCTCCCAACCCATTTCGAAGATGCCCATTAACAATTCACGTTTAAGGCAATAGTCTTCAAATTCATTCCCCTTGGTTGCAGTTACATCCTTAAAAAAAGAAATTTATTTTGGGTTTCAGCTGTTATTCAATAAAGAGCATTAACAACAGTGAAAGAAAAAACACCTATATTTCGCTTATGGTTATCCTGAGAGGAAAAACTAGACAGACTTCTTAAAATTCTTTGCATTATAAGGCCAACATTTGTGCCAACTTCTGGCATTTTGCTGAGGGTGCAAACATGAGGTATTACATTAGAAATGATATACAATGTAGCGTTATGCAAGATAACGTGGCATAACCCTATATGCCAAGATGTAAAATATGCATATAGAAAAAAAAAGAAAAAAAATTTGTGATGTCTTAATTGTAGGACAAAAGTATGCATGTATACAATTTAACTCACTGAAGTTTTCACTCGCGTATCTTTTTGTGGAAGCTGCAGAGACTTCTTCCAGTCATCCCCAAATCTAAACAAAATATATCCCATGTCAAAACCAATAACACAAAATCAGATATAATAAGCAATATTAATCGCACATAGAGGAAATCTGCATGTCATAGCAGGGCAAGTGAGACACACAGGGAAAAACTATCTTGGTTGGGGGGGGAGGGGGGGGTAAACTATTTTTGAAGTTTACCTGATACCACCACTGGTGTGTGGTATACTGCTTCCTGTCTGGAAGGCACTGAGCACTGTTGCTGGTTGCGATCCTGATTGGAGGTCCGAGGACCTGGCCTGTCCATTCTGTTTGCTGACTCCAATGACTGAGGCAGGGATTTGTGTTCTTGCAGTGGCCATTGTTGTATGAATAACTTCTAAAGCTGTTGGTTTCTTGCAGATTACTCTTCTCCTATGCTAATCTCCTGTTCTGCTTCTGTCAAACCCAACAATCTACTGTGTAAACAGTTTTGTATTACTTTCACCTGTACGTACAGACCTCTTGAAAAGAAGAGGCGATGACGTATGAAAAAAGTTTAAGAAAACTCTCCCAAAAGAGGAGAAAATCGTATTTATAAGAATAAATATAACCTGTTATCACTATTAATACACGACTTGCAAGTGTGTATTTTGTGATTTTTCAAATCTTGCTTTGGGACATTTGTATGTAAAAGCACAAGTGTGCTATGTCTTCTTTGTCACTTTTGTTATCACTGAACGTTCTGTACAATCTTTCTTTCTATTTTCAATTGACTAAGTGTTTTCTTACTCTGAAGGTACACTAGCTTTTAAACTGTTTTCAGGTCTAAGTGCTGAACAGCTTTGGAAATTCAATAATGTTAATTTCAGGTTACGTACTACAAAGATTTTGGTGTTTCTTTATAATAACATCGACAGTGAACCTAATGGCACAACTGTTCATTTGGAAAGTCAATACAGAAGTTCTGCAATTCTTTCATTTGCTGTTTCTTTTCTCCCTGGCTTGTTGTTTCTTTGAACACTTCAGTGAAGAAAAGTCTGAATTCTGCACCTTTAAAACAAAAAAAAAAGGAAATGATTAGACAAGAGAGTATAGAAAGTAGGTCTACTAGCAATATCAGGGGGGAAAAACTGACATTTTTCCAAGTATTAAAAAAACAAAACAAACAAAAAAATAAAACAGGGATTTATTGCCAGTTTTTAATCATCATTTTGTCTTTATGCTCGGACATATGAGTGGAATCTGCTGCAAAAACAATTTAAATAAAAGTGTCTGACTAAAGGCTTTTTTAAAAAATTATTATAGAACATAAATCTTGTTGTAATTTAATCATATGAGAGGTGGAAATGGAGGTGGTGGTGTAACTATACACACACAGCTTTAAACAAAAGGTCGACTTTAAATACCATCCACAATACTGGGTCTTAAAAAATAATAACCAAACCTACATTTTTAAGTTTACATAAAATGTGTTGTATTGGGATATTGTTACTGGGACATGAAATGACCATTAGCAAGATATGAAATTTGTATCACACAGCTCTAAAGGGGTGAGCCAGGGAACAGCAATAATGATAAATACAAGACAACAATCCAATATTTTAAAAACTTATCAATTGAGCAATTGGAAGGCAGAGAGTAGCAAACCATATGCCTCATAACGAAAAGAATGACACATTCTCCTGTTCAATTTCTGTTGAGATTTTACCATTGAGACTAGCCGCTGAGAACTCCTCTGCTCTATAAATTACTACTCATACCCATCACCTGTCAGCAAGTAGGTACTCGATGACAGAGCATTATGCATTGAGGTGCCTGCCAGCTGGTTATTTTGACCTATGGAGTCAGCCGCAAGCACTTCGTATTTATTAGCAATTCGTATTTATTAGCGACTTGCAGATTCAGCCAATGAGAATATATTTTAGTGTGAAGCCAGTGACAACACTATATTCTATTAGCTAACTTTGTTTGGGCCAAAAAAACCCAGATATGCTTGGTTTGTGTTGTGGATTCATGTTATTTCTGTTTTAAAATGGTTGGTTCTTGTTGTGCTGTTGGCAGCAAAAACCATGCAGACGGTCTTAAAGAAATCTCCTCACTGGTAAGTGTCTTATTCTTTATAAAACCGCAGTCTGCTTATATTTACAGAGAATTGCATAGCAATCCAGGCACAGGTGCTTAACACAGTAAAGACAACACAGTGCAATGTTTTTAAATGTACATTTATTTCGTAGGTAATTACAGTCAGGTTAAAAAAAAGTACAGACTGACCCAGGGGTTGATATTAACACTAGTCCGCTGGCCCGTGGTGAGTCAAAAATCTGTAGCGCGACTAAAGTTAGCTAGCAGGCCATCCGGCTGGCGACCTGACAAATCCAATATGCAAAGGAGATAGTGTTCCTGACCAGTAAATATGAAGGACTAGTAGTTTCATAATTTCACTAGTCCTGTTGGCCAATAGCTTAGTTTTGCTAAATTCCACCCCGGCTGATCTGCACAAGGCACGAGGCAAGGTCTGCACTGACAAGATCCTACAAGAGCTAGCAGAGCAAGAGAAGCTGTCTGAAGATTTTGGTCATTTAAAAAAGATGCTATGATACTACAATCTTTACTCAAGAGTTCGACTAAGAGCCACTTATTGTTCACATTTGCAAACACAGAATAATTATGATTTTGGGCCCTTGAGTTCTGACAAATTAATTACAAATATTATTTGATATCTGTTCTAAGTTTATAGACTAATGTATGTAGGTCTGCAATAAGCTAGACTTTGATAAAAAATAATTCTAAGGTGCTAAGTGTGGTTCCAATTTGCATGCAGACTTCCTGTCAAGACAAAAAAAAAATGTAGCATGTAGTTTCATTGCTCTGAAGATTGACTAAGATAAATATATAAATACATATATAGCAAGGACTTAAATCTGTTAGTTGGTATTTGGGGCTTAACATATGCCCACATGGGTTGGGGATAAGAGCAAAAATGCCGGCCTATCTACTAACCCCCCCCCCTTCTTTTGGAGCCTGTTAGGGAAAACAGCTTTTTTTAGGCACAAGTTTAACCACTTACAAAAATAAGCGAATGATCTAAAACCTAAACTAGGTTGATCTAAAATAAACTAGGTTTAATTTCACAGGTGGGGTGGTGAGGGTGATGCGGTTCATGATCTTGAGGCCATGAGTTCAAATCCCTTCAGACCCCCACCATACTAAGACACTTGGATAAGGACTCAACAACAAGTGTGCCTCTGTCCACCCAGCAGTACGAATGGGCGCTAGTAAAATACTGGGAAAGTCACCTGCAATGGACTAACATCCCATCCAGGAAGAGCTGAATTCCTAGTTGCTTCAAGCTACAGAAACCAGGATAAGGAATCATGCTACAATACAGATTTAGGCCAGGGTCTCCAACGACTCACATTTTGATGCATTTTTACAAAACTCGGGATAGGTATTGCTTCACGCTCTCATCCCATTGTGTTTACCAGTTACAGTCATGCCCAAACATCTGTGCAAAAAAGGCCGTTCAGATATATACAAACACATTTGTATGTATAAAACTTCTGTTATTCGACGCCAATGGCACTTTATTATCTTCAAGAAAATATCAACACCCTGTAGGTCCTTCAAATGGTTCAACACCAAGTACAACATCCAGTTAATTTCGGGTTTGTCCTGTATGGACGTAGTAGAGGCTAATTTCTCCTGCGCGTTAAAGGGTTAATATTGTACAACTTCACACATTTATTTTGGGTATGCTAACTGCTAGCGTTGGATAGCAGTGACTGCATTAATATTTTACTGTACTTAGCACAAACGACACACACGTGTCTATGAGCAGTAAACAAGTACACAACTGTGATTAGCACGTTAGCTAACGGTTGCTAGTTAGCATCCATGGCGCTAAAATGTGCAAAGCTAAAGAGTAAAACTGTTAGATGAATATCATGTAGTCCCTTTTACTGGAACAATGAACACGTTATACTGTATACACAAACACTTAATATTAAACCGGTAAGACTTAACTCTATCCCACATTAAAACCTACTCGAATTACATTCTTTAACTAGCTAGCTAACTACCCTAACTAGCTGGCGAGTTCGCGAAAACCGTAGTGCCGTTTATTATTCTTGTCGTGACGACGTCGGAATATTTTAACCACGTTCAAGTATGTTTACCTTTTTAACGTCAAGGATTTAAATCTTCAGTGATCTCTTAAACATAAGTATCCGCTGCTGTGTTGAGAAACTCCTCAGTGCGGTAGATTTCATCAACACTGTTCCTTTGTCTCTTCAGACTTCAGTCAACATGGCCGCGCGTGTACAAGTTCTCGCAGCGATGACGTAGCACCTCATTCGGCTAATCACGGGCCGAGGTTTGAATTTAGAGGGCGGGACCTCCACAGTGCCATGCAGCAGGTGTGTACTTTGGAAAATCAGAGGAGAGTGCTTGGAAAAACCTGAACTGATTTCACTCGGGTTGGGCGATACCACAGATGTTTTCAATTCGATAACAAATAACATCACGGCTAGTAATACCGAAAGTGCTTTTGTTTACGCGAAACAGGAAATGTTTGTGATTTCTATAGTGAAAGTTGGGAGCACAGATGTCAGCATCTGAACTTGAAAACTTTAGAGATATCTGAATTTTGTTCAGAATTTACAAACAGCAAGTTAGCAATCAGCAAACACAAGTGCAAGAATGTCTAACAAATATTTCATATTATTTTCTTCATTACACATTACTCTTTTTATTATTGATTTCAATAGGTTTAGGAATGTTGAACACAAGTTCAACCTATTTCCCAGGGTTTCTTACTAGGCCTACTGCAGTTCTCCGAGAAAGTGTAAGGAAGGTCTTATACTAAGCAACAAGGAATTTTTTTTCAAAATGTTTATAAAATTAATAATTACATATAGTAAATGTCGGCAATTTTTAATATGAGAATCAGCCCTCAAAAGAGATTCATAAGGATTGAAAGTCCCAATAATTTAAATTTTACCTGGAATTGTGTGTGTGTGTGTGTGCGCGCGTGTGTGTGCTTAGGTATGCCAAGACCCTACAACAAAGTCACACAGTGATGTGTAAAACAATATTTGCTTTACTAAATTTCATGAGATTAATTAAGAGTTATTTGGAACTCTATCAGCCACCATGCTCTCCACAAATTAACTACTCTCACCCTTTTGTTGGTTGGGGTGTTGTTCCCATCCCAATTTTTCATGTTTCCCATTCAAGTTTCTGTGAATCTGTGGATGAAGAAAAGTTTGAGATGGTTTTCCTAGGGGACACTAACTGAATTTGTGTAGATTTTGTCAGAGTAGCAGTCACAGGCTTTCAAAATAAAAAAGCTCATATTTTAAAATTGATCTGCCCATTTAAGGCCAGGTGATTGACTTTGAAAGTCTGAAACCTTCCATATTTTTCTGTTGAGGAAGTGCTTTGTTGTGATGGCAGTGTGTGTTTTGGTTCATTGTCTTGTTATTTTATTTAAAAATTTTATATACTTATTTTTATTCACTAGAAGAATGAAAAAGTTGAAGCAAAAGGTACTATAAGTTTAACACATCTGTATATTTCAGGAAATCCATCCATCCATCCATCTTCTGAACCGCTTATTCCTAATTAGGGTCGCGGGGAGGCTGGCGCCCATCTCAGCCGA
>JAOUQZ010000044.1:20170069-20181318 GCA_028564935.1 Neosilurus hyrtlii
TGTGTGTGTGTGTGTGTGTGTGTGTGTGTGTGTGTGTGTGTGTGTGTGTGTGTGTGTGTGTGTGTGTGTGTTGGAAGGTGCTGGTACTTGCTTAGGGTGCCAGATAATATTCTCTGTCTTCAGAAGCTGCTCAGTTCCCTCAAATACACGCACATCATGATCTCCCAACATAAGCTGCATGCTGTAGGGACTTTAAAAAAGAAGATAAAGATAAAGGTGCATGCCAATTAAGATCACACAACATACATGAAAATTACTTCACTATCACATAGAAATGATACTACAAAGCTTATAACAACAAATAAACATGTGATAAAGGACTTAATACAAGAATAATGCAAATGTTCGCACAAAACCATTAATGCAGTTTGTGGCAGCTATTAAAAAAGATCAAGATATTTTGTTAAGAACTGAATAAGTCTCTGGAACTTTGAATGGATGGAACTGCAACTATATTTTATACTTTATAAACCAAATCATTTTGAAATTAACATCCACTATGTGTGCAGTGGAGATTTTTTCTGGCTTGAGCATAGTCAGTAGATGCTCATGGTGCTGCTGCACTTTTGCTAGACATGATCCTTTGACATTTTTGTAGTACTTACTTGTACCAGCACTGGGCAGTAGAGAGCACCCACTGTTCACTGATGAGCACTCCTCCACAGAAGTGGTAGCCGTAGTGCAGAGACACCATCCATGGCTGTGAATGAGCAACACACTCAGAGCCTCCGATTATTTTTTGTTCACCACTGGGTGCTGCCACTGCAATCATGTCAAGCACACACACATACATACACATCATGGATGAAAGTCTTCATTCCAAGCCCATTTCTAGATATGCATATTTTTTGTATGTATTAGTATTTTGTACGGTTTCTATGATAGGGTTTGTAGTATCATTTGAAAGACATAAAGGGAACTCATGATAGAATAATGAAAAAGCTTTGAAAATCTCTACAGACTCTAGTCAAAATATTATGTATTGTTCCTGAAATAATAATGAAGTGTATAACAATAGAACAAAAAGGAGTGCAAATCATCCTCAAAGGACACATGCTGTAAGTCTAACAATGTTATCCATGTCTATAAATCTAAATGTCCGTTAACAGCAAACAAATGCGATAAAATGTTAATTTCTTTACCAGCAGCTCCTACTAGTGCCAGAAGAAAGATCAAGCTCATGTTGATTGCTTCAGCAGCCAAACAGACTGTCACATAACTTCCTTTATATACACTGGTTTCAGCCCAATTGAAAACACACACACACACACACACACACACACACACACACACACACACACCTGGCTCACTGAAATTGGTCAATGGTTAACTTCTCTGAAGGTTTGACATCACTTCGGTTAGCTACAAATAGCCATATGTAATCAAAATATAAATTGATTACAATGGTCATATGATCTTATTTGAATTAGAGACTTAGGATATCCAGGACCACAGGAACACTTGGATCAACGCTGAGCATCTTAAGTTTATTGCATAGATGCCTGCTATGTATTAGAATTTGTCCTGGGTTTAATTGCAGATGATGTGTGAAAACAACCACATGCTGTAATGACCATGACATTTCAAAAGAGTAATATTTGATTGAGTAAGAATAGTAAACCAGATTCAAGGACCATGACTACTGTTCTTGGATAAATAAGGGTAACATTTTCATGATAATGCTTACATGATAATGTGAATAGACATGTTTATAAGCTGTTATACTTAGCAACAATGAGCTACACTCCCAAGCAGAGATGTCCAAATCTGTTGATCTCAGTGGACTACAATTTATTTGGCACAGATATAAATAATGAAACAGATTGGTTGGTAATATTGATTCACACAGATAAGCCATTCTAAATAGGCAACACATGTTTAAAATATAAAACATAAAGAGAGTACTTTCTATCACACAGGTCTGAAAAATAAATACAATATTTTATATTATGTGTTGGATGGAGTTATCAATTCAGCATTTGAACCAGGATCAAGTTCACAGAGGTGTATATCTTGATCACATAAAAAGTGTGTGAACATTCACTGTGTACATAAGAGAGAGGGAAGGAGGGAATGAGAAAGGGGGGAGAGAGAGAGAGAGAGAGAGAGAGAGAGAGAGAGAGAGAGAGAGAGAGAGAGAGAAAATCTCTGTTGTACTGCACATGTGCTAAAGTGAGATAAAGTCCCTGCTATAAATGCAGTACAACTGACCATATTGTATCTGGACAGGTGAACACAGTGGGCAGCAATGATGATCTTATTGTTAGCTCTCCTGGGTGCTGCAGGTAAGGAAGAAAATGATCTAGTTTCCAATATAAACTTTTCCCATATAAAGTTCAGCACATTTTAGAATTTTTATATTTTATTATTTATTTATTTATTTTCTCATGTATTTTATGCAGGTAGAAATAAAATGTAAAAACCATTCCTTGTATTAATATGCCCTAATATATTAGAAATGTATAATATTATATTTAATTTTGTAAATTATATAAAATAATTATAATAATAATAATAACAACAACAACAACAACAACAACAATAATAAATAAATAAATAACTTGATTGATTAATCAATTTATTTATTGTTTTCCTTTTTATGTCCTTGTGTATATCTCAGTGGCAGCACCATTGGATGATAAGATAGTTGGTGGTTATGAGTGTACAGCTCACTCTCAGCCCTGGCAGGCCTCATTGAACATTGGATATCATTTCTGTGGTGGTTCCCTCATCAGTGATCAATGGGTCATTTCTGCTGCTCACTGCTGGATTGAGTTAGTATTAAAGATCATTTTCATTTACAAACAGGTTTTTAAAATTTCTATATACCCATTTGCTGCTAGATTGTTCAAATCTGTTCAAATCTGTATTTCTGTTTGATACATACCCATATGCTTTATTTCTATTACCTCAGTCCATATGCCCAGATAGTTATCCTGGGTGAGCACCATATCTGGGAGTATGAAGGCACAGAGCAGTACATGGCTGTGGATGCCATCTACTGGCATCAGAGCTATGACTACACTACACTGGACTATGATATCATGCTGATGAAATTAGCCCACCCTGTAACAGTAAATGCGTTTGTGAAGCCTGTTGCTCTACCCACTGCATGCCCCACTCCAGGGGAGATGTGTACAGTGTCCGGGTGGGGCAATATCTACTCAGACACAGGTTAGTCCAAATGAGGTGATAAAAAGGCATGCAACCAGTATTGCTCCCCTCTCCACTGAATTTATGTTAATATTCATCTCTAACCTGATCAAACACAGTCATATAGTAACAATGATTTACAAAAACCCTGCCCCTAATATGTTGCTAACTGTTAGTAAATGAATATATATTTCTCATAGGTGTGACTTGTTACATTCTTAAAGCATGATAAAACTGTATTATTTTCCTTTTTTAAGTGTTCAACCCATTCAACCTTCAGTGTGTAGAGGTTCCCATTCTCTCTCAAGAAGTGTGTGAAAACTCATATCCAGGAAAGATCTCAAAGAACATGGTGTGTGCTGGTTATCTTGAAGGAGGCAAGGATTCTTGTCAGGTGTGTTTTATATTCTCATATTTTATACAATTTATATAACAGTATCATCATAATATCATGTATTATATATAGTAGTTTTTGCAGATATAGTTACATGCTTCATCTAAGATCACACTCTTAAACATTATTACAGCAGCATTTTCAACATAGGAAATATTCACATTGGTTGTATTAAGATCATTATACCTTTAGCTTAATCCTTTTAAAATATTACAGATGTGATAATTTTTTAATGGTTTAAATTTTCTTATATTTAAATAATGTGGTATAAAAAATTTCAATCCACATCTTTCATTTTTTTCCCCCACTCATTTGATTCTACATATCTCTCTCAGGGTGACTCTGGAGGTCCTCTGGTGTGTAACGGTGTGCTTCATGGTATTGTATCATGGGGTTATGGCTGTGCTGAACCTGACCATCCTGGTGTCTACACAAAAGTTTGTGAGCTACTGCCGTGGATCAATGAGATTCTTAACAGCTATTAATCCTTTGGACAACCAAACCAGCCACATCTATTATGACTGCACAGAAATAATACTTTTCTTCAACTCCTGTACTAAGTAAACAGTAGACAACTGAATAAGAACAAATAAAAATAAAACCAAATAAAAATGCATAGATGAATGGATTAACAGACTTACTTCTTATGAAGTTGAATATATTACAACATCCATGTCCATACCATTGCAACTCTAAATATATTTTCACGAACAAACATTATAAGTGATTTATACCACGTCTAATACATGAGTGTCAAGCATGTAAAACTTCTTTTTAAAAGGTTTTATACATAGTGACAGTCAAATATAGCACACAATGGAAAAACACATTATTAATAATATATCCATCTGTTATACACAGCTTCTTATCCATCAGGGTCAGGGGAAGCTGGAGCCAACCCCATCTAACTTCGGGCAAGTTAGAGTAGTCAGTTGACCTAATATGCATGTCTTTGCAGTGTGGGAGGAAACCAGAATACCTGGTGAAGCCCCACAAAAGCACAGGGCAAACATGTAAACTCCACACAGAAAAGCCCTTGGCTGAGATTCGAACTGTGAAACTTCTTGCTGTGTGGTGACAGTGTTGACCACTGAGCCACTGGGCCCCATGTAAAAATGTTTAAATATTTAAAAATATATTAAAATCATTAATTCATTTCAAGTAAGTAATTTATCCGGTTCAGGGAATCCTACCCCAGGAACACTGGATGCAAAGTGGGAGAATTTAGTCTTACTCACACCTATGGCAATAACTGCATGTTTTTGGAAAGATGGAGGAAACCAGAGGTAAACCCATAAAAATTCAGGGAGAACATATAAAAGCAGACAGTAACTCAAGTACCAGATCAAACTAAGGACCCTGGATCCTGCCCTGGATTTGAAAGCTGACAATCCTGTATTTTTAAGGGTTAGTTAGATGTACGTAGAATGTATCATTCATATACAGTAGTAATTGGCCACACTTTCTGTGTTTTTATATTATTTGGGAATGAGGATGAGCCCTCACCCTCATGCTGAACACTATTTTCCACTCCAGGCCTCATTAACACACTTTTGGCTAAATGGACAGAAATTAATTCAGCCACAGCACCCACATATAATAAATAGAGTGGAGGATGTTTTACAGTGAGTATAGAAAAGAATATTCACAATTTGTTCACAAAAATGTGCACAAATATTTTCCCCAGTTGTATTTTTGACAAGTGAATGTTGTAATAGCAAAAGTTCAGAACAAACAAACAAACAAACCAACAAATAAATTAAAACACAATTAATGAGATGGTTAATGGATCACCCCCATGCCAGTACTTTGAGTAGCCACCTTTAATTACAGCTGTAACTCTCTTGGCGTAGTTCTCTGCCAGCTTTACACAATATTTGCACACTCTTCTTTATAGAAGTGTTAAGGCTCAGCTGAACTTTGTGGTGTCCATTGGTAGACTGTAGTCTTCAAAGCATCACAAATTTTCAATAGGGTTTAAGAGTGGGCTCTGACTAACAATGCCATCTTTTTCTCCTTCAGCCACTGTGTGGCCAATTGTTGGAGCATGAACTTTCTTATAATTGACAAATTTCAGGAAGAGAGCAGCAGGTTTTCCTCAGGAATTTGACAATAAATATTTTTCCCTCATCTATTTTTCATTCTATCTTGTGCCTCGTCTCTGCTGCAACTCCACACTTTCCTGTAGGTATGGTGTACTTTGGATGGTGAGCTGTGTCTTTCCATTTGGCCTCAAAATCTTCAAGGTGCATTTTAGCAAAGGTCAATTAAAGCATTTTAGCAAAGGTCAATTATATTGTTCTTGCGACCCTCCCATACAAGCCCACATTCGTTGATATTGCCACATTTTGTGATATTCTTGTCATATGCACCCAATGACCTCACTTTGCCAGAAGTTCCTGTAATTGCTTCAAACCTCTTGGTATACTCTCTGACCAGTTTCCTCTTCACTCTTCCAATTCAGAGAGTCCAGGAATGGTTCTGGTTCTACCAAACACTTCGTTATTATACCCTTTATAGTGCTCCTAGGGATTGATAAAATCTTTGTATTTTTTGTATCCATCTCCTGATTTGTGCTTGTCCACAACGTCATCCCTGAGACATTATGACAGTGCCTTGCCACCAGTAGTTAATTGTTTGCATTCAGTCACTCTTCCAAGCACTGGAATGTTCTAGAAATGGCTGTTTTATGCCGAACTAATCAGATTAATTGTAAATGACCTTTAGCACTGTCTATTTCATTTAAACAGTTAATATTTGTGATTTTTTATTACATTTTATAGGCATATATGAAGAATTTGAGGTTTAAATTGGTATTTGGTGGCTTAGTTTTATTTTAAAATGCGTGCTTTTATTTTGACAGTCGCGTCAGGGGCGGCTTCCGGAAGTGCGAGTTTTTTCAGCAGAGGTTTTGTTTACAGTGAAGACAAGCATTAAACGGAAATAATGCCACAGCAACAAGCTATCAGTAAACACAGGAGAACTGCTGGCTATTCTATTAGCACTCGGGTGGATAGAGGACACAAGACCATGCAGTCAGAAGCAAGACAGGACATTGTGTTGGAAATATATCAAACCATATAGAGAAGCAATAAAGCAGGTTCAACAGTGAAATTCATCAAAATCCAAGCACATAGAGGGGTGGAGGGTAACGACTTAGCAGACAAATGTGCAAAAGAGGCAATTTGAGATATAAATGTGGCAGTAAATTACAGTAAGGATGAAGCTAAAAGTATTTTCAAATCATAAATAATAAAGAATTGCAGGAGAACAGGGAAACTACAGGAATATATTATTATAGTATCCAAAAGAAAGTGGGGGAAGACATCATCTCAAGGATGAAACACACTGGTCCTAACAGCACATTTAGAATAATCGATAAGCAAGCAACAGGAAAATGTGAAGTTTGTAATAGCTTAGAAACAGTCCAACATGTAATTTTTCATTGTCATAAGTATTTCAATATGTCACCGTGTTACGAATCATGTCAAACTGGAGGTTAAAGAGCTAATTTTAAATTAGCAAAAGAGAAAATTAATTCAGGACATGTGGGTTATAAATCTTTATTTTGTTTTTGTTTAAAACCAGGCTTAGTATGAGATTATAGATCCACACTCATTTTCAGAAGGTGGCAGTAATGCACCTAAAAGATGTTTGCCATCCGCCAATAAAGAAGAAGAAGAAGAAAAGTGACACAAAGTTTATTATTTTTGCACATGGCTAATTTGAGGACGATCTTTCACGGTCCTCGTTGTGTGTACAAAATTATTTCAAATAAAAGGTGGTGAAACATCAGTTTAGAGACTCAGCTGTGGTTGCTACAGTAACTACATTACAGGTGGAAGCCCACTGGCTTGTTGTGCAAAGGAGAAGGTGATTAGTTACACTTAAGTGTGGCATTCATTCATTCATTCATTCATTTATGTATGTATGTATTTGTTTATTTCCTCCTTAGTTTAGTTCCTTTAACCATCTCAGTGATTCTGGTTCATACATTTTATTTCGGATTCCTGAACTGCCTCTATTATATCTTTCACTTGGTTTTTATTAGTTGCACTGACTAGTGGAAAAGTATTTTTTGTCTTTAATTTAGGGTGCAAAACTTTTTCAATGTTCATGCAACAGTTGACAATAAAGATCTCTTTATCTCTTTAAATCTGCAATGAGATGTTCAGACATGTGGGTATGATTCGATGTCCACAAACTTTTGGATCTGCAGTGTATCTTTGCATACAACAGCGAAAACCTGACTAACTTCACAACAGCGAAAACCTGACTAACTTCACAACAGTGAAAACCTGAGACGTCAGCATGACTCTGTAAATGGAAGAGCGGATGGGTGTTTCCTCTAATCTCATGAGTCACACTGGCAATGTTCAGAAGTGAGTCAGTACCTGTACAGGCTGGAAAATTCTTACAGACTAATATTTAAAGAGTAATTATTTCTATTTCTAAAAAAACTTAATGTTTAGATGTTTATTTTTTTTTGTAAGGGCTGTATTGAAAGTATAGAATCTACATTCACTTTCAGTTTCTCTTGTAGGTGACTGCCAAAATGAAAACCACCCGGTGAGTTGCCCTTTTCATATTGACCTTTTCAGCCATGATTATCTGTCTTCTCTTACATTTGTTGTGTTTATAGGCTCCATTTTGTACAGACTTTTTTTTTACTATCTGCAATTATTTATTTGTTTATACTTTCAGGCTAATACTACTTCTAATAATAACAGTAACAATAATAGTAGTGGTAAAAATAATGGATTCTCAGCTGTTGCATGGGTTATGTTTACACAGTTTCTGATGTAAACTACAAACATTATTCACACAGGTCAATCATTTTTGAAATACTTAAAAGATTATAGTGGAATTGTTATTTTGTTCCGATCTGTGGGCTATTATTTAATCTGTTAAGAAACGTGTTATCCTCAGAAACATTACTTTTACAACATCAACAAAAAGAACATTCAATATTAGAAAATTATTTGTATGTCAGTAAATAAAGCAAAACATTTTAGCAATTAAAAAAGTAGCAAATCTGTGAAAGTCTCAAGAATAACAGTGGCAGATTCTCCAAGAAGTCAGTAGATCGTATTTATCCCTTAATAAATCATAACAGTTTTTTTAAAGCATAGGTTTCTCACACCAATAGTGACTTTTCTTAGTTTATTACTATTTATTGTATGTATATCATGTAAACATAGTGTTAATGCTACATGTTAATGTTGAAAATCTCTGGTTAGTTTGGAAGCTTTTTAAAAGTTTTGGGGTATTGTGATGTATTACATTTTTTTATATGTTTCACAATATTTTGAAACACATAGTTCATATTAAATTACTCGCTTTACACTCTACTTGTGTGACTTTTCCAAGATGGTTTTTCTTCTCTTACAGTTCTGAGCCCTGCTATAATGAATCGGGCGGATTCTAATAAAAACACTGATAGATAAGTGGCGCACTAGGGCCGCGGTTAACGCTATTATGTGAACCCTATTTTGGGCACTTATGGAGGGAGGGAGCCAATTGATTTTTTTTATTTGAAATTTGAGATTTTTTGATTTGTATTGATTTGAAAGTCACCCCAAAAAGACCACCTGGTGTCTTGATTTTTTTAGTAAGCCGAGCTATTTGCCTCTGTCAAAGGAAGCTAATGTCTGGAGGGAGTAAGGTTCTAAGCACTTTGTCATTTCAGTTGTAGAATGTAAATATGTTTATTTATTTAGAAACATGGCCCCTTAAATACACCTGCTGATTATCAATTACTGTATAGGCATTTTTCTTATGGTTCACAAGAACAGAGAACATAACTTTATTTAAAAATTCATCACGAAAGGCTCAAAATAGTGATAGCACTGATAGTTTGGTTCATGCCTGCTAGTGCTATACTTTGCTAGTGCTGCTAGTGCTTGTGCACCTGCTAGTGCTTTGTAAGTGTATATTTCCATTTTCATAAATCAGTTACCCTCCCCACAAAAGCAGAAAAAAACAAGTGACTCTCTGACCTGTTGGTCCAGTCCTCTGCCTTTGAATTCATAAAGTTGGTGCAGGAGCATTTTCAGGACCGCTTTCCTCATACAAACACCCTGAAAATCCTTGCAATTTGTTATATGTGATGCAGTGTATATCAGTCTGAAGGTGAATTGCATGTTCGGGAACTTCAAAACAGCAGAAGTTCTTATTCGGCGTTGGCCATATCTCCCAAATCTCATAATTGGGCCTGGGGCTCGTCGTTTCCTCGCATAGTCAGTCCTCTCCCTCGCGACATTGGCTAGTTCATTAAGTGATAACTGTGTTTTTCACTCTAATATAGCTAAAAAAATATGTGTACTAGCACTGATCACATTGTAATGAAATTGTCCTCATTTTCCCCCAAAAAGATTTAACCTGCCGCAAAAGATTCCAGAGAAGTACATCAGCAAAATCACAGAGGCAGTCCAGTCTACAAACCTCGAGAAAATCCCTCAGCAGTTGATGACCTTTCTGAAAGTGTATGATCGATTCAAACTGGATGTTGCTGTGACAGGAGATTCTGGTTCAGGAAAATCTACACTCATAAATGCTCTCCTTGGACTGGATCATGATGCTGAAGGGGCTGCACCAACAGGAGCTGTGGAGACCACAATGGAACCTGCAATGTATCAATATCCAAACTGTCGCCAAGTGAGACTGTGGGACCTTCCAGGGATGGGCACACCCTCCTTTATGTCAAAGAGTTATGTAGAGACAATGAACTTCAATCTCTATGACATGTTCTTTGTAGTAATATCTGAACGATTTAGAGAAAATAACATGCTTCTGATTGATGAAATACGTAAACAGAAAAAGCCTTTTTATGTTATTAGAGCAAAAGTAGACAGTGACTTGCGTGCACAGAGTAGGAAACATAGCTTCACTGAAGCTGGAGCTTTAACTGTCATGAGAGATGAATGTTTAAAATATGTAGAAGACCAAAACGTGCACCCCCATGTCTTCTTAGTCTCATCACATGATGGCCATAAATATGAAATGCAGAACCTTAAGGACACCTTTGAGAGGGAGGCTTCAGAATTGAAAAGAGAAGTTTTTCCCCTTTTCCTGGTGAACTTGTTCAGCGATGATGAGGGGAAACCACGGTGAGTATTCTGTGATTGTGTATTTTTGCCATTGTGTTTAAGAAACACTAGTACTACTGCAGGGCAGCATGGTGGCGTAGTTGTTAGCACATCTGCCTCACAGATAAAAGGTCCTGAATTTGAGTCCTGGGTTAAGTGAGGGCATTTCTCTGTAGAGTTTGCACGTTTTATATATTGTTTTGGTTCTTTATCTCTTTACAATAGCAATAACAACCTCATGACCGGAGGAATGACCTTGCTCATTGCTCAGTAATATAGCACCCATTCGTGGAAAGTGGAAAAGTTTGAGATCAAGTGTTAAGAAACAAGAAGGCATAGGATTTTTAAAAAACTAAAAGATTGTGATGTTTTCTGATATCATCATGTTTGTTGAAGGGCTCATTGATACTCACATACAGGAGTAAGCACATTGTGGCTGATACCATTTTATTACCAAGAGATAACACTGTATTTAATGGTTATTTAACATGCCCGTAAGTGACTAGGCATCTTTAAGCTGTTCTGCAAATGAAAAAATGTAAGATAAAGATAACATTTTGGTTTCTCTCTCTCTCTCTCTCTCTCTCTCTCTCTCTCTCTCTCTCTCTCTCTCT
>JAOUQZ010000044.1:20237034-20249791 GCA_028564935.1 Neosilurus hyrtlii
CATGTCATGTCATTTTCTGAACCGCTTAATCCTAATTAGGGTCGCGGGGAGGCTGGCGCCCATCTCAGCCGACTCTTTGCGAGAGCAGAATACACCCTGGACAGCTCGCCAGACTATCGCAGAGTTTTAATATTATGTGTAATAAAATTTTCATAATTTCATAATCGTTACATCTTACAGAACATACTTGTACCTAATATGGTGGCAAACGTACAATTATAAAATTGGCTGCTATTAAACTCTAAGTATTAAACTGTATAGTATAAAGCTAAAGACACATTAACAATATTTTTGTAGAGAATCTATCTCTTTGTTTACTCAGCATTGTTGGGTTGTTTGCTGGATTACTAACTGCAACTGTTGTTTAGAAGTTTTTGACCTGTGATGAGGTGGGATTTGTGATTACAGAAATGGATGCAGACCATGTAGGTGATAAAAGTGCAAGTCTACTAGCAGCACAAACCAGACTGGGCAAGATGGAAGGTGTAACTGTGACTCACCCACTTGTCAGTGCTCATACAGGTAGGATGGAAGCACAATGGTGGCTCCACAGACTTAAACTCTGATGTAGCAAAAGCAAGACTGTGCTTGATGCGTTACCTTGAATGATGAATGATGCATGGTGGTGGTTAATTTATCTATTACACATCAAATGTAAAGTTAAAAAAGAAACTGAAACAGGACTATTTATGATATTTGTCTATTTTACTATTTGCTTTCAACAGAAAACCATAATCAGGGGAGCATTAATCAGTGGCAGGTTCACCTTACTGGGTGAGTGTTGATTAGTTGTTTTGTTTCACTCTAACTGTTTAAATCTTCAGATCATGACTTTTTCAAATGATTCATATGATAGTGTTGTTTAAGTCTATATTGCATTAGTTTCATAATATGTCAGACATTCATATATTAAAGGAGTTAAGTCACCAGTTGCACATGCACATTTCGGTCACAGTTGTTACTTTTGGATGGAGAACGAGGTGTTTTTTACATTGCAGAGCCTTAAGAAGTGCCACTTGTATGCGACTGACTCAGTATTTGCCAACCATTTACTCTTACTTTCATTACGGAAAAGAAAGAAGTGAGATTTCTTGTTCTTGTCAAAGCACATCTAGCGCTTTTACGATGTCGCCAAATACATAGAGATTAACCCATTTTCCACAGTTTTGAGTAATTGAACAAAATGTTTATCAATGCTCCCATTAAATGTAAACTTCTGACTGTTTTGCTCTCTCATTAAGAAGAATGGGACATGGAAGCTAATGGCTCTTGCAGTAATACTGTCCCTAGTGCGCATGCCCAACTGGTGACACTTCCCTTTAAAATCTTTTGTAAATTTCTTCTCTCTCTCTCTCTCTCTCTTTCTCTCTCTCTCTCTCTCTCTCTCTCTCCCTCTCTCCCCCCCTCTCTCTTTCTCTCACTCTCTTTTAGAAAAGACACTAAACAAGAGAATGTCCAGGAATATGCAGGTATGACAGGCTTTAATCATGTTACAATAACAATTGGCTCCTCAGGCATCACTTAGTGATGTTTAAAGTATTGAAATGGGAATTTGATGTAAACCTTAACATCTGTCAGTTTAACTGAAGATGAATTTTGTCATATTGAAATTATGTAATATTCTTTGGTTATTATCTCATCATATATTACAGGCATTTAAATTTTCCCTTAGGAACTAGTTCTAGGCATTTTAAGACGCCCTGGGCAGTGGCTCTGCATGCCTGATCCAGTCAAACAACATGCAAAGTAGTCCTGGGTTGGATCAACTCATGGACAGAAAGCTTACACTGTATTTCAGTTGGCTGTGGTTGTTTATTGGCAATGAACACAAGGTTTAGGCTCTGTCACTATGAAATATACCATCGACGTAGGTTAGTGTAGGGTTATGATGTAGTGCATTCACATGAGAGATTTAAATAAATAAATAAATAAATAAATAAATAAAAATAAAACATGAAGCTAAGAAGGTAAGTTTGTTGATTTTAAACCTGAGCAGCTAAGCTAAGCATTTGGGTTGTACTTAAATTAATGACGGGTATTCCCAGAGTGTTAGTTTATACTGTAATTGAATTTGTATTGCTGTAATATAAACAATGACACTTTGTTTATAGCAGTGCATCTGGGGAGGCCTGGAATTTCTGAAGATGACATAGAGAGAGCACTTATTCTAAAAGGTAAATTCATTGCTGTTTCAGGCTTTGAGGAGATGTTGGAATGAAATTACTTGGAGAAAAACATTTTTTCTCTGTAAGGTTGCAGATTTCTTTGTAAGGTGCTTAAGAATTTAATTATTTTAGCATTCAAGCTCTGACACACAAACAGAGCAAACCTCATTCCGAGGCTGGCTTATTTAGATTAGAGTGAAATGTATTGGCACAGCACTGGGGCATGTGGAATAAGTTCATCTGGAGTCAGCTGCCTGTGAGAGAGGACATGAGCAAGAGGAAAGGTGCAGGGATACAGCATTAAGCCTCTTTCCCCTGACTGGATGTTTACCCATGCCAAGGAACTCTGCTAGCTTTGGCAAGAACTGTAATATTGCTCTTGTCTAAACATCATCATGGTGTGAGACACACCAGTACGCTTTTGTCTGTCACCTATGTTTCACTCAAGCATTTGCCTCTGTGCGTCTATGCAAGTAAAGAATCAACATGCACGCTCTGTGTGCTCCTCATTCAGTTGGAAAAGGAACGGACATACAAAGGTAAGAAGGACTCAGCATGAAATTATGAGAGAGGAGAAATCAAACGACTCGAGAGATATTTGACTTTGTGTTCCTCCATAGTGGACAACGTCAGCTAACCTCTTTCACAGCGATAGGACAGTTATAACTTCTACCATCTCTGCAACCACAAATATGCCAGAACCAATGAGATCTTACCACAGAGTATCTTAAAAACAGCTTGTGGCATCACTTTCAAACGGCTTTGCTGCTTACCCAGTATTATACAGTATCTCAATACCAGTTTCATGAATGGATTGCAGTTTTGTGATGATTACAGGTTTGAGTAACGGGAGTTTCATTGGATTAAATTATTGTGTTTATTGTTTAGCTGTGTTGGTTCTTGTTAAGAATAAATATCAGGCATTTCCATACTCTCAGTAACCAGAATTCATGGATTCGTTTGAAGTGCTACCTGGTAGTCGTCTGTCTGCATTAATCTGTTCAGAAACTTGACCGTTTTGTTAGAGCTGTGTACGAATGTGTACTCTGAATCTTTCTGGGTTCTTTGTCTGTTGTCAAGCACATCATTAATATCAGATCTGGAGCAGCGGTTTTAAATTGGCAGCCAAGAAGATCATAGAAAAGGAATGAAACCCTTGAAAGGAACAGATTGCCAGTGCTTCACAGAATCAAACACAGCTAATGCTTTGGCAGAAAAACAAGCGACATAATAGGATAGGCTTGTATTAGGGATGCTCTTATGAGAAGACACCGAGGCTCATTTTGTCCCTGACATCATGCCAAAAGGAGCAAGCGAACGGAAAGATCTTGGTGTTGCAGTGGAAGAGGACAGTCAAATAAAAGTAGCATGAAGAGCAGCTCTTTCCTAATATAGCTACTGTACTGCCTTATCCTCACACACCAAACAGAGATTGGGTTTGAGGGTTGTTTTTTTATAGCATTTAAAAATAACCTTCTCTTATTTTTTTCCAAAACAGCATCTTTGAATAATAATACGTCTTTCAACACAGTGCAAGAATATTTTAGGTAAGACCTTCTCTACTAATTATTTATAACAAAGTATATATGTTTAACTCCTGGCCAGTTTAATCTTTTCAAACTTTTTTTTTTTTTTTTCTTTTTTTTTCCTTCTAAATTTTAGGAACTTTTAGAAAGTTCTTTATAAAACAAACATTCATCAAATTTAGCTTTACTCTGTATGGTGTTTCCCATGCTATAACACCTGTTTAAAAGGGAGTGGCAATTCAGGGAATGCTCTAAAA
The DNA here is from genome assembly GCA_028564935.1 of Neosilurus hyrtlii. NCBI lineage: Eukaryota > Metazoa > Chordata > Actinopteri > Siluriformes > Plotosidae > Neosilurus > Neosilurus hyrtlii. Next base: position 20,240,983 of record JAOUQZ010000044.1, read on the forward strand.
TTAGCACTTTAAGCAAAGCTGGATGTCATTGCTCTAGAAATGTCCCAGGACATGACACTCAGGGATGAAAGGATGCATTTGAGAGTCATGTGATATATGTGACATCACTATGAAATGGGACAGTGCCTCATATTTCCCATGCAAATGTATGGACTGCGCTGGTTTGCATGAGGCTTGCTGGGAAAAATATTAGACTTGGGGAAAAAGGGTGGGATTAAAAACAGGATTTAGGGTTGTAATGTGTAATGCTTTCAGGCAAATACTGAGCACTTTTAGGTCTGTGGCTATTTAATTTTCTAATGAACTTTTATGGTCTTTTCACTATAAAGCTCATATCCAGAAAGACCTCACCTGACCTCTGCCTGGAATAGTTTGGCATTGGGACTTTCAGGTCAATCTGGACCTCCTAGGTGCCTTTCTTTCATTCATTTAATCATATTTCCTGACTATGGTTTATACTGGATGTGAGACACTGAGTAATCTTTTTTTTTTAGTACCATGGATGTCCTGACCCTCTGGCAGGATGATCCAGAGGAGTTACTACTGGATCTGGGCTTCGGTGTGGAGGAGCCTGATATAACAGACAAGATCCCAGTCCGTTTTATCAACCATCAGTCCAAAGCCCGTGGCATGAACATCCAGGTCTTCTTGGCAGCTCAACAGACCCGCATAGATATTGAGAATCCAGATGTCAGAAGTGAGCACCACTTCATTTCATTAGAAAACAGCATAGCTCATTTTTTGTATAAATGTTGACAAAAGTTTGTTATAAAACAGCATTTTGCTGTCCTGCAGTAGAAAGAAATGTCTATTGAATTTCTGGATGGCTGCAGTGTGCTGAAGGCCTGATAACTGGTGCCTGTTTGTATGCTCCTTATAGACGTAAGTCTTCATTTCATTCTTATTTCACTCTCTCCCCTCTCCCTATATTCAGATCGGTTTAGGCAGATAGAGGTGCTACAGCAGATCACCACAGCCTTCAATTCCTTGGTTGGAGGTGCCATTCCAGATGCACAGAAACCTGTAGAATCCCTGCTCTCAGAAGAAGCCAAGGTGAGGAGGAAACGGGTTGGCATGCTCTTCAAGAATGCCTCCAGGAAGTCACTTCGCCAACTGGCCCATTTACAACACCAGCAACCGCTCCCTGCTTCATCGATAGGCCAAGTCTCCAGCCTAGAGCCGGTTGGAGACCTCCCTCTTGACAAACGAATCCTGCTGAAACGGGCCAACCTTAGCCCTCTTGTAGAGGAGCAAACAGTCTCAGAAGGAGCTGAATCCATGGAAACCACAACTCTCCCTCAGGTTAAGAGCAACAGTCCAAGTGGAGGTAGAGAACTAAAAAATGTTACATCAACCATGGCTTCTGCAAAAGTGGGAGTGCCAGCAGAGTCCTTTGAGCTGGAAGAGGTACTCCTTTTTCTGTATTTTCATTTTTTTATCAAGTTAAAAAAACGTGTTGTATTCAATCACCAAAAACAAGCTGAACTTAGCCATTTAAGAGGATTGCTGTGGTAAAATGACAAATGTAACATATCATTAAGAAACGTAGGCGGGGTCATGAGATATGTATCAGTCAGAATGCTAGAACTAATATTAATAAGTTCTATTTGTTTTCTGTCTTCAGATCCAGAGCTTTGATGAGGGAAGCATAGTAGGAACCGTCTCTGGCACTCTTGATCACCCAGGTTTGTGTGATGATTCTTTGTAATAGTTTTTATTAAGTCAAACCAACACAATTTAAGTGAGGTTAAATGTTTTGTCAGAATATTATGTGTGTAGGTATGATGGGTGATTTCTAAATGTGAACACCTTTCTAGTACATATTAGCCTTTTGAAAATCAAGGGTAAATGCAGTCAGTTTAGTTTAATGGAATTATTTAATTCAGAGCAAACTTTGTTAAAAAGACATACATTCCATTCCAGTATGTTCATGTGGGTGTCAGATTAGGCTTGCATTAAAATTCTATTGCTCCTTTGAACATAGGTGAGATATAACGCCTGTTTTGGGCTATGCTGACACACTCATGGCATGTATTTGTCTAGGTTTAATGCCCTGATGTAATCGTAATTGAGGTGTATTTATGCTACATTATGCAGTGGAAAAGGTAACTAATTTCAGACACTTGTTATTGTTGATTGTGTAGTTAATGAGCGGATATGCTTCTCACGAGTAAGGACAATTAGCTGTCAATCTGACAGCAGTGGGTTTTTGGAGGAACCTTTTGTTCCTGCTTCCCCCAACCCCGGACCTGAGCTCATGAAGGTAGTCCCAACAACAAATACCTTTCCAGAATTGTAAAAATCATCAGATAATACTTTTTTTTAAAACAGTTTAACAGGTTTTCTTTTAGTTTAATGAAAATTACTGTTTGATTTCTTAATGTGTGTGATGCAGGTGTTGAATGCCATGTCGGGGGATAGTACAGAAAGCCCACAAAAAAGTGTGGACCTGCTGGAGTCATCAGTTCATCCTCTATACAGCCAGGATTCGGACAAGTTGCTTCAACAGACTGAATTATCTGCAGCAGACACAAATATTAATACAGCAAAGGGAGCAGAACATACTGGGATGGTGATAAGTAAAGGAGACATTACAAAGGGGCGGATACAGGACACTAATCGAACAGACTGTTTGGTAAATAAAGAAGTTGTGCAGAAGGGCATTGTTGGTGGTGTTACTACCTTCAATAATACATCACAGAAGGATTCACCTGGTCTATATGACCACAGCACCAATAGTATAAAAAGTACCATATTACAAAAGGATTTATCGGGTCTATGTGTTTATGACACCATTACTGCACAAAGTACTACATTGCAAATTAACTCACCGAGTTTTCATGACTACAGCGACAATATTGTAAAAAAATCAACAATACAAATAGACTCATCGGGTCTGGCTGACTCCGGCACCAATAACATACAGAGTACCACATTACAAACGGACTCAAAAGGTCCAAATGACTCTCGTACCAGATTTGGGGAAAGTATCACACTTCTAAAGAACTCACTAAATCCATTTCATGATGTGGATGTGGATGGCTCACGAATGGAAATACAGAAATCAGATGTTCCTGTGTTTAAAAAGGACTCTTCTTCCACTGACCCTAAAACTGGTAATAAAAACAACATTCCCTTTTCCAAAGGGGGCTACGGTGGCCGTTCTGTCTCGGTACAGATGTACTCAAACTTGGCCTCCCAGAGTTCTTTAAGAGGCAGCAGCAGCCTCACTTCATCAACAGTGCACAGTGATGTTCAGCTCAGAAGAGAGTGCAGGGAACATTTCGACTCAGATGTGTTTAATATGTCAGATACTGCCCGAAGCAGAAACTCATCTATAACAAATGAACACACGTTATCCAACCCTTGGCTCTCTCAGGAAAGTTCCAAGGGACCATCCTCCATATCACTTGAGAAGATCCGGTCTTATGAGGAGGACACACGGTGGAAGGCGGCACTTTGGCCAGGAGTTCAGAGCTGTGGTTCTTGTAAACACAAACAACAAAGCTGCTGCCAGACTAAGAACAGCGAGAAACAAGACTCTCACAGCATAGCGCTACACCCAGCCACCACCTTGCCTGTGAGTCATTCATATCTCAAATACACATCTGGGCTGTCACAGGAAGCAATGTAGGATCTATTTTAGTCTTAACTATGTAGTTAAAAGAAATAAATTGAATTTCATGCTATATATTCCGTCTAAACTAGACAGTTGTTAATTTTTCTATAAAGAAATGTTGATTAGAAGGGTTGAGGGCTGGCTTTCATAAATGGAGCAGATTTTCATTTGAATAGCTTATTTGCATGTGTGGTGCAAGGGAGTGGAGATTGCTGACCACTTCAGCACACCCTTCAGTACTTGCATAGACTCCAGAGGCTCCGGCTTCACCAATAAACACACTCAAACACATTGTTGCTAACACACAAAGCACTGGAGCTTCAAGTGGCTGACACATTGTTCTGTTTAATCTTTATTTCTGAAGTATTCCATGGAGGAATTGTTAAGCATGATGAGATGTATGTGGAAATTTCGGAGGATGTTGACAGAGATTGAGGAGAGACTGGAGGAGGAGCAGGACACTGTAAATAACTCGTTCTCAGATGAACACAGGTAGGTCTTCATGATTTGTGCCTTGCAATAATTGTCAGTATTCTTATATAGTTGTGTACTACTGACATAATATACAAGCATAGAGAATTAATTAGTTTTTTAGATGATGCATAATATATACTGAAAGAATGGATATTTAAACATATTCTTTTTCATATTAGATGATAAGACGTCATGTGGTTAACATCCATTTTATAGTTTTGTTTCATATTGTGAAATCCACTTATTAAAAATATAATCATTTAATTGCAACACATGCAATTATGTAATAGAAAATTACAAATGTCCTGTATATACCACTTTTGATCCTTTTTGCAATTAAATATATATATATAATAAGTGCAATATATTGAAGTCCTTAGTACTCAGTTTATTAATTGGATGTTAGTCTGCTCTAGTGCTGCCTCTATATAGAGACTCGACATACATGTTTGTATATCTCTGCCACTAGGCAAGGAAGACTTTATGTTTTTGGGGTTTTCCATGTGTCCGTCTGTCTGTGGGAGATTCTCATTAGACTGAAAGCTCAAGAACAAATGATTGAATGTTTTTTAACCTTCACAATTTATTATTATTGTAACCAGGAAATGAAACTGATTAAGTATTAAAATTTATTAATGAGTCAAGATCACAGAAAGGTCAAATAAATTAATAAAGAAATTAGTTCCTGTTTCTCGTACAGATCATTTAACTTATACATTCATGTTCAGGAATTCAAGGCCTGTGTTGGGCAGTAAGGGATCCCCATGAATACTATTAACATTCTGCAATTCTACTTATAATAATAATAATAATAATAATAATAATAATAATAATACAAATGGCGGCACAATGGCGCAGTGGTTAGCATGTCTGCCTCACAGCAAGAAGGCCTGGGTTTGATTCCCAGGCTCGGGCATTTCTGTGTGGAGTTTGCATGTTCTCCCTGTGCTTGCGTGAGTTTTCTCCGGGTACTCCAAGTTCCTCTCACAGTTATGACACATGCACCGTAGGCTAATTGGCTGTTCTTAATCACCCCTAGGTATGAGTATGAATGGTTGTGTGACTGATGGCCCTGCGATGGCCTGGCGAGCTGTCCAGGGTGTACCCCGCCCTCACCCAGAGTCGGCTGAGATGGGCACCAGCCTCCCCGCGACCCTAATTAGGAATAAGCGGTTCAGAAAATGAATGAATGAACGAATAATAATACAAACAAGTTTGATAGGATTGTTTAGATTCCTAATCTGATATTGTCTAGGTACTTACATTGTCTTTCTCTTGCACAGGGAAGAGGTGCAGGACATTTTGAAGCTGAGAACAGCCGTCAAAAAGGAAACTGAAATGTTGGAAGAACAGCTCAACCAAATGGTCCAGGCTTATGATGACAACATAACAATGGTACCTAGCTCCTGTTTATGAACGCAGCTAATTTGAGTCTTTAGATAATGAGTGGGGAGTATAAATCAGATGTAATCGTCTGATACTCAGGATAGTACCAGCACTGAAAGACTGGATTTGTTACACAAAAAATGTCTGTGGCATTTTCCAGTGTATTTTATATTGTTATTGATAGACATGACACACATATTGCATGTATTTATAGAATGTATGATGTCCTCATGCCTGTGATGACTCACATTTACTTGGCAACAGAGGATTAGAGAGTGAGTTTGTTTACTAGAAGGATGTCAATACCAGTTCAATACTGAGCATAAACTGAAAAAGTGAGATATATACATCACTATGTATTTAGTTTCTGAGGGTAATTTTTTAATTTCTCATTGTAACTCACCAAGCCTGACAGACTAGGTATTTATAAAAATAAATGTGCCTAGTCAAAAGTGCAGATATTATTTACTATGAATACAGCACTGCCTGTCTTTATAAAATTCAGTTTAAATGAAATGTAATGGTGAAACTGTATTTAATGTTATTTGTTTGGACAATGTGTTATAGAAAATGAACAGACTTTTGGATGAGCAGTCCCACCTGTGCACTCAGCTGAGGTTTACACCCCAGCTAGGACACATCTCTAAGAAAAGTGTGGGCATTCAGTGCACCTTGCTGTCAGACAGCCCTGAGTCACATCTATCTACACAACTCACAGATGACAAGAGACTAATTCACAACAGCGAATGGAGCCCTGGCGGAAAAGCAGACAAGCTGAATTTTGTAGGATTTATCAAAACTGTATGTATTTAATGCCATTTTTAGGTCTGTAATATTAAGAGAACATTGAGCCTTGTGAGTTATGTTTCATTGCTCTGTTACTTCTCAGTTAAAGGATGGACCCATCACCAATGACTCACTATAATAAATGAGTAAGTGTCACAGCTTTGTGCGTAGTATTTATTTATTTTGCTTTTAATTGATTTTAATTAAAAGGCTAAGGCTAATACTGTTTATATTTATTATTTACTTATTTACTATTTGTTAAAAAAGTTTGCTAAAGCATTTTTAATTGTTCTTTTCAGTTCTTCAACATCAAGAGTGAGAAGGATAAATGAACCTTGGTGTAGTATTTTGATGTGTTATTATAATTATATTTTTGAATTTAAAATGTTTTATAAGCTAACTTATTTTTTATAGTCAAATTCTATAAAATGTTATGTATGTCTTGAAGCCAAGACCAATAAAATAAAATCAGTCAATGTAAGAAGTTTACAGATGTCTATGGTGTTGTGATTTTGCTCCTGACACAAACTGGGACGTGGAGGCTGGATGCAATTAATAAAAAGGTTTTTATGTGCAGGTTCCTGCAGGCTCAGACAAAAATACAGCTTCAGATTCACAACCAAACACAAGTTTATATGCAATCAAATATTTATAATAAAACATACATGCAGCTGCTAACACTCAACCACTGATTCAGCTTCTAAAACAGATTCAGGTTCTAAAGCCGATTCAAACACTGGTTCACGTTTTAACTTAGATTTACATGTTCGCTCAGGTTTCCATTCTAGCTCATACTTCGACTCGAACTTGGGCATGCCCTCCGAAGGACACATTTCAAGACAAATATTCACATTAATAACCAAACACAGCGTTATAAACAAACTCAGTTTTACTATCATGCTCCAAGTCACCATCACACTCTGTTTCATAACAAAACTGAGATTCCTATAGAGATTTTAATCCAAACACAGTTTCAGCTTCAAACACAATTTCAGATGCAACCTCATATTCATACTGTGTTCAGACACGGATTAATACCTGTGGGTTTAGAGTCAGGCATGGGAGATGTCTCTGATGCTTTGAAAGAGGGGCACTTTGGGTATGACCGCTTTAATGTGCTGACATCCTCAGGTGACCTTTACCTGTCCTCTATATGTTCCGGGGTGTGCAGAGCCCCTATGTGGAAGACAGTAGGTATCTAGGTTATCGGTCAGGGTGGCAAATAAGTCAGGTTGACAGGGTTTTCAGGGGGGACATGAAAATTGAGGTTCCTTGGTGATGGCCAGGTAGAGGTCCTTGTCTTAGTTGAGAATGGAGTCACTGCATCTTCCCCAGGTTTAGCATGCAGGGAAACTTTGCCCTTACTGTGATTAGATGCTGAGGAAGTGACATTCTTTCAGTGAGTAAATTTGAGAATTGTGTAAAGGACATTAAATACTGGATGCTTACTAACTTCCTCTTACTAAACTCTGATAAGACAGAAGTACTTGTACTCAGATCACAGGCAGCTAGAAATAAGGTTTCTGATTATGTAGTAAGTTTGGATGGTGTTTCAGTTTTGTCGTGTGTAGCAGTTAAGAACCTTGGAGTGATTATTGACCCTGCGCTTTCATTTGAAGGTCATGTAGATAATATTACTCAGATAGCCTTCTTTCATGTCGGAAATATTGCTAAAATAAGAAATATGATGTCACTGCATGATGTGGAAAAACTTGTTGTTTATTACCTCAAGATTAGATTATTGTAATGCGTTACTCTCCAGATGTTCTAAAAGGTGCATAAACAAGCTCAAGTTAGTCCAGAATGCAGCAGCAAGAGTTCTTACTTGAACCAGAAGACACGAGCATATCACCCCCATCTTATCAACACTTCACTGGTATATAAATTGCTACTTTGAACCTATAAAGCAATTAATGGTCTTGCACCACATTTTCTTAGCGGACTTCTTGTTGCTTATGATCCAGCTCGCCCACTTAGATCAAAGATGCAGGCTGTTTAGTTATACCCCGAGTACTGAGGACTACTGCAGGGGGCAAAGCTTTCTCTTACAAAGCCCCACAATAATGGAATAAACTTCCATTTAATGTTCGGGACTCTGACACAGTCTCTGTTTTTAAGACTAGGCTGAAAACTTACTTGTTTAGTCAAGCATTTTGTTAATAGCCTTTTATTTGGTAAAAAGGAGATCTGGTCCATGGAGACTTCTGGTAAACTGTGATGTTAGGATGCTGTCGCTTCCTCACTCTACATGCTCACCCAGGTCTGTTGACAGTGGAATGGCTGATTGCCCAACATTACAAGGTGCCCTCATGTCTGCCTTCCTTCTGGTTTCTCTCTTTGTAGTTATGCTGCCATAGTTAGTCATTCTGGAGTCCCTGCTTGCACCCAGCACTAATAAACTCTTCTTTTACCATTACACCGTTATAAGCATGCCTAACAACCCCCCCCCCCCTCCTCTCTCTTTCTCTGTTTTTGCTGAGGTACACATGCTACTTCTGGGATGCCAGTGATCCTGATCCTCCTGATCCTTCTGCTTTGTGAGTC
>JAOUQZ010000044.1:20278046-20290225 GCA_028564935.1 Neosilurus hyrtlii
ACACACACACGCACACACACACACGCACACACACACGCACACACACACACGCACACACACACACACACACACACAAATAATGACCAATGATGTGTAATTTATATGAGCAGGAAGACACAATGAGATGGAGCTCAAATTTCAGAATGTGTGCAACATGTCCAGGGACTTCATCATACCTGACAGCTCAGATTACATATTCACTCTGATTTTGTGAAAGATATGAGCTTTGGTAAAGGTATTCAGACAGAAATATAATACATTTACAATATTGATTTTGGCAGTCAATATGAAAAACTGCAATAAACACAACAAATAAGAACCTTTTTTTGTTGCAACAGAGATAAAGAATAAAGACAGCTCTGGGTCAATGTGGAATGGGGAATAGACCGCCATAACCACAGCTACGGGAACAGCTGCAGTGCGTGGGAGCACAGCTTGTAATCATAACTGTGGTTGAAGAGTTTAATGAGTGCAACAGCACACCAATTACAGCCACACATCAGTTAATGAATGCTAAAAAGAATGGTGAGGGAATGGCCATGGCGGGAAATACATGAATATGAGCAATGTCCCCTTTGTGTGTGCTGTCTAATATGTGTGAGGTGGTGAGGCACTGGTTTGTGTGTCCACTAGCAAAACCTCTAGAGCAGCCCATTAGGGGGTACTGAATTCCTCACTCAGTCCTAAAACAATGTGAGTAATGGCAGCATGTTTAATAGAATTCAGTGTCATACCTGAGGCACAGTGTCTTTATAGTTCTAACTCACATTTGGGCATCAGTTGATAAAATTAAACTACTGTCTTCATATTTCAATTCAGTGAAAAAAATAAATTATTCATTTGTAATGTATTATTTGACCTTTCTATAACAACTCTTCCCTTCATGAAGAAAATAGTGAAAAAGAAATGCTTAATCCATTCGCCTGACGGATATCATTACAGCCTATAAACCAAATCAGTGGCTGTACATGAAGTTACCACTCCTCAATCACAGCTTTGCTCTCAGCCTGAAGGCTGTTTGTATGCATTATTCAAAGCAATCTGTTTTGCTAAGATTTTTATACAGCAAAACATAAGCGGAAAAAAATTCTGTAATTCAATATCCACTGAATATTTAGAATACATTCTAAATCCATACTAACAAATTATTTTCATGGCAGTCAGTACCTTTGCGTGAAGCTTTAAATTATTAATCAAAGTGCATAGCCATACACTCTGAAAGGACATTCGAAATCTGTGTAATTTAATGTCACCCAAGGCAACGAGGAAGATTACAGATCAACTCAGCTCCCAGTGCACTCCATCATTAAACATAGACTAATCAGTAAGCAAGTGAATTTTAGCATGTGTGTCTGTATGTGTGTGTTACACACGTAAATGGTAAACAAAACACTTGGAGACTGAACGTGTTTAGAATGTGTGCTGTTGGAAGTATTTATTCACTAATTTTTTTACAGCATGGTATTTTTCAGTGGTATCAACGGTCCTCCATCGAGAAAAAACAATTTTTTATTACCCGAATACTGACATCATTTCCCCAGGCACCAGCATATGACAGAAGGGAGGGGCTCCACTAATGGCATCAGCTGTCCTCAAATAAGAAACAAAATGAATTCATCGCATGTATCAGGTTCAATAATGAGCTGGATTTATAGCATATTTGGTTCTTTGAATCATTTGTAAATGGTTCAGATTGCAGTCTGAACAAAATCATCACAATTATACCAGAATCACTGGTGTGATAATAAAAAGGTAGCAATTACTTTTATTGCACATATTCTCTAATGCAACTCATTATGTTAACAGCCTATGATGCAGCTCCACACAGCTTCACTTTACAAAGGCAACGCTTACATTACAGAAATTTCAAATAGCAAATGAAACCTACATTAATGTGTTAAGACTGGGTGATGTGTATATTTTATACAATGTATAACCCCCCCCCCACACACACACACACACACACACACACTGAGCTGTAAACATGTTCATTCCACCACTGTAATCACCAAGCTGCTTTTTTATGTTTCATCAAGAGGTATGAATATGCAACATATGCTTTCGATTTCCTCAAATGCAGCTGTGATTACTATACAGTTGCCAGTGAGCTAGGAGGCACTCACATGCTCATGTACACACATGGGGCTGGTTTGGGCTTGTCGGACATCCATCATAAACGCAACACAGGAAGCTGGTTCATGACCTTCACTGTTGGCTTGCGCAATGCTTGCTTTGCTTTTGTTTTTGGTCTTCTCTCTCTCTATCTGTCCTGCTTATTCCAGTTTTGGGTTAATAAATCCACCCTTGTTATGTTGAACAGTAAGACTGTAATATAAAGCTTTAGGCACTGCTTAAAAGCTGTGCTCCCGATAGATTTCTCTATTGATAGGTGTCTGAGGTTGGTGTTACAAGAGTAGTACAGCTTCTTGTAAAGGGCAGAACCGTTTGTCATTGTGTACATACATGGTGAGTATGTTTGATGAGGCAAGAGAGAGAGCGGTGCTTAGAATTGTGTTTGGAGCAGACCCCGGAATTAGCTTAACTTCAGCCCTGGAGTAAATAAATAAATAAATAAACCCCATGTTTCCTGATTATGGACGGATTTTTCTTCTCACTACCTTTCACTATCTGCTTTTTATGTTCATTTGTATCACCTGTTTGTTAGTTCAGGTATCCATTTAATGATTTCATGTTTTGTGCCCCGTTAATGTTCCATGTTTTGCGCAACATAAGTTTGTCTGCCTACCTGCATTAGATTGTGTATTTTTTATTCTGTGCGAGTCTGAGCAGTGATGTATGAGCATCTGTTTTTTGGGCTTCAGTTTCATTATTAATACTTAAATCAGTTTTTTTTGTATTGCTACCCTTCATCATGCAAGTGAGCAATATATAACAGCCAGTCAGCATTAACTCAGAGACATGGCAGCATTTTTAGGTTTCTTGTAGCACAGACACAGGACAGCCATCCAAGTCATATTCTATGCCAATGTTGCTTTGCTCAAGAGCTCGACTAACATTTCTTATGACATTTTTGTGTATCATTCTTCATTATACCGACTCTTCATTGAGGTATTCTTTTGGGTAAAAGCACTGCTGTTCCACCTGTTTACTTCGGAGGAAAGTTGATATTTCTGATGTTAGTCCCAATATTCAGTTGGCTAATTATATAAACGGTCATCACGATAATGATACTTTGTTTATATATGGCCCAATCCTATTTTCAGACACAGGTTAGTTATAGATTATTTTTTATCTATAACTAACTAACAAGACTCACCCAAGACATCTCATTTTCCTCCTAATTTCCATTTCTACCAAATATTATTTTTTACTATTCTTTTCTGAACAAGCCCTTACATCTATGTTTCAACATGCTGGATCATAAGATCCTGAATGCTAATTGGATCCTGAATAAGTAGCATTCAGGATCTATACGTAGACGTGATAGATCTAGTACTGTAATTTTGGTGGAAGCATCGTAGTGTGTGGCTATAAGGTTGAATGCAAAATTGATAAAAATTGCTCCTATACCACAAGAGTAAGGAATCCTTTAAAAAGAATCCCCAGATCTGACTTGCGATCAGTTTCATCACCAAAACTGAATGGAGTGTTACTGGGCCATACATCATACCTTCAAATAAACTCACAATCTATTTGTAAGTATTTTGTGTAACAAACAAACTGACAAACAAACCAACACTGACAAAAACAAAACCAAGGTAATAAGACAATAAAAAATTGCTTTTAGTAACCATTTTATCATGGTTCGAGTTGCAGGAAAGCCTGGGCTGGATACACTGCAACCCACACACTGTTTCTCCCAATGAATCTTCTCCTAAACAAGCTACAAGGTGCTGACTAGTAGGGTTCTCACTAATGAACTGGGTTATCTAAAACTACCATGGTTTTGACCAGCTTACGTTGTAATGATGGCAGGAATGTGACGAAAGGTACAATATTTCAGCCTTAGGTATTTGGCAAAACAATGTTGGAAAGTGTCAGGCAGGCCCAAGTCTATTCATCACTCATTTTCTGAACCGCTTAATCCTAATTAAGGTCGCAGGGAGGCTGGCACCCATCTCAGCCGACTTTGGGCGAAGGCAAAGTACACCCTGGACAGCTCGCCAGGCCATTGCAGGGCGGCCCAAGTTTCACTGCCCATAAATGTCTCCATACTACAAACAAAATCAACCATTAGTAAAGAGCAAAGCATCTTCAAAATCAACATAGATATAGAAAATGCTTAGTGATTTTGTTGAGAGTTTAAATACTACATAGATTTAGACACTGCCTAAAAGCAGAGGGTCCCAACAGAGGTCGCTACTGATAGGAAACTGATCTTGTTTAACTTACCCCCCATATTTTTCTTTTCCAAAAATATCCCTTGCCTGAAACACACACACATGCTTATCATGGTTTTCCCACCGAAGCCTTTGCTGTCTGTGATTAGTGGAAATGATGGCAGGTGTCACACAGAATCATAGCCACCAAGAAAAATTAAGCTTGCTGGAGTACCAAAACCTATTAGGTAGAGGGTGCCACTAGAGCTCCACTATATCAACACATTCTTGTTTATCTCATAGAAGATGGCTAACTAGACTGTTCCACAATTCTTAAGACAAACCTTGGAAGACCCTGTTGTTTCTTGGGTACTTTCAGCAGTGCATTTATTATAAAAAGCACATACAGTATAAAATACTTTGAAATCCATGGGTTAATTTTATGGCTCAGGTGTAGAGTGGAGGCGGGCACATTCGCCAGAAGTGAAACTAAAACAAAGTAAAATTTTAAGGAATAGCTTAAAGAAAAAAGCAAACGGACAATATAAAGATAAACTGAGCAAAACCAAAAATACCACATAGACTTAACCAGGCAAAGCAAGAAATAGGAAACAATTGCCAAAAGCATACACGGCATAAAACAATCCCTAGCAAAGAACTGAAAAAAAAAACAAAAAGCTTACATACAGCAGGTAATCAGTAGAATGGGAGCCAGGTGTGCAGAGCATGTGACAGTCATGTGTCCTAAGTCATATGACTGGGAGTGGTGCAAGGGCTGCTGGGAAATGTAGTGAGTCTGAAGAGCCATAGAAACAGGCTGAGGCTGTGACATTTTAGCTTGGTATGTTAACTGAAGGCCTGGTAGTAAGGTGCTGGATTGCTGATCCCAACGTCGGGGGTTCAAGCCCCACTATCAACGGGTTCTCACTGCTGTGAGTGCAGCTGACTGGGTTATCAAATGCAGGCCATGTCTCTCACTGTCTATGGTGAGAGGCATGTAAAAGAACCATTGCTGATTTTCGTCAAGAGTAGGCTGCATAGCCGTCAGCTATGCGAGCTGTCTAGGGTGTACTCTGCCCTCGCCCAGAGTCGACTGAGATGGGCGCCAGCCTCCCCACGACCCTAATTAGGATTAAGCGGTTCAGAAAATGACTGACTGACATGACTGTTTACTGAAGTATGACTACTGTGTATATATTGGAAAAAGCTTACTCATCCAAGTCTCAGTGGAGAGAAAGGACCAAAAGTTGACATAGCTTCCTGTGAGCAATGCGCCAGTTTCTAGTTTAGGGCCTGAGTAAATAAAATATTTTCACATTGCCCCGACTGCGCTCCCACGACCTGGGCCCTTGATGTGCTGTATTGTGTATGATCAGTCAGCTGTGGTCAAATCCAGTCCAGCTGGGTAATGCTGAGCTGCTGCTCTTTCCACTGCCAAAACTCCAGCATCCCCAGAAAACATACTTCTGTCTCTTCACCAGTATTTGGATCAAGGTTAAGTTTGTATTTCCTCCAGGTATGTGCTTTGCTGCCCAGGGTCGTGGACAGTAAATTCAAGCAATTACAGAGAGGGAGAGAGAGAGAGAGAGAGAGAGAGAGAGAGAGAGAGAGAGAGAGAGAGAGAGAGAGAGAGAGATCTTCAAAAGAAAGGTTATATTGTAAAGTATAGAAGAAAACAACCTAAATGTTTCAGTTAAAAGATATGTGTATTTTAAGTGTATATTATAAAGTATTAACTTTGTTATTTATGAAAACTACAAATATCACTTCTTGGCTCACCTTTAGTGTGTCCTTTTGCGCTATGACATGGATGTTTTGTCCAGTCCAAGTTTTGGACAGGTGGTCATGCAAACAGAAACCTTAACATAGCTCTTTGGTGCTCTATGTGTAAAAACCACCTGGTGAGGGTGAGGAGGTTTGGACTAATTTGAGGGTTATCCTTGCACTAGGAGATTAACTTAAATGTCATTATCTGCCACTCCACTATCATACCAGGACAAGCCAGGGCTATCTAAAGGCTACCCAAGGCTTGCAGCCTGGATCTTTGTTTCTTAAGCTGAAAAGTTGTTTATGTTCCTATTGTCACACTATAGCCCAGCCTGTTCCCTGCCTGTTCCCTTTCATGCTGTGCAGAAACATAGAGAAATTCAGTGATGCAAACTAAAATGTGTACCACCATTCACATGAAATACTCATTACAGCAAACAAGAAGCAAACTATTAGTGAATTATTTATATAAAGTTTCTATCGCAGCAAACAGAAGCAAGTACTTATGGAACAATTTACATGGAGAGCCAAAAACACACAAACTAGTCTATGCTATCCACAGCATTATGGAGTTACAGTCTAAAACTTTAAGCTGGGTCCAGGCAAAACAGTTTATTTATTCATTTGCCAAATGACTTTATCCTACTAGGGTCACACAACCATTCACAAACTTACACCTAGGGGCAGCTTGGACTATTATCCTAATATGCATGTATTTGGACTGTAGGAGAAGGAAACCCATGCAAGCACAGGGATAACACGCAAAGTTCACACAGAAACGCTCTCATCAAGCCCGAGACTCTAACCCAGGACCTTTTTGCTGTGAGGTGATAGTGCTAACCACTACACCACCATGCCGCCCTAAAACGGGTTATTGACTTTGGTTCATCTAAATTATTTTTGCTGTGTTGCTCAAACAATAAATTCCTGTTTAAAATACCTCACTAACTGAAACAGTCTAAGCCCTGCCCTCTACCTTGACACACCACCTTAATCAACAGTTGAGCTCACCTGCCCATGGGTAATCATTTGATCAAATTCCCTGGGCTTCTAGCCTGAAAGTAGCCTTCAGGAGGTGCGAGTAAGCCCTGGAAATGATAATGGAAATGGTAATGGCCTTGGCTTGCAATAGTTCACCCAGCTTTGTCTCGATAGTGGCCTATTTATGCCTTTCCCATTTATGCAGGCCCAGAAGGAGAGGAGAGGAGAAGATCAGAAATGATTGTCTTCACAAACACCACAGCATTTAATTCCCACTAGCCCCTGGCAATTACGGATTGCATGCAGAGCGTGTGATCAACCATGAAGATTGGTGAAACAGATGAGAGTCATCCATTTAGGGTGTATGAAGAAGTGGAAGAAACAATACATGAATGACAATGTCAGTGAGAGGAAACTAATTTGCTCCTTTAAATGCCCTTCTTTACATTCAATTCACAAAAAAACAACAAAACCATGGGTGCAGTAGTGAGAAAAAGTAATGTGATGTGTTATGTGAAATCGCTGGGTGAATGCACCAGGTTTGCTGCAGTAATAATCTCATTTAATTATCAGATGTGTAGTCTATGATTCACTGGGTGTGAAGTAATCAATTAACAAGCGAAAATCAGTCGGCAGAGTGGCAAGAAAAGACAAAATGTCTCAACTCTAGGCATTCTGAAAGTACAGAAAATAGCACTAATAAAACACCATACAAGTTGCTGAATTAGGCTCAGCGAATGTTGCTAAATAGTTTACGCTGACTATTCAATTTGGTGACATCTACCGAGCCTGAGGTGAATAATTGTTTGTTTGGTTATTTTAATTATGACAGTGGCAGGTGAGGTGGCAGAGATTCCATGACAGAATCATGCCTGTTTTTAATGCAGTATCATTTCAGGGATTCAATGATAATGAGCCACCAATGTTGGGTTTTATTTTTATCCCTTGCACACAGTTTTCTTCAAAACCCCAGAATCTTTTAAATATTTTATGTACTGTAGATGATTAGATATTTAAAATCTATTTAAATAACATTATTCTGAAATTGTTTCACAGTTTGTAGGTTCAAATTGGTGAACCTCTGCCCAGATACAGTTTTTATAGTTTTTATAGTATATCATGTTACTGACCTGTTGCCAATTAACCAAATTAGTTGCAAACTGTTCCTCTGGCTCTTTCTTTATGGTACCACATGTCCCTGGATATTTTCTATGTTCCACTGAAAATAAAATATAAGTTTATACCATTAGCAATCATTCCATTCTGGATTTCTTTACATTTTTTATATTGTACAGTACATTCATTCATTCATTTTCTGAACCACTTATTCTTGATTAGGGTCTTGGGGAGGCTGGCGCCCATCTCAGCTGACACTGGGCAGCTCGGCAGGCCACTGCAGGGCAGAAACACTCTAATGGCAGTGTAATGGCCTACTCTTTTTGAACAAGAGCAATGGTTTTTTTACATGCCTCTCACCACAAACAGTAAGAGACATGGCTTCCTTTGATAACCCATTCAGCTGCACTGGGGGTGTACAGTACATTTTAACTACAAAGGTTTTTGCTATTATGTTAAAGGTAGGACAATTCTTCCATTCAGATGTGTAAAAGGAATTCACTCTTTGTGAGCAGTCCATAAATATTTAGCTCCTGTCCACTGAGAACCACCACTGCAATGTAATGAAATATATATTCTAGTTCTGGATTAGAGGAACCAGACATGCATATCCAAGCCAAAAGGTTAAGAAGAAAGGTGGGGAAAATATAATTAAACGCTGACAAGGGTATATAAACATACCCATCTGGAGAGCATTCTGTTTAAGCATAACATTTATGACACTATGTGTGAAAAACAGATTGAGTCGACCACAGGGTTTGGGGGTCTGCTATGGCTGTGTGAATATGAGCTGCCTCCAACTGGGCAGCCAGCTCTAATTAGATTATCAGAAAAGGCCACAATGATGTCCATTAAATCCACCATGCACTCTGTGAGCCATTTCTCAATAGCTTTAAAATTAGTTTGGGTCAAGAGACAAGCAATGACAAATGTTGATGCTTGAGAGCTGAAACCCTGATCACAGCTAGTTTAATTAAAGAAACTGTGAAATTGAAATTTAAATATTATATATGAAAAATGTCTTGAATGTAAACAGACTGTGGATAGATTCTTATATATGAATTGACCAAGAATTTCAGGCCAAATTAACAAAGAAACAATGTGAAATAGTGACACTCTTTGCCAACAATAAGTACTTACAAATTAGTACTTAATAAGAAGAGAAGTGAGATCTTAAATGGTGCTTATGCAGTACAGATCTGTTCTATCCCTGTCATGGAGCTTCATCAAAGCCAACAAAAAGGACTAAAAATGAAACTGAATCAAAACTGAGGTCCTTGACACAGTGGAAGAAGTCAAGAAGTTCTTGAAAGACTCCATCTTGGAGTACTACTGAACATGCAACAATAATAGATGGTAAACCCATTCATTCATTCATTCATTTTTTAAGTCGCTTAATCCAATTAGGGCTGTGTGAAGGCTGGTGCCTATCTCGGCCAACTCTGGTCGAGGGCGGGGTGGATGGTAAACTACCTAATGTAATAACTACTGTATTTGGTTGATAGAAAGCATATTCAAAAGGCAGTTTAAATACAAGTGCAGTCACAACTCCAGCAAAAAGTTTTCAAAATGTCTTAAGGAAACTCAACAGCAAGATTAGCATCCAGACAGCAATGTAATTGGAACATGAAAACAGATTGGATCCACTGGATCATATCAGCAGAGTGGATATGAGAAGGTCCTGGCTTTGAGGGCCTCAGCCATGTCCTCAAGGGAAAGGCCGCTGCATGCAGTCAATCAGTTAGATCCGTTATAGTTCCTAAAACAATGCCAGATACTCAGTGAGAAGCCACCGGGAGACAATTAGGTGAAAACATTTCTACTACTTTTTTAAATTAGGTTCTATCCAAAATAGGCCTTATTTATGCCTAGAATAATAAAGATTTAGAGAACTGTGTGTCACTATGGATTTCATTAAGAAGCATGTGTTATTCCTGAACTAACAATAAGGTATGATTAAAATGCATCAAGCAGAAAGGTGCAGATACTTAACATTCTGCAGAGTTTTCTGTGATTACTTACTTCACTTGTATACCATGTTCGCAAGTACAGACTGCAACTCTCTTCAAAAATCTAATAAAGCATTTACTGATGAAAAAGGAAAATGAGATATAAGTACATTTATTTGCCCATCTGATAACTTGATTACTTTAGATGCCATAGGAGCCTGACAGCTCGGCTTTGCATTTTAGCTACAGACGTCCTGATTCTATCTCCTGTTTGATTGGGATTTAAATGAATCTGTCTCTCCGTCTCTGAGCATCGTCACCTTTTTAAGCCATCCTGATAAAGCTATAACCCTGGGACCAAAACGTGATATTCATCTGGCAGTATGAGTCATCATACAGTCATCATACAGTAGATGACTGCTGTAGTTCATGGAGCATCTCATTTGGATCACTGTAACTGCATTAGAGTGACCTAGCCTGGATTTGCACAGTCAACAGTGGTCAACAGCATTAGCTCAGGGGCAGAAGATCAATGCGTTTGTGAGTATGTGAATCTGATGAGAGGAGAAATTGGGTTGGAGTTTGGACAGGGGGGCCATTATCTGATTGTGAACATAACAAAAAGCCAAACAAACCTGGCTGATAGTGATAATTATGTGCAATAAAACAACCCTTCTGAGACCAAAGTCACACGCAGAAACACACCCTGGAGGTGATAAAGTGTTTCATCGGACTTGTCTCTTGGTACAGTGCTCTTCTGTGTGTTGATCTTCTATGTACACATGTGGGAAAATAAATTATTAGGAAACTGTGTGATTTTTGGTTGATTCAATTTATTGTTTTGTTTTAAAGAACATAATAAGCACAATTTATATTTAAAATGAAAATATCACTACATATCAGTGGTGTTCTATTTGTTTAATGCTTTGCCCTCCAACATACACTTATCAGCATGTGCACAGCTATTGGTACACACTTGTACATGCAGACAGACACCCTCACATTCATTTTACACACGCTGCCAGCTCATCAAACACTTATCAACAGACACACATACACGCCCGTAGAAACAATGACACATGAAAAAGGGCTGGTGATACAGGAGCTCTTGTTGGATGTTTATGTCTGCGTGTCAGCTTGCTGGCTGGATTGCATTCAGCTGTGGCCAGAACACTACCTTGGTTTTGTTTCTGGGTAATGTCAGGAAGGGATTTTTTGTTTACATCAGTTCATGTATTTGTATGTGTGTGTGTGTGTGTGTGTGTGTGTGTGTGTGTGTGTGTGTGTGTGTGTGTGTGTGTTAAAAGAAAGTCAGGCTTACACCAAGGTCAGGTTTCACACCGCGGTGCTATCAACTAATTATCTGACATAACTTAAATTTATGTTACCAAGGATACACACATGCTCTCTCTCTCTCTCTCTCTCTCACTCACTCAGACACACACACACACACACACATTCTTTTTCTAAACTAATCCTAATCCAACTAGGGTCGCGGGAAGGCTGGAACCTATCTCAGCCAATTCTTGGCAAAGGCAGAGAGATCGCAATTCTATAGCAGGGACAACACACACACAGACACACGCACACACACCCAGGGGCAATTTCTAACAGCCAGGTGGAAAAAGTGCATCTCTTTGGACTGTGTGAGGAAACCAGGATACCTGGAGAAAACCCACACAAGCACGAGAAGAACATGCAAACTCCACACAGAAACACCCTTGCCAAGCCTGGGACTTGAACACAGGACCCTCTTGCTGTCAGGCGGATGTGCTAACTACTACACCACTGTGCCACATGCAAAACAAATATATACATCAATATACATAAGGATCCTGATAAACCACTGAGGTTTATAGTGAACCCAGAGGCAATAAATCCAAACATAAAAAAATTTTGTCTACTGTAACATCTACACACTTCCAATGAAGATACACTCAATGTAGAGGGCATCTGAAAAAAATCTCTTTTTTCAGACTTTAAGCAGTGAAACCACAATCACTGCATCCTACACTGTGTGCACAATTATTAGGCAAGTGATTATTTTGACCATATCATCATTTTATCCATAATTTCCCACTCCAAG
>JAOUQZ010000044.1:20383388-20398740 GCA_028564935.1 Neosilurus hyrtlii
AATACACTCTTTTGCAGAGACACATTTTCCTTTGCTTTCCTCTCTAAATTGCTACACAAATCAATATAACTAATACAAAATATAATTATTATTTTATCCCATACACAAAATACACTGTGTAACACTTAAGAGTAGTGGTGTGTTATCTTTTTGGCTTAAATATGAATTTGTTATAGAATGCAACGCTTTTTCATTTTGTTTGTGTGTGGGTGTGTGGGTGTGTGGGTGTGTGAAAGAGAGACAGAGAGAGAGAGAGAGAGAGAGAGAGAGAGAGAGAGAGAGACTGTGGCTTAGTGGGCACTGTTGGGGGGGTGAGAGAGAGAGAGAGAGAGAGAGAGAGAGAGAGAGAGAGAGAGAGAGAGAGACTATCTCAGAACTTTGGAATGCTGACCTCCACACTAGTAGTGAATGGAGCTAGCAGGGTGGAAGGAAAGTGGAAATCAAAGATTAGCACACAGGCTTTATTTGCAACTCTCTATCAAGTGCAAACTCATACATGCAGGAATGCACACCAGCTTGCTAATTTTAATGGTGCAATGTAATTCTTTGCTAGCTCTCCTACTGCTTTTCTTAATACAGTGGCCTTGTATCATTTTGTTCATAAGTATTTTATCATAGGGTGCCACTTAATCACTAAATCGTTATTTATATCCTATTTATATTTATATCAAGAATGCCATTTATATTTAGAATAGTTTTTGTTGTAATGAATACAGTGATTACTATCGTTACTTAGTAATATAGCCTCACAGCAGGTGGCAGGATGCTGGGGTTGGATCCTGGGGTTAGTAAGTTTTTAAGCTGTATACAAAAACTGTTATATTGGATGAAATGGTCTTTACACCCTGACAACAATCAATAATTTATGAGATCTGAAAAAGGTCTGTGGCCACTGTAATCCTGTGAAAACACTGACCAATCACTGCCTCAGGGTCCTCTGGGAAATATCCAATCAAATGCTGCATGTCTCCTTGTCGTGCTTGATGCTACCAAGCACAATCCAGTAGTCAGAGCGGAGCTTGTGCATGTGGGAGGGCGTGGCTTTGGAAGGACTGCAATGTGCAGGGGAGGGTTCAGCCAGAGCCCTGAAAACATCCTACTTTCAAATTTTACTAGGTTTTCACATTACCAACCCCAGCTTTAATTACTTCCTATTATATTGTTTAATATTTTGTAATCCATACACTGACAGGTCCTTGTGTGAACAGATTAATGAAGCCACAAGTTGTGTAACATATTGTGACAAATTGAAGCTGTGAAGACATAATGTGCTCACAGAAAGCAGACTATTGTAATTCATGCTTTTAATTTGCTATGAAAAAACACCATGTATCCATGTCTTGTTCAGTAATGAACAATATTTAACATAAATATTTCATTTCAATGATTTTTTATTAAATTGCATTCAATTAAATGGCCTCAATTTGCATTTCATAGTGTTTTAAATGTATTTACACACCCAAGCATAATTTGTGTGCACTTATTGGATTATTTCACAATGTGTGTGTAACTCAACTGTAAAAGCATTTTACAGTGCTTTAATACTGCGTCAGATGGCACTGTAGCATTTTATAATCCAGACAGTAAGGAGCAGGTTTTTACCCGGGCATTTTTCATGACAGGTTTATGGTGGTCCTGACTTGAGCTCGCCTAGATTGGCGCAACTCTGCACCACCCGACCTCCCAGCAACCCTCTTCAGGTGTCCAGCACAGGAAATACTGTCACTGTGCGTTTCAGAAGTGATGCATATGTCAGTGGCAGGGGCTTCAACGCTAGCTGGCAGGAGACTCAAGGAGGTAGGCAGTGATCTTTACCCTCAAATATATGGTGACACTATGAATCCAACTAAATCCCTTTTGAGTTTTATTGTCTCCAAACTAATACTTATCATTTCCTTGCTATCTGTAGGCTGTGGTGGAGCTGTCACAGCTCCTAGGGGAGAGATCCATTCTCCTCAGTTTCCAAACAACTACCCCAACAATGCCGACTGCTCCTGGGTCATCACTGTGGACACAGGCCACCGAATTCTCTTTAACTTCACTCACATGGACATTGAGAGTCACAGTGCATGTAATTGGGATTATGTGGCTGTAAGTCACTATTGTTTGGTGCCTTCATATAGGATTATTTTACTTTTGTGTGCCAATTAATTATAAATTATTTCTCAGCACATGGATTCAAAATTAAAGAAGCCTGCTATTAAATTATTTTATGGTCATATTTAACAATTGGGCTAATGACAAAACAATTAAGCTTATTAGACTCATAGTTTCATAACTACAAGGCATTATTTACAACTGTTCAAAATAAGAGACTGTTATTCCTTCTTACACTTCAGATACATGATGGACCAGGAGAACATTCTCCTCTGCTTGCAAAAGTATGTGGCTTTTCCAGACCTGATCCCGTGATCTCCACACAGAATGTCATCTATGTCCGCTTTCGATCAGACGTCAGCAACAATCACAAGGGCTTCAGAGCTGAGTTCTCAGAGGGTTAGTGACATCAGTTCTAACCCCGTCCTCGATTTTATAACAGTTCACTTTAGATTGCTTTGCAACCGTATTGGATTCTATCGTATCATCTGTCAACAGAGCGCTTGTTTTCTTCTTTACATTACATTACATGTATGCGACATTACTTCTTTTCTTTACAGCATGTGGCTCCAGCATTGTGGCTGATGATGTTGGAGGTGATATCGCTTCCCCAAATTACCCTTACCCATATCCGAACAATCAGCAGTGCAGTTGGATTATTGTGGCACAAGAACCATGTGAGTGAGAAACATCTGCTCATTTTAACCTATGATGTTTTTTTGAATTTGTGGGTTATATAAGAATCCTTGATACACGAATTTACACATGTTGAATGTTTTCGTTTATGCTTTTATCTCACCCATATCTAGTCAATCATGTAACCTTGTCGTTCACTGACTTTGAGCTGGAATCGGTGAACACAAACTGCTCCCATGATGCTGTGGAGATCTTAGATGGCAACAATGATGAGGCCCCAGTAGTTGGTAATAAAGCAAGTTTACACAACTATCTGCTCTATAGATTAAGTCTTGGTTGCTCGAATATAGTCATGGATTCTTATTTAAGGTAGGATAGTATAGGAAACTGTTTTTTCCCCTTGTTTAGGTCGCTATTGTGGAACTAGCTTACCCCATCCAGTCACCTCCTTCAGCAATGCATTAGTGGTGAACTTCGTCTCTGATTCATCGGTTACCAAGAAAGGCTTCAGGGCGACGTACATGGCCTCAACCTCTGGTCAGCATCCAATAACTCACCACTTCAGGATTAAACTTTTACATTCATCCATTGCAGTTTGTAGACTGATACCTGCCTCTGAAGTAACCATTCACTAACTTCTTCTGTTCTACTACAGGCTGTGGTGGTAACCTGCATATGGAGTCTGGGGCGTTCAACAGTCCCAACTACCCAGACGCCTACCCGCCCAACATTGAATGTGTGTGGACTATCATTAGTTCCCCTGGTAACCGTGTTCAACTCTCTTTCATGTGAGTATCTTCTTGCTATTGTGCATCATACTCTTTATTAAAACATGGTAACT
Organism: Neosilurus hyrtlii; assembly: GCA_028564935.1. NCBI lineage: Eukaryota > Metazoa > Chordata > Actinopteri > Siluriformes > Plotosidae > Neosilurus > Neosilurus hyrtlii. The sequence continues at coordinate 20,386,963 of JAOUQZ010000044.1, forward strand.
GTGAAGTTCATGTGCTGTAAAGTTTATGCGTGTGTTGTTTTCCCTTTACGTAATGTAGCCTATTTGAGCTGCAGCAGAGTCAAGGCTGCAGTAATGACTATCTGGAAATTCGGGAGGGAAACTCTACTGGCAATCTCGTTGGCCGTTTCTGTGGAAACTCCCTTCCTTCAAATTATACCTCACTCATTGGTCATGTGCTGTGGATAAAGTTTGTCTCAGACTCTTCTGCCAGTGGAGCTGGCTTCAGGGCCACATTCGCACACTGTAATTTTATTCCCATTATATTCACTTAAATTCTCGAGGTCATTGTGGACCTAATAAAAATAACAATTACACTAATAAGTAGAGCTCATAATACATATATGTAAACAGCTCATAATACTTCATTTTTTTCAGTGTATGGAAATGATGTCACAGGCAGCTCGGGCCAGATTGCTTCACCTTTGTATCCGCGTAATTACCCCAACAATGCAGACTACCGCTGGACCATCACTGTCAGTGGAGACTCCTATATAGAGATCCGGTTCCTGGATATGGATATAGAAGATTTATCTTTCTGCTTCTATGACCAGCTCAAGGTGTGCATCACCATTAAAATAGAGGATGTATTATGCTTCAAAAAGATCTGTAATATTTAGGTTAATTCATGTTGACTTTTTTATTTTTTATATTTTTAAATAAATGTACAATTATGTCTGTTTTTCAAGGGTTTAAATGCTCTTTCTAAGGATTATAGAAATCACAGATCTTTTAAGGGCTAAATATTGTAATTTGGTTCAAGGATTTTTCCTCAAGAGGTTATTAAAGATAAATGATACCTTGGTCAGTCTTATGTTTATTATACTGGTATTTTGACCTATGCCAGTTTCAATTAGTTGCCAGTATCCATCGGTTAATAATCCTGCACTGTAATCACTGTGTACTCCATACGGTAGCTTGTAAATTCATTCCCTCTTTTTCTCATCAGCTATTTGATGGACCTAATGTCCATGCATATCCTCTGGGAGTTTTCTGTGGTCTGATTCGGCCTCAACCTGTGAGAAGCTCTGGTAGCACTATGACTCTAGAGTTCAAATCAGACTTTGTGATTGGAGGAAGAGGCTTTCTCGTGGAGTGGACAGCTGTTCAGAGCTCTGGACCTTTGCCCACTATAGCACCAGGTGAGATGAAGAATAAAAGAAAAAAGCAGAGAAAATATATCTACTCCTTATCACTTTACCATGCATTATGTATATGAGAGGAATATGAGTGTTTTGCCTGATGTTAAACATGCTGTATTAAATTTGTTTTTAGGTGCCTGTGGAGGGGTCCTTCAACCTGAAGACACACCCAGGTTTCTTTTCTCTCCTGGCTGGCCAGATCCATATCAGCCTAACCTGGATTGCACGTGGGTAATCCGTTCACCAGGCTCAACTGTGGAACTCAATATGCTGTTTATGGATATTGAGGATCAAGCCATGTGTTTTTATGATAGTTTGGTCATCAGAGATGGTGAGGCTCCAAGTCTATGAATAATTTCTCTCTTTTTATTTGTCATGGAATTAAGCAGTCTAAAACAAACGTTTGATATTTCGTAACCAAGGTGAGACGAACTTATCACCACAGCTGGCGAAGCTTTGTGGCCGTGAGCTGCCTGGTCCTTTTCATTCCACTGGTGACTCCATGTTTCTTCGTTTCACATCTGATGGCATCATCAACCGCAGTGGGTTCAATGCCTCCTATTCTAAAGGCAAGTTCCAAAACCATGATAGAGCACTCTTCTTCGCTGACAGTGTTTAAACTGTAATAGGTAAAGCATGTCAAGCCTGTTAATTTGTAGCTGTACCACTTACGTTGTGTGCTTTTTTAATTTTTTTATTTTTGTAGGATGTGGAGGACTGCTCCATACAGACAGAGGGATTCTCAGCTCCCCTCACTATCCTCAGAACTACATGCCTAACCTGGACTGTAGCTGGCACGTGATGGTGACTCCTGGCTCTAGGGTGTCAGTTACTTTTCTGGTTCCATTCCAGGTGCAAGGCTTTGGCACAGCATGCAGCTCTGGAGACTATGTGGAGGTAAGGTCTTATTTTTATAAATACAGCCATAGACAGAAAGGGATAGTCATTGTATTCTATTAATCTAGTCATTCTATTAATTGCCATGTACAGTACCCTTGCTGATGCTGGATGGTACATTCTGTGTATTATTGCAAAGTTGTATGCTTTCTAGAAGTTGGACATGCATCCTTAATTGATATCAATGATGTAATGGTTTCTAGTTGAAGAATGGACCGGATGGTAATGCACCATCTTTAGGGGGTCGTCTCTGTGGATCCACTGCCCCAACTCTTATCCAGACCACTGACAACCATCTTCATGTGCACTTTGTCTCAGACACCTCAAATGAGGGCATTGGCTTCAAACTGTTATTTGAAGCCCATAGTAAAGGTACTGCAAAATCGAATTGGTCACTTAATTATCTGTTTATTGTATGCAGAGAAGTATTCATTGTATTATTTACTTTTTCTTGTGTAACTCAGAATATAATTATTAAATGAGATAAAGGTTTGATAATATCTGTGTTTGTTCAGCTTGTGGAGGAACCATAGAGTTAAGTGATGGAGATCCACCAGGTTACATCACATCACCCAATTATCCATCCGACTACCCTCAGAACATTGACTGTATCTGGATTCTCATGGTTCCTAATGGAGAATCTGTACAACTGGATTTTGAGGATTTCTACATTGAGCCAAACACTGGGTACAGGGTGCACTTCTCATTGATCATAAGCATAGCCGTTACCCATTATCATATTCATGGGACATGATGGGATTGTGTAATTTTCTTCTCTTAGATGTTACTATGACTATTTAGAAGTGCGGGATGGTGTCACTTCAAATGCTGACCTCATTGCTAAGCTCTGTGGGAATACAAAGCCATCTACTCAACATTCCACAGCATCTGCTATGTATCTCCGCTTTCGCACAGATAGCAGTATCACACACAAGGGCTTTAAGATCAAGTACTCCATAGGTAACTAGATATTAACACCTAATCTTATACCGACAAATTAAAAGTTCTATGATTTGTGAGACCATTCAGTTGACTTTATGTATTTTGCTTCAACCAATCAGCGACCTGCAGTGGCACGTACATCGGTCAGAGTGGAACCGTTAAAAGTCCAGGTTACCCAGACTCAAATTATCCAGACAATTCTAATTGTGAATGGTACATGGAAGGTCCCACTGGACACTACTTGACCCTCAGCTTCACAGCGTTCAACCTGCAGAACTCTGCACAGTGTACCAGTGATTATGTAGAAATACGCGAGTACAATGCTTCTGGTGAGTTACACAGCATAGAGTAATATCATGCAACAGAATATACACTATATTACTACACTGTAGTACAGAGTGACCCCAAAATACCTTTCACATTTCAAAGGTAAATAAAATAAAAAAGTAAAAGATAATCAAATTATTATTCGCACACATGAAACCGTAAAGCAGGAGATGCGCCACTAAGGTCTGTGTGTTGCCTAACCCCAACTTGAACACCAAGTTTGAAGTGCTTGATGCGTGGTTTCAGTAATATGGGGCTATGGCCATGTCCTTGACCCTTGTAATTTTTATCTGGAGGCTACCTCATATCATGAATGTATACTCATTGACCCCAAACTCCTGAAGCCCTTATGGTTGCTATTCGGCAGGAGATGTTTCACCTGACATGACCTGTCAGCCATGGCATCCTTTAGATATCTCCTCCAAGCTTGTATAGATAATTATGGACACTATTCAGAGGATTTCATCCTTATAACATAATGTAAAAAACTGTATTGAAAGTTTCCTGTGTGCAAATACTAATTTGATTATTTATAATGATTTATTTTTCATTTACCTTTGAAATGCTGAAGGTTTTATTGGGTCATCCTGTATTAATCAGAAATCTTTCTCTCCAGGTCGCCTGCTGGGGAAGTTTTGTGGAAACAATCTGCCTGGACCAGTGGACACAGGAGACAGTTTTGCATATGTGAAGTTTGTCAGTGATGGCAGTGAAAATGCAGCAGGATTTAGTCTTTCATTTGAAGCCAGTGTCGAGGGTAGGTGAACATTTATGAACCAGAAAAGATCAAGTTATGCCTGTACACTGTGTTAATGACAACAAACCTAAATTTTATTTGAACAAGCATTAATAAACCATTTACTTCCTGCTTAATGTGGGCCATCTAATGAATAACCAATCATGGTTGATGCTTCATCTCTTAAAGAATGTGGTGGGGATCTGAATGCACCATCTGGGACCATCTCATCACCAAACTACCCCAACATGTACCCTCATAACCGGTTATGTCGCTGGAAGATCACGGTGCCTCAAGGTCGTAGAGTCACCCTCACTATTAATGACCTACGGCTGGAGGACCACGGCAGCTGTCTTTATGACTATGTGGAGGTGAGGGCATTTAATTTCCAGCTGTTATACAAATGAACTCTGCAAGCAAATGTTTCAAGTCTGATTCTAAAAATCAGTTCTCAGTTTGTTATGTGACCTTGTGCATTATTTTTTTTAGGTTATCAATGGGGTGCTGTCCAACTCCCCTCGGCTGCAGCGATTCTGTGGCTCTGTACCTGCCGGCACTCAGGTGAAGTCATCGGGTAACACCATGACTGTTGTTTTTGTCACAGATTCCTCTATGTCCAATGGTGGCTTTACTGCTGACTACTCTTCTGATGAGGCAGCAGGTGAGCAAACTTATCGTCTATGTGTATCAGTCCACTTCTGCATACCTTCAAATAATGAAATGCTACATATGGTGAACCTCGTGGTTTTTTTTTTCTGGTTTTCATCTGTTTACTTTTATAGTATGTGGAGGAGTCCTTAATACCCCAGGGAACTTTACCTCTCCTGACTATGGAGTTGGTAACTACAGCAACAATCTGAACTGTGAGTGGCTGATCCAAAATTCAAATCATGTGAACTCATCCATTGTGGTGATCTTAGAAGACCTGCATCTTGAGCACCATCAGACCTGTGAATGGGATTATCTTGAGCTCAGACTTGGTGAGTGATGGTACATAATAAACTATTCGTTGGTTTCTTTGATTGATTTATTAATTATATATATATATGATTAAATCACCTTTTCAGGTGATGTGAATGGTGACCTTCTGGCCCGATTTTGTGGTCAGAGTATTCCTCCAGTCCCCATTGTGGTCTTCACACCTGAACTTTGGGTTCATTTTCTGTCCGATGAAGCAGTGGTTGACTTGGGATTCAAAGCTACCTATTATTTCTCAGGTAACAATCTGCCAAAGCCAATTTAATAAACTCTTTGTGTCTCTGAAGCTACTGCTATGAAACTATTGGTCTGAGGATTTGTTACTGTAGATATGTTGAACTGCTCTGTTCTTTCATTCAGATTGTGGCGGCATGCAGAGTGGTGAGGGAGGGGTTATTTACAGCCCGGGTTATCCAAATAGCTACCCAAGCCCTAGTCGCTGTGCCTGGCTCCTAGAAGCACCATTAGGCCATACCATTGCTGTAAATTTTTACTGACACACTAACCTTGATACCTGCACACTACTATGTTTTACATTCCTTTTTAATGTGTCCTAAATATAGATATATTCTTTAATCCACTAGCTGACCTTTACCTACTTCCAAGTGGAAGAACACAGCCAATGTTCTTGGGACTCGGTGACCATCTTCAATGGAGGTTCTCCAGGTTCTCCTATAATTGGACAATACTGTGGTCATACACCACCTGGAACAATCCAGTCAGGTTCCAACAAACTAGCAGTTGTGTTCTTGGCTGACCACACTGTGGCCAAAGGAGGGTTTATAGCCACTTGGTCAGTGGATTCCTCAGGTATGACGTCACCAGCATACTGTGCTCACCTTTGATTGCTGCCTGGCTGCAGTTCTTTCTGATACTTGATTTCAAAACATTTGTCAATGTTTTTTCTTCAGGATGTGGTGGAACCATACATGCTGACTCTGGCGGAATCAAGTCCCCCAATTACCCCCAAAATTTTCCATCTAATACTGAATGTTCATGGACCATCATCGCTCATGAGGGCAATCATTTGGAATTGGGTTTTGCAAGCGAGTTTGAAATACCTGACTCAAGTGGACATTGCCAGAGCAGTTACATCAAGGTGACCATTTGAAAGATATTTATACAAAAATTACACACCTGTATGAATGAATGCTAGTTACCTACCATGAGGGCATTGACATCATTTTTCTGCTTGTTTCCCAGGTGTGGGCTGGTGATAAACAGCAGAATGATGCATTGTTAGCAACAGGCTGTGGCTCCACAGCTCCCCCGCTTATCCTTTCTCCATTCAACATCTTAAATGCCCGTTTCCAATCAAGTGATGCACCTGGCAAAGGCTTCTCAGCCTCCTTCTTTACCCGTGTGTAACCAGGGTCTTAATTTTAATTTTAGAGTAACATACTATATTAATGTTGTTGTTTTTTGGGGGGTTTTTGCCATCCAACATGTTTATGCCTTATATACTTTTCTGGTCTTTTCTCTTTTAGGATGTGGAGCAAACTTCTCTGCCCCTGCAGGTCGTGTTGTATCCCCTAACTATCCAGATCACTATCCCCACAGCTCCAACTGTGACTATCTTATAGATGCTGGAGACCAGACAGTCGTTGTCGTCAACTTTAAAACATTCCAGTTGGAGGGTAGGCTACCCACAACGTCACAAAATTTCAAAAGATCAGTCCAACCGGCAAAATACTATTTTCTTGTATGAGTTGTGTTTTTAAATACATAAATCACTTCTCTGTATAATCACCTAAAGATTAATTGGCAAAAGACAAACACTTACAACAGTACTTATTCACATCTACTGTTCCAGCTCACTCAACATGTTCCTTCGATGGAGTAAAGATCTACAAGGGCTCATCAGAAAGTACAAATCTTCTTGCCACGCTGTGTGGCAACACCATCCCAGGCCCATTCTCCACTTTTGGTCCCATGCTCATCAACTTCTATTCCGACTCCATCATCAATGACAATGGCTTCCTGGCTGAGTATATGGCCATTCGTAAGTATTGTTTTAATAAAATATAATTTTGCATTATTGTCAGCTATACAGTATGTTTCAGTGTTATCATTTTGGTGCATGCACTATGTCCTTTGTAATAGCTATTAATAATGCTATCCCTTGGAGTAAAGTTAACTACTGCAACATCATTTACAGCATTGTGAGCTCATATATGGTAGGTGTACAAGCCTACACACTGTAGGCACATATGAATGTAGGTACTGGCATGCTTGCTTTGGCAGTGACTCTGTCTGTGGGTTGGGATAGTTTAGCAATGGCAGGAATGTCACAGACTTCCATTGAGTGCAAAACTGTGGAATGATTGGATTCAAAGGACTCAGCACTTTTCAAACAACAAGGGAGATTTGAGAGAGCACCCAAACATACACACATACACATAGAGAGAAGCTCACAATCAGTATAAGCCCTTTGTTGGAATGAACAGCCTTATGTCTAATGCTATACATAACAATTATTCGCAGAAGGTGAGGTGGATGTTGCAACATAATTGTTTAAGTATTTACTTCAAACTTATAAACGAGCAAAAAACGCAAAGTAAATTTTATTCTGTTCATATTTTAAGAATGAAGAGGCAGAAGAGCTCTATGATAAGCTCCATTGACTTAAGCATAGATAATGTCTATTAACCCTAGATAGAGGACCAATCAGATTGCACTGTTCCCGTGTAGTATATACTAACATAAAATGGAGCATAAAGTGTAATAGTAGCCCCTGGTCTTGTATAGTTATTTTTATGCTATTTTAATGGGACATTGATGTTATTCTTGTGTTTACAGCTTGTGGTGGCATTTACAATGGCACTTCAGGAACAATTGGCAGTCCTGCTCTCTCGATCATCCACTACCTACACAACATGAACTGCACTTATCACATCTCTTTACAAGACAATCGCATTGTTGAACTCAAGTAAGCCCATGTTATGTACTCGTTTACTTGGATTTGTTTACTGTGCAGACCCGTAATGGTCGACACAACTTGTATAGTGACTGCTATATTAACATTAACTTTGAAACATTGAATCAGTCATAAGCAGCTGCCAGGAAACCGAGCAGTTCATCTCTTAAACACTGAAACCCAGAATCTCTAAGGTGTCTAATCAAACTATTTGAACACTCAAAATCTACTGAATTGCTTGTATCCTCTGTTTCATCTTCCAGCTTCTGTTTTGCCAGTGAGGCACCCTGGTGTGCAGTGATAAATATGTGCTGGGACACTCCATCTGTTTTCCTTTCAGGTGTTAGACTTATTATGTAACCAACTCACTGAGGCATTGTTTATCATTGTCTTAGATAGAAAGTGTTTCCTTTCCACACCTGCATATAGAAAGAATAATGGTTTGTGTTAAAAGGGAACTTTCTGGATAATATTATAGAGTGAATGTTAATGCAAACTGTGTTACTCCATTTCCTAGATTCAACAGGTTTCTCCTTGAAGCGTCTTCGACCTGCACCTTTGACTACGTGGCTGTCTATGATGGACCAAACACCCATGCCCCACTTCTTGGTCGGTTCTGTGGCACTGTGCTTCCCCCAACCCTCAAGTCTTCAACCAATCACATGTTTATTGTGTTCAGAACAGATGCATCAGTTGCTGATGAAGGTTGGAGGGCAACCTACAGAGAAACTTTAGGTATGTTTTTGTTCTTTCTATCAATTACATAAAAATAGATCACTTGCTATGAACGGAAACCCAACTTTTTAATACTCTTCTTCTTAACTGCTGGACAGATATGAAATATAAATTCTTTTAACATTAGAGTTTTAATGAGATTTTCTACGGAATTGATGCTTAACTGCTCTATAATAGATGAGGTGCACTAAAAATATTTTCTCTAAATTAAACAGTTGCATGAGGATGAAGGGGCCAAACTGGGGTGCTCACAGAGCAAACTTCTGCTGCTTCAAAAGAGCTTTTGTTCCTATGTCCCAGTGTTTTTACATACAGTAATGAGATCGCATAGGACAGAGCCTTAACAGCTTGCTTGGATGGGTCAATTTTACTTTTTCATTGTGAACAATAGAAAATAGATGTCCTTATACTTACCCTCTGTCCTCCAGGGCCAGGCACGCTAAGCATCAATCATTGGGTACAGTCAAGTGTATTCATGCCAGTCTGTTTGTTTTTTGTCTCAATACATGAAAAAGAAGGTTCCACTTCAACATTTGTTGTCAAAGGGCAAAAACAGAAGGACAGTGATTTTATTATGCGCGTCTTTGAATGGATATTGTAGAAACAGAAGAAACATATCCTCTCATTTATTTTAATGCATTTATTTGAATCCAATTAACTGTTTTAGTAAAAAAACAAACAAACAAACAACAACAACAAGAAACCCGCTTTGTAAATTCTTATGAAGGCTTTGTACAGTTTTCTGCTTACTGTATTTGTATCTTGGGTTACATTTAGGATGATAATAATGTATAGTACGATAGGAGACCTTTCATAAATGTTATCCCACTGATTATGGTCAGGTTACTCAGTTTAAGGGTTACCCGGTTTTAACTAGGTGTGCTACTTTATCCTCTTTAAACATTGTTAGGAAAATACTGATGGTTTTACAAATGCTGAAGTTCACATAAAGTGTGCAGTTACTGCCACCTGCTGTGTATTTGTAGTAATTTGGAACGCACAAGCTTGAATGTCCTGTCTTCCCTGCTCACTCAGGACCTCAGCAGGGTTGTGGAGGCTACCTTACCTCCTCCTCTGGGATGTTTGGTTCTCCTGACATTGATATGAATGGAAAGTATGACCCATACTTGAACTGTCTCTGGACCATCGCTGTTGTCCCTAACAAAGTTGTCAGCCTTTCTTTTTCCACCTTTGAGCTGGAGGGTGGCTCTACATGTTCATATGATTATGTTAAGGTACAGAAAAAAAAAACGTTTTAATACATGATAACCTGTTTGGTGTTTAACATGAGCTTTTATCTCTGTCTAATTATTTATTCTGTTTCTTTGTTTAAACATTTTTGGTTGTTGTTCTTTCTTAGATCTACGATGGTGACAGTGTTAATTACCCACTGGTTGGAACATTCTGTGGAACTGTAATTCCTTCTACCTTTGTGGCAGCCAGTAATTTTCTGACTGTGCACTTTGTCACTGACGGCTCAGTGGCTTTCAGTGGCTTTAACGCCACCTACACTTCAGTTGACAGTAAGACAGGCTCCGTTTCCATATGACTTCTCCTTAACTCATTACTGAGTTACTACTATACCAACGTGAATCTATTTACTTTACACTACTCTGCATGGCTGTGGTAGTACAATACATTAGAGATAAGCAAGGAATAAATCATCTGATGTCTAATATGATTAGTCTATTAGTTATTGGATCTGAATGGAAGACTTTTTTGCATCTACATAGGACTATGCGGAGGAACATATAATGCCACAACCACACCTCAGACTATCACGTCTCCAGCCTACCCCAATGCTTATCCTTCTTTCATCTACTGCCGCTGGGTTCTTGATGCGCCACCACAGGAAGCAGTGAAGATAGTAGTCCAGCAGTTCCATCTGCAGCCTAGCCAGAGCTGCACCAGCAACTTCCTGGAGATGAAAGACTGGCCCGTGGTTGGTTAACATATCAGTCACAGTTTCACTCTGCACCTGTGTTACAACTGTTTTTTTCCCTTTAAAACCTTATTTTGTATATTTGGTCTTCTTAAGGGAGACTATGGGCAGGCACATAAATTCTGTGGTTCAGACTCCCACATCCCGGACTTCTACAGCTATGACAGGACCATGCACCTCACCTTCCAGTCTGAAACCTTTATCACAGGCAATGGCTTTAGTCTAACCTACCAGGTGGCAGGTGTGTTTTCATTAGTGGCCTTTCCTCATATAACACTTTTTTTAACATCTAAATGACTCATTTAACATATATTTGTCTTTGTAATCAACAAGGATGTAGCAGAGTTTATGAGCAGTCTTATGGTTACCTCAAGAGTCCTGGCTGGCCTGCAGTGTATCCTCATGACATGGACTGCAGCATTGTCCTTCGCTCACCTCAGAACAGCTCCATCTCACTGTTCTTTGACAACTTTAATTTGGAATCTCACTCCTCTTGCGACTTTGATTATCTAGAGGTGGGAACGGGATCATCAGTGATTACATCACCAAGCCCTTCTATTTAAAACAGTTATAGCTTTTGTGTGAAGTTAAACATGTAGATTTGTAATGTAAAATTTTTGAAAGCATTTTAAGGGAGTATAATTGTCATTTAGTATATATTACAATGAAAAAGGCACTGTCCGATAGTTCCTCTGTCTCAGGATAAATAAAATAAAATGAGGGTATAATGCTTGAATTAAAATGACAAACACTCACAGTTTGTCTTAGTCACTTAGAGCATCACTGTTATCATGCTTTATAATGGAAAAATAAGCCACCAACACGGAATGCAATGCACTTTCTTTTGCCTGTGGTAAAAACATGCGAGAGTGTGTAGAGTGTGTACTGTAGACTAAACAGACACCTTTTAGCTATATGGCACTTAGCTTAACTTAAAGTGAAGAGCCCACCTGACCTGCCTCTCACGATTAAAATATGTAAAAATAAACAATAAAAATCTTTTTTTTTTTTTATGTTTCTGTATAGTATATACTTAAACTCTAAAAGAGCGTGCGTTTGGAGCCGTGATTTTATATATATATATATATATATATATATATATATATATATATATATATATATATATATATATATAAAAAAAAAC
>JAOUQZ010000044.1:20398840-20417899 GCA_028564935.1 Neosilurus hyrtlii
ATGTGTGTGTGTGTGTGTGTGTGTGTGTGTGTGTGTGTGTGTATATATATATATATATATATATATATATATATATACATGGTTGACCTTTCTAAGATAAAACAGCACCTTTTTTTGTAAAATACACATTTTTTACTAAATTTTATGAAATTCTAATGCTTACAGTGTGAACTTTCTGGAATTGTTAGTGTTCAACAGATAAAGTGATGTAGTGTGATGTCACAATTACAGTAAAATTAAAAGCAATAACAATCATGCTTTTAAGTATAAATTAGTTGTATTTATATTTAAGGATCCCTTTCTACAAACTATCATTAAAATTCTGTATATGTAACTTATTCATAGCGGTTTCTCAATTCCATTTCTAATTGCAGTGTCCTTTATTGATCACAATAGTGGATCTTGTAAAATGATAATATTAAGATGAAAATGGTGTTTTCCTTTAAAAGTTAAATTGTGCATTGTTTTTAAAAAACATAACGATTGTAACATAACCTTTATAGAAGTCTTTTACTTTTATATGAAGTGAGATCCTACCATATGTCATGATGCCACACCACAGGACGAGGTGCTCGAAGTGCTCCTAAAACAGTGACATTAATGTATGTAAATTAAATGAATTTTGAAAAAAATACTAATAATATGTGTGTGTGTGTGTGTGTGTGTGTGTGTGTGTATATATATTGTATTAAGCCTGTAAGGGAAATTATTGCCTCTGCATTTAACCCATATAAAGTGAGCACACACACGTAAACAATGAGCACACACACTTGGAGCAGTGGGCTGCACTGGGGCACCTGGAGAGTAGCTGGGGGTTAGATTCCTTGCTCAAGGGCACTTCAATGTCGGCAAGACATTTTAAAAAACATTTTCAAAACTAAAATCTCAAAACTTTAAACCATTTCTTCTTAAATTAAAAGTCAGTCCAGGTTTGTTATTAGATACAGTAGATTCAGTCTGCCTCACTAACTGCCCCTTCTTATAAGAGCTTATTTTCTTATTCCTTCCCTAAGGATCTCCTCATGCCTGGGTTCATCTTGGTTTAACCTTTCTCTGAACGTCCGTGTCCTTTCTTTGCTCATTCCTAAAATCTACCAAAAATACTTCAAAAACATTTGTCACTGACAATTAACATTTCTTACACAACAAACAATGATAACATTACTTTAAGCAGCTTAGACTTTAAAAACAACAGGCTTGTAACCAGCAACACAACTGACTTAAGTGTGTCACACTGCAGGACAGTACTGTCACACAACAGATAACGTATATGTATATATTTATACACTGTATAATTATCTTACTGTTTGTTCGTGTTCATTTCTCCACTTAATGAGTATAAACACATGTGAAGAATACATCTGCTGCCCAGCTTGCAGCACTACAAACCATATAAACATTATCAACTCACTACTCTGAGATGACATTCACCCAGCTTTTTTATTCAATAACCATAAGTCTTAATCATAATAATAATAGTAATGTTTTGCCATGGGTTGTAATTTCTGGTCAGTTATCACCACAGCGATCCAAGGCAGTGCTACTAAGCAGGAGAAAAAAACTCACAGTATCTCAAGGAAGCTTGTTTTTTAATGGTCTGCATGAAATCTCCATATTCTTTCCAAAAGTTTTCGATATGATAGTTTACAACAATGCTACTGAGCTAATCTACTTCCAAAACATCTATTTTGAGTGCTTAAGGGTGATGCAGTTGTGATTTGAGTTATTTTTAGGTATGTGACATTGCAGTTGCTAAGTGTAGTAGTAGCAACCATGCTGCAGTCCACTGAATTAGTGTTAAATGTGTTGACATTTGGATGTGTTAAAGGATGTCACTTGGAGATAACACTACTGCATGTATTATTGAAGGCTTCTCTCTCTTCTGTATCCCAGTTTTCACAAATTCACTGTTTTTTCATCAAGTGCTTTCATCTTTCATAATTCTTACTGGTAATTATAGTTTGACTGAAATGTGCTTAATTGGTGTCCTGAGATTAAAATAACTTAATGCACAGGTGTTGCCCCTCCCAGAATTTCTTTTGCCAATTAACCACCAAAGTGTTTTGTCTCACTGAGCATTCTCTTTCGAATTTATAAAGGAGTTCTACCAATATCACCAATATTACATCATCTTGGAATGCAGGCTTTAACAGTTATCAATTAACAGAGTCATGATGAGTCATTCACACCTACCAACATACTTTTGCGATGGGGATGAGAGCAGGAGAATCTGAAGGAAACACACAAACATGTAAAAACTTACGATATTAAAAACAACTATAAACCCATTCTCAGGATCTGTACTCTTAAGATGTGGAGCTGTGGAAACACTGCCCATTGAACTAATGTTATAAAAGTTTAAGGTCCTGGGTCCATACTCTGTGCCTGTTGAGGGCATTCCTGTGTAGAGTTCACATGGGTTTCCTCTGGGTGCTCCGGTTTCCTCACAGATATCAAAGACATGCACCTTAGGTTAATTGGATATTCCATATTGCCCCTAGGTGGAACTGTGCTTGTAAATGGTTGCATGTGTTGCCTTGTGATGGTCTGGCGAGCTGTTTAGGGTGTACCCTGCTTTTGCATGGAGTCAGCTGGGATAGGCTCCAGCCTCCTCCTGATCCTCATAAATCAGATTGGTAAATTAAATGAAATGAAATTAAAGGAAATGAAATGTTAATGCTAAAAATGTTATACTCCAAACAAGAAAATATAATAAAATTGTGTAAAAGTATGCATCAGAAAAGGCATGTTTCATGCTGACTTTCTGTAACAGGCTATCGTGCATGTCTGGACACTGGTAATGTTGTAAACATTACAACAGAAATTAATGAGCAAGTGAATAAAGTGTTGCAGCACAGTGGCATAGTGGTTAGCATGTCCGCAATACGTTCTTGGGTTCAAGTCCCAGGCTAGGATGTTTCTGTGTAGAGTTTGTATCTTTTCCCTATGCTTGCATGGATTTTCTCCAGGTACTGTTACATATTTATACTTTAACGATGTATGAGCTCCCCTTCTTGAATCGCCACCTTACCGTGGTGGAGGGGTTTGCATGTCCTAAAGATCCTAGGAGCTATGTTGTCGATGGCATTATGCCCCTGGTAGGGTCACCCAAGGCAAACAGGTCCTATGAGAAGGTCCAGACAGCACGGTTCAGAAGACCCTATGGATCGAGAAAATACAAGGACTCAGTTTCTCTTGCCAAGACGTGGATTACTGGGGAGCCAGGCCTGGGGAAGGGGCTCCAAGGCGAGCGCCTTGTGGTTGGGCTTCTGCCCATGAAGAGCGGCCAGGCTTAGCCCGAAATGGATATATGGGTCTGCCCTCCCATGGACCCACCACCTGTGGGAGGAGATATAGGGGCCGGGTGCATTGTGAGTTGGGTGGCAGCCGAAGGCATGGGTTCTGTCAGACCGATCCTTGACTTGCCGGCAGGGAAAGAGCCTAAGCTGGTGCGTGAGGTTAAGAGATACCGACTAGATATAGTCTGACTTACCTCGACACACAGCTTGGGCTCTGGAACCACCCACCTTGAGAGGGACTGGACCTTATTCCATTCTGGAGTTGCTCATGGGGAAAGACGGCAATGTGAGCAAGCTGGTGTCTGCATCCTTGTTGTCCCCAGTCTTGGTTCCCACATGTTGGGGTTCTCCCCAATTGAAGAAAGGGTTGCTTTCCTCTGCCTACAGGTGAGGGGAGGGATCCAAACTGTTGTTTGTGCTTATGCACCTAATGACAGCTCAGAGTACCCAACCTTTATGGAGTCTTTAGGGGGTGTGTTAGAGAGTGCATTCCCCTGGGGACTCCCTCGTTGTCCTGGGAAACTTTAATGGCCATTTGGCCAATGACAGTGTGACAGGGATGAGTGGTAGGTACGGGTACGGTCTCTCCAATCTGAACCCGAATGGTGTTTCATTGTTGGACTTCTGTGCTCATCACAGTTTGTTCATCATGAACACCATGTTCAAACATAAGAGGGTCCATAAGTGCACTTGGCACCAGGAAGTGGGGAGCTGCTAACCTCAACTGGGGATTGTCGGGTGGAAGGAAGACTTCTAGGCCGCAGTTCAATGATGGACTTTGTGGTCATGTCATCTGACTTGCGGCCGCATTGTCTGGACACTCGCATGAAGAGAGGAGCAGGGCTGTCAACCGATCACCACCTGGTGGTGAGCTGGCTCTGATGGCGGGGGAGGCCATTCTCCAGACCTGGCAGGCCCAAGCATGCAGTTATTGTCTCCTGGGTATATTTGGCAGTCTCCTGTTAGATGGGCCTTCAGCTCCCACCTCCAGCAGAGCTACAACCAGGTGGAGGCTGGGGACATGGAATCTGAATTGGCCATGTTTCGTTCCTCCATTATTGAGGCGGCAGCCCATAGCTGTGGCTGAAAGGTCAATGGTGCCTGTCGTGGCAGTAACCTCTGAACCTGGTGGTGGACACCTGCGGTAAGGGTGGCTATCCAGCTGAAGAAGGAGGCCTATCAAGTCTTTTTGGCTTGTGGGTCTCCCAAGGTAGCAGGCAGTACCAGCAGGCCAAACGTGCCTCAGCCTGTGCTGTCGCTGATGCAAAATCTCGGGTGTGGAAGGAGTTCATTGAGGGCCTGGAAAGCAACTATTGGTTGGCCTCGAAAAGGTCCTGGAGCACAATCCGATGCCTCAGAAGGGGGAAGCAGTTCTCCACAAACACTGTTTACAGTGGAAGTGGGGAGCTGCTAACCTCAACTGGGGATGTTGTCGGGTGAAAGGAATACTTCGAGGACCTCCTTAATCCCACCAATATGCCCTCCATGGAGGAGGAATACCCTGGGGGTTTGGGTGGGGGTCTGCCCATTGCTGGTGCTGAGGTTGCTGAGGTAGTCAAAAAGCTTCTCGTGGTTGGGCTCCAGGGGTGGATGAGATCCACCCTGAATATCTCAGGGCTCTTGATGTTGTAGGACTGTCTTGGTTAACACGTCTCTGCAACATTGCGTGGTCATCAGGGGCTGTACCTCTGGATTGGCAAACCGGGGTGGTAGTTCCCTTTTTGAAAAAGGGAGACCGGAGGGTGTGTTCTAACTATCGTGGAATCACACTCCTCAGCCTACCCAGGAAAGTCTATGCAGGAGTACTGGAGAGGAGGATCCAACCAAGAGTTCAATCTTGGATTTAAGAGGATGTGGCTTTCGTCCTGGCCGCAGCACTCTCGATCAGCTCGATCACACCCTTCAGGACCCTGGAGGGGGCATGGGAGTTTGCCCAACCTATCCACTTGTGCTTTGTGGACTTGGAAAAGGCTTCCGATCATGTCCCCCGGGCTATCTTGTGGGGTGTGCTCTGGGAATATTGAATACTGGACCCGTTGCTACGGGCTGCTCGGGCTCTGCTCGAGCCAGAGCTTGGTCTGCATTGGTAACAACATGTCGAATTTGTTTCCACTGGGGGTTGGACTCCACCAAGGCTGCCCTTGTCACCAGTTCTGTTCATAATTTTCATGAATAGAATTTCTAGACACAGTCAAGGTGTAGAGGGGTTCTGGTTTGGTGACCATAGGATCTCGTCTCTGCTTTTTGCAGATAATGTTGTCCTTTTGGTTTCATCGAGCCAGGACCTTTAGCTCTCGCTGGAGCATTTCGCAGCTAAGTGTGAAGCAGCGGGGATGAGAATCAGCACCTATAAGTCCGAGGCCATGGTTATCAGCCTGGTCTTTTGGCTGGTCTGGGAACACCTTGACATCCCCCTGGAAGAGCTGGGGGAAGTGGCTGGGGAAAGAGACATCTGGACCTCACTGCTTAGACTGCTGCCCTATGGTTGACCTAGGCTAAGCCCAATGTTGCCCCACCTATGAGAGGTTGTATAGGGGAGAATAGTTATGAAAATAGCTATGATATGAACCATCAAATAATTTTGCTTATTTATCAGAATGTATAAAAATATTTAATGGAGTATATAGCCATATATTATAGACTTCCAAAAGCCCTTTCCATGGTTGCAGATCTTGAAAAACAGTTGAAAGCTATGTGAGCCTGAGACTTTGTTTTATTTAAATGACTTGTCTTGTTGGTTAAATTAAATGTTTAATAACTTCATGTGGGTGGCACGGTGGCATAGTGGTTAACACGTCTGCCTCATAGTAAGAAGGTCCTGGGGTTGCTTGCATGGGTTTCGCCCGGGTACTCCATTTTCCTCCTACAGTTCAAAGACATGTACATTAGGCTAATTGGCTTTTCCAAATTGGCCCTAAGTGTGAATAGTAGAGTGTGTCGCCCTGCAGTGGACGGGCGAATTGTACCCCGTCTTCGGCCAGAGTCAGCTGAGATAGGCTCCAGCCTCCCTGTGACCCTAATAGAAATAAGCAGTTTAGCGGATAATTGATCAATGAAGATAAGTTCCTGCTCATATTTCATGTTGTTTTGCCTGACAAAATTTGTCTGCCTAGCGGAATTATATTGTGTTTTTATTCTGTGTGAGTCTGAATGGTGGTATATGAGCCTCTATTTTGTTGGGTTTCCAGGTTTGCTGATAATAACAATATTTTGTTAAGAACAGACACATATTAGTATTCACTCTAGAAAAATGAGGCTCTTTATTTTTATTTTTATCATTCTTTTTCTGTCCCACTTAATGCGGCCCGAACTGCAAAGTGCAACCATGCAATGTATATATCAAAACGTGTGTCTTGGTTCGTAGACACTAAAATGATCAATACAGCTTTTACGTTTTTTTTTTTAATCTTTGATAAAGTGTCATAAGGATTTCTGAGTCTGTGTATTTATAATAGGTGTCTATTGCATGGAATGTTCTTGGCTGGAGTGCATGATGTCATAGGCAGAGTGGCACAGAATAGAAGATTATGTTGAAAAAAGTTTTTTTTTTAACTTGATCCTACTCTCATAATTTTCACTCTACACCAATAAATTTTACCTCAAAACTGAGGAGAATGTGTGCTGGTTCTAACAAATGGTGAGCCTCTGACTGACAGCAGCACTGTGAATTTGTCAATAGAACTCAATAAAAAATACAGCTTTTTAAATTCATTTAAAATCAATTTGACGGTAATTTTTAAATCGTGACTCTTTAAACACTTTTTATAGAACAGCGAAATAATTTGTATCACAATGTTTACCAAAATCTTAGCTCTCAATGCTCAACCTCATTGAGATGGGAAATATGGCTTCCAAATTAGAAGTTCTATAGCAAAATGTGTGCCAAAGACATGATATTAGTTTAAAAGGCAGTTTAAAACTGTCAGTAACTGCCAGTTTATTCTGTGTGCATGTGCAGATCACGCGTGCATGTGTACACACAAACACACATGCAATGTACAGGCACTTAAAAAAGCATGCACATTAGATACTCATCATCTCTCGCTCACTCTCTCTCTCTCTCCCACTCACACACACACACACACACACACACACACACACACACACACACACACAGCCCGTGAGACACTTTAAAAAGTGTGCTCTTCCTGCCCATTCTACATTCTACAGTAGCCTGTCAACTTTCTACTTTAAAAAAACAGGAAACTGATTGTGAAACAAGTGGTTTAACACTGAAAGGACAGAAAAGTGTTTTATGTGTCTGCTCGAAATGACACATCTCTCTTCTTTTTCTTAATATCATTATTAATTTTATTCACTATTCTGAATAATATTACTATTTGCTCATATATTGTTATAGTTGTATTTAATACCATACTACAGTTCTGTTGTTTTTGTTGATGCAGTTGTGTGAAGTGGATGTTGTCTGTTAGTTATAAATTCTAAATGTTTGTGATATGGCTCACCTGGATTGAATACTCAGCGTGGTGTATTTTATTTTAACATTTGAATATAGAAATGCTTTGGGCCTATATGTCTTGATAGAATACAATGTACTAATGTTATTATGCATTTACAAAATACAATATATGAACTATTGTTTCAAGAGAAATACGATTTTTCTACCCATAATGCCCACTATCTTGACAACACCTTTGTTCATTGTACTAATACTTTATCTAAATTGGTTTTAACACTCTCAACTAACAAATTAAATTCCATTTGCCCCGCCTCACTGTGTTATACACTGTGCTATAGTGGACCAATCATTTTTCTAGGTATCCACTCTCTTCCTCTCATTTGGGATAGTTTTCTTGACCCGGCCCTTGTTCCAAATTATATGTGGTTATTTGCCCACAATAATGGTTACAGTTAAAGCTTATATGCTTTGATTCTTTAATTTATCACCACATGTTTTGCCACAGCTACTTAGAAACCTGTGTTATCTGTGAGGAATTTTTCTGAGTTCTACAGTTCAGCATGCCAGTTTTCACGTATTTTCCGGCAGCAGTTGCAGCCACATCTCAAAATTCTACAGGAATATTTCTAGTTTTATTTTATTGCTGCCTGTCATCATGCAAGTCAGTCATAGATGAATAGCCAATCAGCATTAACTATGTGGTGCAGCAGCTTTATTGGGTTTTCTGTGGTGGACACATGAGGACACTGAACAGGACATGGGTCAACCAACCAAGTCATGTTTCATGCCTATGCCATGTTTCATGCCTACTGTGATCCTTTCAGGAGTTCTGCTATAATGAGATCCATGAAGTGTTGAGGTTAGAAAAGATTTAAGTCCAATGATGGACCATTAAGTGAATCACAGGTCAAGCCACTTTTAAGAACTCTTGAATATAAATCTTTCACTTAACAGCTTATGGTACTTGTAAAGCAACAATACGAAAAAATGGAGCACTTTCCAAATGTCTGCCACTAAAATTCTTATTTCTATTCTTAATAGTCCCTAACATGCTAAGCATGTTTTCATAAGCCCTAACAGTTAGAAAAATATAATTTCTTTTTACATGTTCACTTCTCATTCAAGCATTCAAGTGATCATGAGAATAAATGAAGTGATGACAAAGGATAAGGTGTGCAAATTCCATAAAACGTGTGGAGAGCAGTATGAAGAATATGCATTTTTATATCAGGGATTAAAGTGTTAAGCAGCAGGATATTCTCTTAGGTAGGACTGAGTAAGAGTTGATTATTGCATTATACTTATTTGGCCTTTCAAGGCGCTATTAAGTTGTGCATTAATAAGTGGATCATGTACTGTGCAATGTTTGTTTCAACATTCCTGTGCTTCATTTGGCCCATAAAGGTAAAATAGGGTAGACTGACAACCCAGAAACAGGCAGGATCTGGGCTAGCTTCAGCACACCAAACTTGTGGCCCCATTCAGAGGCCTGCTTTATTACTGGAGATGCCAGCTCACTGTACACTTCTTTCCTTCTAGAATTAGTTATAGCAATTATGAAGCTCATTAATACATTAACCGTTTAATCAGAACAAAGGATATTCATGACATGGAAGGACATCTAATCTGACTTTCATTGTATCCTCATTTGCCATGCAACTTGTCCATCAGACCAGCCTGAGGAAGAAGCATGTTTAGCCGAAGCGTAATCTTGTTTATTTATTTATTTACTTATTGGGGTGGCATGGTAGTGTAGTGGTTAGCACATCCGTCTCACAGTAAGAAGGTCCTGGGTTCAATTCCTGGGCCCAGCAAGAGCGTTTCTGTGTGCAGTTTGCATGTTCTCTGTGTGCTTACATGTATTTCCTCTGGGTACTCCTGTTTCTTCCCTTAGTCCAAAGACATGTGCGTTAGGCTAATTGGCTGTTCCAAATTCCCCCTAGGTGTGAGTGTGAATGGTTGTGTGTGTCGCCCTGCAATGGACTGGCAACCTGTTCAGGGTGTGGCGAATGAAAGATGATTATTTGTTTGTTTGTGCTTGTTTTGCCTATATTTGGATACATTTACATTAAACAGACATGACGGGCTGAAGTTTAAAGCTACAGTGATAAGGCGTCTGGACAGGTGCATCAACCAATCTGAGTGTAAACCATGTTGGGAGAAAGACAAACAGTCAGTAGAGAATTGTGGCTCACACTAGTATGTGCAATAAGAGCAGTTTTTGTATTACTCATTCTGGTCACGTAGGCTCATGGTGCTGCACCATAGGGACCATTTCACAGTCACAGATGCAGGTAAGGACTCATAAAAGAAATCACAGGTGCATGGATCGATCTCACAGGGTAGGAGCTCAAAATGGCACACCAGACCTAGATCAATAGGCATGAGTCATTCAGAAAGGAACTTGCAGTAAGAACCAGTGTGGAAGAAAGTGTTTAAGATGGTGTACGTCGTTTAGATTATGAATGCTTGATACTTCCACTGTGTGACAGCACCTGCTGTAATTATTCTTGGTGTAGCTGAGATGCCATCAGGGATCCAACTACAAAGGGTACTTTGCTTCATGGTAAAGTTGAAACCCAGAGATGTGTTGAGTATGGAAATAGCTGGTGTTGCCTGGCTTAGGAAGGTGTCAGATCCATCTGCCAGGTTTACTGTGCACTCCAGTTCACCCCGATCACTCATTCTATCCTACGTAATTGAGCCTACTTGTGTTAAACCTGTTATATTTATGGTTTTCAGAACTGTGGAAATATGAAAGGGAGCTTCTCTTGAGGGTCTATACACAGCCCCACTCCTCCCCACCCCACCCCCCATATTATGCCATTATCCTCATTTGTTTTTAATATTATCTATTACATTTAGATATCTTATCAAATTTTGAAAAATTTTGTTTTGTTCTGGCTCATTTCTTCTCCCACCATAAATGCAACTGCTTTAATTTATTGTAAAAGTAGGGTGTCTGATAACCTCATCTAGTTTGTGGCTTCAGATCAGAGGGTTAATCGTTTTCTTTCCAGTCCCATTACCCCTACACCAGCTGGCATGCTCACATAAACATGCTCTCCCTTCATGTGTATAGGCACTGTCTCTATGACAACATTCACCATTGCCATGGCACTGCCATCGCCTGTGTGCTCCAGTGTAGTTCCTCTTCATACCATCAGAGCAGTGATCCCTTACATAGACTATGTGAGTTCAGTGAATGATCATAATTATAGTATATAATATAGTAATATATATTTACTTTATTTATACATCTTATAGTACTTTATATCTGCCAGTAGTCACATCATGAATCCCAAAAATAAATCAAAATTATTTTTGTAATGGGAGCTTTAAGAGCTTGACATGTGCACTAGAACCAGTTTCACTTTTTGTTCACTTTTTATAGAATTTTCTTCTACTTTTGCAGCAAAATAATAAAAATGGATGTATGTAGATTCCTGACTGTGACACCCTAATGGATGTTCCCCAAACTGTTGTCACAAACTTGTGAGCATATAACCTTTATGGCAGGGGCTTTGAAAAATCTCCAGGAACAGGGTTGGACACCTCTGTTCTATGTTGTATTTTCTTTTCCCTTCACTTGTTCCAGCAGACCAATGCTCCTGTATGCAAAATGAGCTCCATAAACACTGGGCTTGCCAAAGTTAGTGTAGAAGGACTCAAGTAGCCAATTTGTTCAACAAACACATATGGGTGTGATGGCCAGGTGTCCACATACTTTTAACCATATAGTATACATTTCTCATTCGTCATCAACGTCCTCACTACTCAACTAGAATTTTAAGACACCGTGTACTGTCACATCATGTTATGTCCAATAACAACACCACCATCTAGTGACTAGCAAGGGTGTTCACAGGCTTAAACTATCAAAGATGATGTCATCATTTCTTGGCAGCCTGAATCCCAAAATATGTTACTGGAAAGAGAAAGGGGATAGGGTGTGTGTGTAGTAGGAAAGATCAACATGGCCATGGTGCACATGTGTGCATCAGCAGGAAGCATCACAATGTCCTGGTACTTCTCTTCCTGAGAAAGGATACAGATGCATGGCAAAGTGAATTTGTATTGGTATCGGAATGACCTGTGGAATTAATTGCTTTCTGTTATACAATAGCACTTCTGAATACTGGAGTCTGATGTTTTAATTCATTCTCTTGTTCTGACTGCAAGACAAATCACATGTTTGAAATCACCGTCAGGCACTCCCCACAATCAGTGCATAAGGTTTATATATATATATATATATATATATATATATAAAATAACACCACCAGTAATAATAATAATAATAATAATAATAATAATAATAACAGACCAGAGGGAAAAAAAACTAATTTTAGTGTTCTTTTTGCTCATGTTCCCGTGTAGTATATACACTGAAACAATTATACACCTCAGGCTATCCAGCGACTTCCACCCCACCTTCAGTTAATTATAATTGTTAATTATCCACACAGTAGACACACAGTTGAATTCCTTGAATAAAAAATGTGAAGAAAAAATATATAATTTTATTTTACTTTTCCCTGAAGTAAATACTAAACACTTATTCACCTCAGGCTCAGTGGATATCATACACTATACAGAATAAATACCTCATCATTACATCTCAGGGACGATTCAGTGATATCCACCATGCAGTAAATAAGTATTACATAGTAGTCGATCCATCACCACTCTGGACATTAAATAATTGCTGATCACTAATAATACTAAACCACCTCTCTTCCTAACTGTCTTTACAGTGTCGTTACTGCCAGATAACTCTTCTGTAATTTTGCCTCCTAATTTGGACAAGTGAACCTACACATCTACCACTATTGATGCTAATGCATGACAGCCAAATGAATTATTGTTATAGTTCAAGTGTTCCCTGTTTGGGTTTCAGGTGAGGAATGGCAGCACAGCTACATCTCCTCTGTTGGGCAGATACTGTGGGAATACACTACCCAATCCTATCTTCCCCAGGTCGAATGAACTCTTCCTGCACTTCCATAGTGATTACACATCTACCAGAAATGGCTTTGAGATCACTTGGACTTCTTCCCCACAAGGTGAGCTCATAATGATAAATGAATCATGTTTAACAATAAAATGGTCAGTCCAATTCACTTTTATTTGTATAGCTGTTTTAACAATGGCTGTGACCTGGACACAAAGTTGATGTAATCAAAGTCTGGGTCTGAGAAAGAATGAGAGATCACACCAGAACAATCAAAATAGCAAGACCGTCCAATACTATATTGCAATAAGGCAAAAAGGGAGCAGACTGTATCCTACTGTACTAATTAGATTGTTGTTACTGTTCAGGCATGTTGTTTTAGGGAGAGGTGGTGAGTACGTCTGCCTCACAGAAAAAGGTCCCAGACTCATCAAGGGCATTTCTGTGTGGAGTTTGCATGTGCTTGTGCAGCTTTCCTCCGGATACTCTGGTTTCCTCCAGCAGTCCAATGACATTCACATTAAACTAAATGGATGTTCAAAATTGCCCCATGGTGTGAGTGTGAGTGTGGTTGGTTGGGTGTGTGTTGTCCCTGCAATGGACTTGAGAGCTGTTCAGGGTTTTCCCCACCTTCTCCCAGAGTCGGCTGAGATAGGCTCCAGCCTCCCTACGACCCTTATAGGATTAAGTGGTTAAGCAAATAAATGAATAAACGTATGAATGTTTAGTGGAGGGTCTGCAGGTTGGAACAGTCTTAAATTCTTATTGCTTGTGTGTTGTCTTGTCACTCACAGCCATCTACTTGCAGCACAACCAACATAATCTTCCAGAAGTAGTATGCAGTAGTATTTTTCTACCAGATAAACTGAAATGATATCATCCATATGGCTGCACAGGGGAAGCTTGAGCCTGTCCTAGCTGACTTCAGGCAGAAACGGTGCACAATTTAAAAAAGGTCACCAGTCTATGTTACATTCACACCTATGGGTAGTTTAGACTAGCCACTTGACCCTGACTAGACCTGTACCTGGAAACACACAGAAGCATGGGGAGCACCGAAAGCAATCCTTACACATAAAAGCCCCAAACTGGAAATAGAGTTCCAACCCAAAGCCTTCTTAACCACTCTACCACTGTGCCACCTCCTAAATGTCCCATTCAACAGTTGTAACCTCCCATCTTTTCCTCCTCAGGTTGTGGTGGTACATTGTATGGCGACCATGGCTCCTTTACCAGTCCAGATTACCCTGCTACCTATCCAAATGGCACTCACTGTGAGTGGGGTATTAGGGCACCCAGTGGGAGAGTCGTGACGGTTACATTCAATCAGATCAGCATTGATGACCCTGGAGACTGCCAAAACAACTACCTGAAACTTTACGATGGTCCAAATGCCAGTTCACCACCTACTGGGCCGTACTGTGGAACGGTATAAGACAGTTGGTTTTGTAGAGAGAAGCATGCCCCTAATAGATTTACACAACACTACGATATTGTATCATATCCCTAACATTAAGATTTTTTTTCCCATTTTGTTTAGGAGACAAATATAGCTCCATTCCGAGCCAGCTCCCACCACGTCTTCATCGTGTTCCATGCGCAATCTGTTGTGTTGCCATCTGGATTCAGGCTCACATGGAGTAGCTGAAGAGATGCTGGAAACAAATACATATACATATAAATGCACAGTTAAGTACTCAGATATATGTTTACAAACAGATTGTCAATAATATAAACCACAATTAAGTGCAGTAATCACTGTCTAATGTAATGAATAATTGTTTAATCATCTTGTGATATTTGTGTTTGTTTTAAAATGCAGAATATAAAATGTATACATATGTATTTTTTTGTCTAAATAAAGCCATATTTACTGGATATTCATAATGTTTGTTGTTTGTTTGTTTATTGCGTGTTTATGGCGATTGCAGACTGTACTAGCGCATTATCCCCATGCTTTGGTCTGGTTTGGTTCTCTGCTTTGGCTTAAAGACTAACTCAGACAGTTTACTCAGTCTCCAGCTTCTCTCTCACTGCAACACACAGAACTCACATAAACAGGCTAATTAACTAGCCAGATAAAATACAAACCATGTAGCAAAAACTTCACTAGTTTACATAAATTCTAGTTGGTTATCCTATAACTGCTATGGTAATTGTAGCCCTAAATTTTTTTAGTAAAAGAGCACTGGAAAGTCACCAGCACTGGAAAGTCATCTTTACCCCTGAGTTGATACTGGTAGAGACTGTTGGATTTATTCAGTAGTAGGTCTGTCCTACCTTCTTTTGCCTTCAATTAATGGATTTGGACTCATAATATCGTTATGTACCCTGTCTATAATTAATTCTCCCAATTTTTTGAGGACTTTTTATTTCCTAACCTCTCTCTTATAGATTCTTTTGCTGCTTCTATTATGAGTGTACTTGTCCTATTATTTAGCCTTTCAGTGTCCACATTTAGTTTTCTGGAATTGTCAATATCATAGTGACCTTGTGTTATTTCCTTTATTACTTTGAAAACAGTCTTCTTCATGACCTCTATGTAACATATCCCATGTTAGGCATTTATTACATTATGAGCCTGAAAACAAGCTGTTTTAAGCCTTTACACAATGGGGTGTTTTTGGTAGGATTCATTTGCATACACAGATATTATATTTCTGAATTTTTGTTTTGTCTGAGTTTTTCTGATTTTTGTTTGAGTTAGGAAGAAAATAACCTGAGAATAGATGCATCCACTGACCCACAAAGCCAGTAACGTTGTGTGGATGGAGCTGGACCCT
Source organism: Neosilurus hyrtlii (assembly GCA_028564935.1). Taxonomy (NCBI): domain Eukaryota; kingdom Metazoa; phylum Chordata; class Actinopteri; order Siluriformes; family Plotosidae; genus Neosilurus; species Neosilurus hyrtlii. The sequence continues at coordinate 20,414,297 of JAOUQZ010000044.1, forward strand.
CTGATGGTAGTGTCGGAGAGGCGAATGTTGTCCAAGATAAGACTGATACCACCTAAATGCTCCACTCAACGACACAGGAAATCATTCCTACCTGTGGTCATTAAACTGTACAACTTCTCCATATAGCAACAACATCCAGTTATATATTTGCATTTTGCATTACATTTACATTCTACTGTTTATCATTTTGATAACACTGTACTGTACATTTTACTCATTTATTCTGATCCAACAATCACACTGTGTCACTTGTTCATCGTTCATGTTTTTCTCCACCCTGTATTTAAAAATCAATCAAAAATGACAAGCTGGCAACATGGGTGAGCAGCTCATTATCCAAAAATCAATGCACACATGAATGAATAGGTTCTTCCTGGTTTGCGCGTACATGTGTCTTAGCTTCAATTCTCGAACACGATTATGAAACTCCCAGTTTGCTATATTCATTCCAGCCACAGCTGTACCCAAAACACCCAGTTTCTCGAAAGTAAGTCTATAACTAATAATCTTTATCACTATTAGACAGCATTAGCATTCACTCAGGACACTACTGACCATCACAGTGTTGAGTGTACCAAGCATGAAATAGAATAAGATATATTTTAAAAATCACACAGCACTTGGTGTGCATACTGTATAAGAAACACACAATTCTTTACATTTTCCCACTGCAAGTTCTTGTATCCTGTATGTTTAGCCCTTTTCTTTGATGCATTGTTTGTCCCATAGTTCATCAATTCATTCATTCTCTGAACTGCTTAATCTCAGCCCATCTCAGCCCATCTCAGCCAACTCTGGGGAGGGAGGGGTACACCCTGGACAGCTCGCCAGGCCATCACAGGGCAGTAACACGCTGATGGCAACCCAATGTCCTATCTTTCGAATGACAGCAATGGTTCGTTTACATGCCTCTCACCACAGACAGTTGATAACCAGGTTAGCTGCACTGGACTGATTTTTAATCGGTTTTATGCCTAATCAAAATTTGAACCCAAAAAGATGTAAAACTAAAGCCCAGGTTAAGAATGCTGAAGTTTTCTTCCAAGTACTTCTTCTTGTGTTTTAAATAGTTATGTCATCTAATGGGAAATTCTCAGCTGTATCTGTTTATTTGGCACACAACAAAATGACCTTGTCAGTAGGAAAATATAGACTTTCCAGAACAAATGCACTGCGCAACATCCAGGACAGACTTTTTGTATGATGTATTTCAAATAATGTTAGAAACTAAAGTTTTAAAAATTAATACAGCTGATAAATCTTTGATCTGAACAATATTATAGGCATGCATGACATACTGTGTATGCCCTGCATACTACAGGTGCCCTGTATAATACAGATTATCAAACCTCAGGCAAAAAGTACACTGGCATCAAGTCATGCTATTTTAATGGGTTCATTTTGTTAACTGTTAGTGTATGCAGTGACTAAATGTCAGGTACTGCTTTCTCTTATGAAAGAAAGGTTCCCTCATGCTGTAGGAGTCTGTGACCACGTTACCCCCTCCCACTAAATATATTCAGGCCTAAAAATAGAGGCCACTGTTTTTCAGTCCCTGTTGTAATGATCAACTTGACAGGAAAAACACGGGAACACTGGATCACTGGAAGGTAGTTTAGATCTCGTGATCACAAACTCGGGTGTCTAGAGAAAAGAGGACAAGTGCACGGGGTTACAGACGTCCAATGCCTCAAGGAAAAGAGAGAGGAGGCTCAAATCACTGTGGCCCACATTTGTGCTAAAGAATGTGTCTCCCATGCAAGGTAAGCCTCAACAATGGTCAACTGGTGGTAAACAATGCCTGTACACAGACACCTGCTTAAGGATGGCCTTAAAGAAAATACAATCCTATGGGATTTATTCTTCAGGCTTTACACACACAAACAATCAGGGGATTAAGGGATCAATATGTATAAACATAATTAACATAATAGTTGCTTTAGAGTATATCATTAGTTTCGGTTTCCTTCCCTTTTTCCCCCTTATATTGTTTGAAATAAATACAGGGGGGCACGGTGTTGTAGTGATTAGCACATCAGCCTGATAGCAAGAAGGTCATGGGTTCAAGTCCCAGACTCTGACATTTCTGTGTAGAGTTTGCATGATCTCCCCGTGCTTGCATGGGGTTTCTCTGGGTACTCCTCCCAGAGTCCAAAGGCATGCACATTAGGCTAACTGGCTGTTCAAAATTGCCCATAGATGAAAGCATGTGTGTGTATGTGTGTTGTCCTTGGGCTGTTCAGGATGGATCCCACCTTCATAAATATCAGGCCAAAATCCTCAAGCATCTGGCCTCAGAGTAGCCCTGAGGAGGTACACTAAGCTGTGGCTCACTCTAGCCCACTTAGCTCTGCTATGAAGCAACTTCTGAGTCTCTTATATGAGACCGTGTATATGGGTCATTGGTTGTTAATATTTCAGGGCTCATCTGAAAAGTTAATTCTGATTAAATTACAGCATTCAGTAGTCTGTATGAATAAAAGATTTTTGCTAAGGACCATGACTTTAGCAAAGGCAATAAAATGATTTTGATTCAATAAAATAGTTTTAAATCAACAATGTGTAAGGAGCCGTGTAAGAAGGTCACAAGGGCCTATAATATATATATATATATATATATATATATATATATATATATATATATATAAGATATTGAGTCGATTTTCCGTAAAACAGTGCTCGATACGTCGGAGTAGAGCTAAATATATTGTGTATATATATATATATATATATATATATATTCATTCATTCATTTTGTGAACCGCTTAATTCTAATTAGGGCCATGGGGAGGCTAGCACCTATCTCAGCCAATTCTGGCCAAGGGCAGAGTACACCCTGGACAGCTCTCCAGGCCATCGCAGGGCAATATATATATATATATATATATATATATATATATATATATATATATATATAGACACCTAAACCCCTGACATTTTATACCACTGGTCTAATCTATGGGGATGTATTATGATAGAAAGCTGTGGATAAAAAATGAGGATATTTTTCCCCACCCCATCTGTCCTTCACATATTTTCTCGGTAAATACTGGCAGGACATGGCTGGCATGACTGTAAATTACAGACATACAAACAAATGCAGTATAGATTGGTTGTGATTTATGCCTGACAACTACAACCACAGGGGCACCTACAGTCTGAGCTACAGCTTTGATAAATTAATTGGATGAAACATCAGGCCTGGGACATTGATTACCGTTTACCATGTCTGAGCTCAAACCACAGTTAGGGTTTTGGAAGGAAAGCAGTTAAAAAGAATGGAAGTAGTATGGTTTATAAATTAGGGTAGGGAGGGGTGGGAGTATGGTCTGCACGGATACAATCATTAGGGTTTTTGTAATTGATGCAGATTCAGTGTTTGGCGTTCAGGGCTCCCTTTTAGAGCTCCGCACCAGCTGCAGGAGCCTCCAGTGCAGAACTTTAGCTTAAATTAGCCACTGTGTATCTCACACCTGCTCCGAGAACCAGCATGTGCCAGAGGAGCTCACCCTTCATCTTCAGCCCAGCACTCTGTGTGTGTGTGTGTGTGTGTGTGTGTGTGTGTGTGTGTGTGTGTGTGTGTGTGTGTGTGTGTGTGTGTGT
>JAOUQZ010000044.1:20432820-20455204 GCA_028564935.1 Neosilurus hyrtlii
TGTTTCTTTTTCTCACATACAATATATATATATATATATATATATATATATATATATATATGTGTGTGTGTGTGTGTGTGTGTGTGTATGTATGTATGTGTGTGTGTGTGTGTGTGTGTCTATGTATGTATGTGTGTGTGTGTGTGTGTGTATAAAAAAGGCAGTAGTCAATTTAAAGGTAATTCTGAAAAAAAAAAACATTCAGTTACAAAGAGTGGGTGTGCCCTTTAACTGGTTCTGCTTCATTTGTGTGTATGTGTGTGTACTACAACTGTCATTAGTGTACTTGCCATAACCTTAGTGGCCTCAAATCTCATAGTCCTGTCTCTTTCTTTCTGTATAGTTGAGTCTAAGGGATAACGACCTGATCTCTTTACCTAAAGAGATAGGAGATCTGGCTCAGCTGAAGGAGCTGCATATCCAGGGCAACAGGCTGACTGTGCTGCCTCCTGAACTTGGTAAGTTGTTTGTATGTATTGGGTGTGTGTGTGTGTGTGTGTGTGTGTGTGTGTGTGTGTGTTTATCTGTTTGTGTGATAGAGGAGGTTGAAAAGAAGAAAAATATTATCATTTAATATACTAAAATAGTATCAATCCTGATCTTGTGTTACTGTCCTGGGCTTCCTCTGGACTCTTCAGTTTACTCCCACTTTCCAAAAACAGGCTAATAGGCTGATTGAAATGTAAAATTGCATATATGTGACCTGTGTCTAGAAAAAACACTAATCATCAGAAAATCAGTTAATTAGCTATGCATTGTTTGAAGTGGACAATTTAATCTGGAAAAAATCTTCAATGTACTAATGTATTGGACTCCATATTCATTCACACAGTGTAATCAGGTCAGATTCCTGAGACTGGTGCGATCAGTGTGACTTTTGCTGCAGTTGGCTTTGAGTGCCTATTTCTCCGATATAAGGAGATATGTTTTGACAAAAGGCCTTCTGGCTCATCAGGCCCGGAGCTCATCCTGATTTCTGTAGTATGAAGCGACCAGGAGTTCAACTCCTCTTGGATGGGATGTTAGTCCATCGCAGGCTATCCTCCCCCCAGTATTTTACTGGTACCCATTTCTACTGCTGAATGGACAGAGGCACACTTGTGGGTGAGACCTTTCCCAGGGGTTTTAGCACAGTGGGGCTGACAAGATTCAAACTCATGACTCCAAGAATATCGATGGATAATGACACCTTCTGAGTTTAGTCTGTAGCTTCTGAAAATTTAAAATTCCCATATCTCTGAGAATATTGGAGATAATTATCTGAAATGTGGAGCAGAAGTTCCTTGGTGCTCTTCAAAAATGCAGAAGGCATAAAATGTGAAATTTCAGATTTTGGGCTGGTTTTTCCAGATCAGGTCATATATGAGTGGGTGTGCATGTGGAATGTTGCACCGTGATGGATAGTCTTCCTATATGATATGGATTTTTCCACCTTGTGGGACAGTCTTCAGACTGCAGCTTTCACCAGGATAAACTGGTTATTGAGGATAAGTGAATGAGCCAACGCTTCCTGTGCTCGATGTCAGACGAGGGTACTGAAATAATGTACACACCTGACACCATTCTTTACTTTAAAAAATAGATTGTTTCTATTCTAGAACAATGTTTTATATGTGATTAAAAGCACACAGTACATCATAGCAGAGTGTTTAACGGAGTATGGAATGCATTGCGTAGGTTCTAATATGCTCTGAGGTCGTTCCTTGTGTTGTTAGAATAGATGTGCATAGCTTGGATTTTAGTTTTGTTTTAGTTTGAAGATTCGTGATTTTTTTTTTTTGGCTCCTAGTTAAAAACTTCTATAATGATGACACTTAGTGTAGATCTGCTGTTTACTCAGTTTTTTTCTGTGGCCATATAAAAAAATTAATAATATTCAAAAGCATTTCTAAACATTTTAAATAAGGCCAGATATACATATTTTTAATGGAGAAATGAGGTGACTGTTGAAGCCCAAAAGCTTTTTAAGCTAAATGTACTGTAAGTAAAATGACGGAAGATAGGAGCTTGAGGTGACTTCTGGTAATTTGTTGAGGGGTTTTTGAATAAATAAACAAGAATAAATAACAAGAACCTTTTAGAAGTACTGTACTACTTTCATTTTTCTGCTTCATAATAAACTTTAGATGACCAGTCCTTTATATTTACATTTAACATGTATTAAACTCTGTACAATTATCTATAGATCAGCAGCCCTGCAGTTCCAAAAAATCTTTAGAAAGAATAACAATTTTAAACAGAACTAAACCACAATCACAGCATCTAACATGGAATCACGCTCTGTCATATTTACGTTGTCTGAGACATTTTGCGAGGTTTTGACATGTTTATTTTTTTATTTTTATTTATTTTTTGGAAAAATAAATAGATTGGATGCAGCATTAGATTTCCGGGTGCAGGTGCTGATAAGAAACTGGGAATTTTGTTTTATCAAGTCTATTGCTATTTTAAATGAGTTTTGCAGATTAATCAGTGCTACAGTTCAGATAAACAGACATTGTTTACTGGATGCATTAGTTAAGACTTCCTTGTCAAGCTTTACTTTCATTATTAATAATTGTTTTTCCCTGACAGTCTCTATCAGTGTCTGTCTCTCATTAACATGTAACCTGACAGCACTAGCTCTCAATCCAGAGACAGAGCCATTGTGTGTACACATAAATAAATAAATAAAACTATGACACTGATGTTTCTGCACCTTCAGCAGAGAAACCCTCCCTATTTTCTGGCCCTGTGTTGTGATTGGTTGATGATTGTTTTGGGATGAAGCAGACTCTTCTGACCTGGTGAATCCTGAGAAAGAGATCTCCACACTGATAGTCTTCTGGACTGAAGCACTTGCCTCCATTTTCAGTTGTAATTTGATGGCATTGCATACAGAGAAATCTTCTGTATTATATAAACCAGTCTGCAAACCTAAACATGCAATTTAGGAGCTGTGCACAGGGCAACGTTTTCATTTACTCTGTTTTTCATACGCCTCATACATTGAGGTTACTTGTTTGGTGCACGTCATTTATCTTTTTATTTGCAGTTTGGTTAATAAGGCTGCTTCAGTGCACCACATGAGAACCAAAATACAAACACAATCCATTTCTGTATCTGTGTTTATATTTAAACCTGAATCCGAGAGCCCACTAAAGGTGGGAACATGTCCTTCAACCAAAATAGACAATATACACACAACTTTCCTTCTCTCAAAGCTATAGGCTCAAATATTGTTTTCAGTCATCTTTTTTATATACAACAAAACTGTAATATAAGCTTTGCCTCTTTCATTCATTTTAAAAGCCATGATGCGGTTGTGCAGTCACACAGTGTGAAGGGCTGCTTTTAAATGAAGTCTGATCAAGCTGTTCTGAGTGTGGGCTGATATTCAAGCCCATTTCTCTATGGTGGCCCTTTTCACACACATGTACATGTATACACATGCACACAGGCTGCCTGATAAGTGCCCTTAAACAGCTAAAACACCCACACCATGTCTAACAGAATTATCGGCTTTGCCAGAAAATCGAAAATAATTATTCTGACCTTGCTGTTGTGGTGCTGTTTTGTTGTAGTATATTTTATGTGTAAATACCATTAAGTCTGAGCTACTGATTCACATTTTTTATCTTCCCATGTAAAGCTATTTGGGTGTTTTTGTTTGTGCATGTAGAGACACTTTGTCACTTATTACTTTTTTATTACCTTTAACAATTTGTGTCCCATCAAAGCAAAGGGGGTATTAAGTCAGAGATTATTTATTTTGAGCTATTGGTACCATTTTGTAGCATACATCCTAAGCTTATATCCCAAAGTATACTTCTGCAACTTGGTGCTGTAGGGTCACATATTAGTAATATTTGTAATATGTGGAATAAAGCTGAAAGAGTATAGGGTTATAGAAAATAATTAATAATGTATGAAGGTACTCTATGTGAGTGAGCAGCGCCAAGACAGTAGTCACTAATCAGTGATGATTTAAATCATGATGGTAACAACACAGTGAATTCATGAGTCTTCAGAAACATTCAGTCTGCCAATTTACAAAGAAATGCATCCAGTCTAATTGGGAGGAACATCACCATTCAGCAAGACAATGATCCAAACACATTGTCAACACAATTACCAGACCTTTACCTAAGCAAGCATGCATTTCACCTCTTATAGAGGAGACTGAAGATAGAACAACCTCCCACCCAACAACCAAAAAAAAAAACTGAAAGAAGCCTGGAAAAGCATAACAAACCAAGAATGTAACAGTTAGTCACTGGCTTGATGCATTTCTTGCAAGCAAACATTTACATTTTACATTTAAAGCATTTGGCAGATGCTCTTATCCAGAGCGACTTACAATTATCATTTTTATGCAACTGAGCGATTGAGGATTAAGGGCGTTGCTCAAGGGCCCAACTGATAGTGGGGATTGAACCGCTGACCTTTGGATGAGTAACCCATCACCTTAACCACTAAGCCACCACTACAAGCAAATAATAAGTAGTATTACTGTTCATTTACAATAGGACTGTCGGTTCCAATAGTTCAACTAGATAAAATTATCAGAAAATAATAGCTGAAATTCTGATCCATCATCACATATTCATCTTTTGGTCTCAAAACCAAATGCCTTTAGTGTATTAGGGGTGGGAGGTGGTTTCCATCATTCCAGTATGAATAGAATGGATTCTATCTTTTATATATAGTAATGTCTCAATAGATTATTGCACTTACAGCATCTTGAGTTTGTTAAAAAATTGCAATAGGTGATGCCGTGGCCTCTCCTGGACCCCTGTAGAAAAGGCTGTGCATATGGAGCTTATTAAGACCCTTACGTTATGTCTCCTTAATCTTGTTTCTCAAAGCCCAGTCTTGTTAGAGCTGCCATGGATGTGTGCGTGAGAGAGCGAGCGAGAGAGAGAGAGATGGGATGTAAGGAGCAGAACCCAGCTAACAAGGAGCAGCCAAGCGCACAGATGAGGGAAAGGCAGAAGGGGGTTACTACAGGGAGAGGAAGTAACCCCATGAAAGAGGAGGGACAAAGGATGGGTAAAATGGTGCACACATTTTAGTGCTACCAACAGTATTCTGGGTGATTTTTGTTTTCTCTATTCCTAGCTGTATGGAGCAGTAAATGAATCATTATGGGTAATAGGAAAATTGTAAAGATACTTGTGTACTGCAATTAAGGCTATTAAGGTTAAATTTTGTAAATACATTGTTTATTTATTGTGATCATGGAAATTTGTTTTTAAAAGCGTCTCTCATATCACCTTAGTGTAAGCTCTTGAATTCTAAAGCATGATCTTAACAGACCGATTTAATGACTGTGGAGTTAAAAAGTGAGGCAATAGATTAACATCTAAATTACAGTAATGTTGCTGTCTGGCTGGTTTTCTGAGGCATGATGTTGTATGTCAAGGTTCAAGTTTAATTTAGCTGTTCCTTTGACAGCTTTTTCAACAGTTTCTAATCAGGAACAATTTAATTAGGTCCCTTGCGTGCTACGATGTGCCACATTAACACTGTGACCTGTAATGTTGTGCCGTCATTTTATTTATTTCTTTACTGCCTTTCTCTCCCTTCGTACTATACATTTACACCAATCCCACCTCATTCTCATCCCTCCATGGGCATTCCCTGACTCCTTTTGTTTCTTTTCCTGTAGGTAATCTGGACCTGACTGGCCCAAAGCAGGTGTTTAAGGCTGAGAGTAACCCATGGGTAACTCCCATAGCAGATCAGTTCCAGTTGGGTGTCTCCCATGTCTTTGAATATATCCGGTCTGAGACCTACAAATAGTAAGTCACCTTGTCCCCATGCTTTGAGCTTAGTGAGCAATCAAGTGATGTGCCTGTGATTTTAAATGTAAGTTCTAGAGCATGCAAGGGTTTGTGGATACTATTACTTTACTCTTTAGTCACAAAGGAGAAAACATATACATAGCGCTCAGACTGATGAATATGTGGAATCAGTGGCAGGAGAGTCATGCCGGTGCTAATCAGGTGTTTTTAGACCATAGATTTTTTTTGGCCGCTACATGACATAGTCTGTGAAATTTCTAAGAATGTTTAAAAAAAAGGATCTGAATTTTACTTACAGGATTTTATTTTAATTTTTATTTAGAAATGTCTATGCCCGAGAACCTCCAGATCTGCTCCTTTACCTAATAAAAAGCAATTAACAAAAATGCTTGACTAAAGTTTTTCAGCCTAGGTTTCAACTCTGAGACTGTGTCCGAGTCCCAAACATTAAATAGATTGCTGTTGCATAACTGTAAAGCTTTGTAAAAGAAAGCTCGACCCCCTGCTGTAGCCTACATTATTCGAGGTATCAACAAGTAGCCTGCATCGTTTGGTCCAATTAGGTGGGGTAGATTATAAACGTCGAGATGATTATGAAGGTTGCTAAGATAATGAGTTGCGAGACCATTCAGTGCTTTATAGACCAGTAGTATTTAATTTTTTTTACATGATGCGAAATTGAATTGGAAGCCAATAAAGTGTGAATAAGGAGTGGTCTTATCTTCTACTTCTAATAAGGATGCTTTTTGCTGCATTCTGGACTAACTCATTCATTCACTGGAGCATCAACTGCATGAGTTTTGTCACTTCAGCAGCTGTATGTGCGTTAGAGTACTCTTCTGTGTTAGTAGGTTGTTTATACCTAGGGACATGTCTCTGATAAGAAAACATCGGTGAATGCCCGAGTCTTTATAAAAAGAACATAAATGAGATGTAAGAAGACATTTCTTAAGAAAGTTTGGTGAATGTTTGCATGACCTGTTCACTCTTTAGTCCGGCTTTCGATGGTTTGACTGTGTGTGGTGTGTCTAAAACAGGCGTCTCTTGTCTTTGTGTTCGCTAACTGTGTGCTCTTAAGCCACATTCACATAGGAAGCGACGAGTGACACACAACCATGCAAAGTCGCGATCCAAGGGATTACCAATCGGAGCTTAAAGATAACATTGATTGGCAGATGCTGTTTGCCAAAACCTTTCCATAGGGAAACAACGAATACAAGTTTAATTGTTCTGCTCACATCAACACGGAAGTTGAGGTTATTAGCGTATCTAAATATCCTGTACTTTTTGACTGCACACAGAAATTTTACAAGGATAATAACCGAATACGCCATGTCTAGAGCCACGTTTTAAAACATGAGTATATATAATTATATACGTTTAACTCTTCCCGGTTCATGATGCACAAGAGTCTTCACTCTGTGTTTCCTGAATGATAATAACAATGATAATAAGCTTTATATGATGATAACATGAATTAAAATAAACTCAAATACTATAAGATAATAATTATAAAAGCTCTTTCAGACCTGCTGCAGGGAACTAGCGAGATTCTGCTTACAATTTCACTCTGAAAGATTATTAACTGGGGAAAGATGTGAGGGAGATACATTAGCAACAAGAGCTGAGAGGGTAAAGCAATTGGCTTCTCTCACCAGGTGATGTCGTGTGTCGCTTAATGGCGAAGCGATTCGCTTGTCGTTTGTCGCATCCTTAGAGTCTAAAAACTTGCTACAACGGATAATGTGGAAATTTGGAAATAAACATTGGAGACAAAGATTTTACATAAAAAAACTGTGTTTAAGACTTTTAGAAAGAACTGTATTTATTATAAAATAAGAGTGCTTTCATTCTCTAAATACAGTCATAACACATGGTCTGCTGCCCAATATTTCAATCTTTTATCATGCATTTTTTTTGTTTTACCCTCGTCTGATCCTTGGTGTTTTCTTTTGGCCCTTTGATACATGTATGATTGATTGAGTAATACAACTTGCTCTTATAAAGAGTAGAAGTGCACACACCACCCACAATGTAATCTGATTAAATCAAACACATTTCTTACAAGTGTAACACATGCCACCATATCGCTCTTTTCTTGTTATGGCCTTTAAGAAAAAGACAGCTGTCTGATGATGACTGTCTTTTATTAAATGTTCACTCTAAATATAGACCCACTATACAGGTCAGATTTATTTCTGAACATATTTCTGGATCAAGCACAATGAGCAGGCTTTTTTTTATTATTATTAAGGGGTCTGTCGATTTACCTCAGCAGCATACAAATTAAAGTCAAACCTAGCGGCGTTCCTCTTTTAAAACTGGCAGCATAAATCTCTTGGCCCAGTGATCTACATCAATGACACAACTTGCCTCCAGTGACTCTGAAGGGAAAAGCAATACTGGCTTAATAGACTTATTTATATTGTCTCAGTTGTCAAGAAACATCCATCATATATGTAAGGATAAAGGTTAGTAATGTACACTCACTGGCCATGCGTAGTGGTTAGGGTGCTGGGCTCATGATCAGGTGGTCGTGGGTTTGAATCCCCGTTAGACACCCCCCCCCCCCCCCCCCTTCCATGCTAAGATTCCTGGGCAAGGTCTCAACCACAAGTGTGCCTCTGTCCACCTAGCAGTATAAATGGGTACCAGTAAAAATACTGGGAAGGTAACCTGTGATGGACTAGCATCCCATCCAAGAGGAGTTGAACTCCTAGTTGCTAAGGCGATAGGTCACTGATCCGAAGGTCAGCGGTTCAGTCCCCACTATCACCACTGTTGGACCCTTGAGCAAGGCCCTTAACCCTCAATTGCTCAGTTGTATAAAAAAAATAATTGTAAGTTGCCTAAATAAGACATCTGCCAAATTCTGTAAATGTAAATGTAGGCTCTGGTGTAAAAGCCCAACAGACTTACCTACCATATTATTTCCCTTACTAAGTTTTTCATAAGAACTCTTAAACCCAATACACATATTCTACGTATATCAAAATTAATTCATTTTAATAACTTTTTTAGAAAAAAGAATAAAAATGGGGTAACCAAACTCGCAGTGGTTGTCTTGACATGTAAAGTATGCCATTTAGAAACCGTAGCTTTAGAAAACATTTCAATAACACAAGAATATCTTTAGTTCTTTATTTATATCACATGACCTGACTATTATACACCTCTTTTTCTCTATATTACTCTCTCCCAGAACAATTTTCTTATGTTTCATAATAGAATAATAGAAAGAATAACAGAGTTTCTATGGGTACATAGATTTTTGTATAGATTTTATTAAGGAAAAAGAACACAAACTCCTATCTCAGGGAGGAAACCACCTATTGAAGCCAAACTTGGGCCTGTTTAGCTATGTAGAGATAGAAGTTTAAAGCCATGTTGGGTTGGCTTGGAGAGTACAATTACATAAGGAAAATTATTTAAAATGTCTTGACGTTCCAAAAGCAACTCGATGGTTGGATGCTTTTTCCTTTTCAATGGTGCTCCACTCGCGTAGCGCATTGCTCCGCACAGGAGCTCCACTATTAAATTAGTTAGTGAGTATACTTTATGGCTATGTAACCAAGTTTCTGTAATGTCAAATACATAAAGTTCTTAGTTTGATGCCCATGAACTGACTAGAGTGTTTTGGCAAGTGTCATATCTCTGACTTCCAAATCAATCACTTAAAGGGGAGATGATATGCTTTTTCCACTTTTTTGACCCCTAAATTTTTTTAGTCTTCAATAGACATGTTAGATGACACCCAAATAATGAGGTTAGTACAAGTTTTTCCACCGAGCTGTTTGAAGTACAAGTTTTTCACCTATAATTATTATTAGTATTATTATTTGATTTATTTTAATTAATTAATTGATTGATTACTTTTGCACACTAGTGTGTCACGGCATGACATGACCAACACACACACACTCAGGATAATGTGGCATAAACACTGTAGTTTGTGCCATGTCTGTTTTAAGTAGCATCTTTATCAATAGAGGGGTTATATTTCTTAAAGAAATTAATAAAAAAAAAATTCAGTATTCTGTGCACCATGTCATTGATAATACTATGCAACTTTTCTATCCCCCTTAACAGGAAAAGACAAATCCTTCTATTTGATCATTTAGCTGTGTGTCGAGCTCATCCCCACAACCCACATACTGGAACTGATCTTTTCTCAAGACACAAGACTACTTTTTTCGTGTTAGAGCACACTCCGGAATCTTACCGTATGTCGTCGTTTTTGGTTGCATACTCTGTGTGAGCTTTGCTTTAAGGTTTAAATCTGATGAAGTCTGAATACACTATTTTATTAATTATGTTGTTCATGTTGACACGAACACATGATGTTCCCATAATCGCTGCAGGTTCGTCAGATGCTTATTGCTAATAATCTACCATTCTGCCACATCCCAAAAGGGATTCCAGTGGGTTAAGATACCGTGAATAGGGAGTCATTTAACATATACTGAACTCCTGGTCATATTCATGGAACCAGTTTGCAATGACTTGTGCTTTGTGACATAGTGCTTTAAAATGCTGTAAGTTGCCATTAGAGGATGGAAAAATTGTGCCCATAAATGAATGCAGACAGACGATGCCATTCAAGCAATGCTTAATTGATATTAAAGGGCACAGCAAATGCAAAGAAAGCATTCCCTACACATTTAGACCACCACCACCTCCAAAGTGAACTGGCGCCATGGATTCATGATGTTTAATGCTGACTACCATCTGCATGGCAATGCAGAAATTGTGACTTTTCAGACTAGACACCATTTTCAGAATATTTCCAGTAAACTGTCTAGTTTCAGTGAGCCTGTGCCCACTGAAGCTTCAGATTCTCCTTCTTGGCTGACAGGTCTTCTACTCTTGTAGCCACTCCATCTCTAGGTTCAATATTTTGTACTTCTGTTTTGCACACTATGATGAAATGATTTCTGTAGCCTCCCTGTCAGTCTGAACCAGTCTGGTCAGTACTAAAAAACTGAGTCAAACTTTATGGGATTTGCTTACCTGCATTGTTGACACATGTGCATGAGTGTTGTACTTCAACATTACGATTGGGTGATTATTTAGTTACGTACATGAGCAGAGGTGCCATTGTTTTTAATAAAGTAAAGTCACGGTTGAAAGTAATGTGCACAAAGTGATGGTACAGACTTTCCAGGGTAAGATCCTGAAGTTTGGCATGGAGGCACCAGGCGTGCAGATCGAGGATGGCAAGGGGACAATTCTTATCTCCTTCATAAGACGGAGAGACTGAAGCAAACAGCAGCAAACTTTTATCTGACTTTGGGATTCGGAATGGCTGCCGTCTTCAAGCTGACGATTTTCTCTAGGATTACCAGAAGAGTCTATGACTATTTGTTTTGAATGCAGTGACTTTGAAATGCAATGTTGACATATAGATTTTAAGAGTGCCAAAAACTGGCCTTGTACAAGAGTATTATGTTACCCAAGGATGTGTAAGTATTTAACAGGTTTTTTTCCCTGAGAAAGAACGAGAGAGGAGCTATTATTTGCCAAATAAGCTTCTCCCCGAAGGGCTTTGCGACTATTAAGAAAAATGTGGGCATCATTGGCCCCAAGGTAAAAGAGATAATAAGAATATAGTGGGCATTGCTGGGATAAATCAAACAGTTCCTACTAAATAGATAATTCTAACTCAATCACACTTCCTGCCTTATGTATTAGAGCCCCAGAAGAATGGAAATCGCATTTGGGTTCTCCAGAGGTGTTTGTTTAGTTCTGCTCTGCTTAACTGTGTACTAATGTTGCTCTGTGCTCATCTGCTATCTGCTCTCATAACACTCCTGCTGAAGGAAGCTTATTTCTGCCCTGAGACTGCCAAGTGGCTGAGGTTGAACAGTGTGTGTGCACGCGTGTGAGTGTGTATGGGAATTGGACAATGTGTGGGTATAAGAGAACATTGCACGTGTGCGTGTGAGGTTGGTTTATCCCATTAGACAGGTGTTAACAGGGTGTAAAGCTTGAACTCTGGATATGTCCATGGCTCAGCAGTTTCATTCACACCTGCCTAAATGTCTTTCAACTCTGATCGCGCTGGACCCTCACCTTTCCTAACTCTATTTTTTCCACTCTTTTCTGCTGTCTCTCTCTCTGTCTCTGTCTCTATATTTGGTCTCTGTATTTACTTCTTACTGTGTAATCTGCCTATTACTCACATTGAGTAGTTACTTTGCATGAGCAGTTTTCAGTGTAGCACTCTAACAACAGCAATGTACTTTTTTTTAAGGAAAAATTAAGGATGTCCATTTAATTTTGGTATTATTTCTTTCTATAGATAATTGTATTGTCTTGGGATATGAACATTTGGTTACATTTCATGCAACCCATACACTATATAATCATGCTAGTGAGACCGTAGAGAGGTCCTATTGGGCTTATGTAACGGTGAGCCTTGAGAGAATACATGCTTGTAGGGCACACTTACTTGTCCATCCAGGAATTAAAAAAATAAAGGAAAGCACACTCCACTGAATTGACTCCTTTGCCATTTCCTCTCCTCTTTTTCTCAGCTGCGTAGGGTTTGGGAGTCTGTCTCATGGCAAAGTGATTGTGTTGGGTGGGATGTGGAGGTGGGGGGGTCTTGCATGCATATTTCATGTAGTGGCTTGTTAACCTGACAGAGGGATCTTTGGGCTGACTGACAGTGTGAGAGAGCAACTGCATACTCGTAATGCATTAACATATGGTAAAGCCTGCCTTACCACTATCTTTTATTCATTCACCTTTCTAAGCGCTTGTTGATACCCCGTGTACAGCGCACATCATAGTTTTTGAGGCTGATTTGAAAAATAAGTAATTGAGTTTGTCCTTCTTCTTACAGCCTTGCTCTCTTTCTTTCTCTCTCACTCTGTTACATTTATTAATGCCTACATCTGACGGTCTATTGGAAACACCACCAGTATTGGCAAACACTATTTTTGTGGATTAGCCACTCAAATACTCCTTGCTCTTGTACTACTTTAGCTACTTGGCTTGCTACTTTGATCCTCAGTATCCATTGCAGAAGTGTAAAAATATTCTGGAAAACATGTCAAAATGTCTGCAGCATGATAGTGCCAGTAGAGACTATTGTCTAGTCCCTCAGTGGCCACAGACATGAGATCCATCAGTCAGACATTGCTGGGACAAGAGGTTAAAATTCTCTCTGATCAGTTGTCTGAAATTGTTGCAGAAAGCCTGGAGAGTATCCTAGGACTGAAATGTTAGAGCTATGTAGGATATTATTAAAGTTAATCATTCTTCTTTAACAAGGGATAGAACCTAAGTAATGATATCAAGCCCACTGGTGTGGAAAATCATATAGAGTTTTCTGCAGGTTTTAAATGGCTATTTATCTGTAATGTGGGCGGTTCATTGGTCATCTAGGGGTAACTAACATTAGAGGACTTAAACGACTCAGCGCATGAAGCCACAAACATGAATAAGTAAGCTTCCTGTTGTTGGTTTTGAATAAGCTAAAATATGTAATCTCTTAAATAGCGATGATTAGAAGTATTACATAATTGCCTTAACTTAATGCATGTCTGGCAAAACTATGTATTAAATCAGAGTTCTGGGAATTTGTTTCCTATATTTGGACTTCAGAAAAAGTCTTTTTATTTTCTTTGTTTTTCTGTGTTGTGTGGAGCAGCTCAACAGAAAGCCTTAAATTATGCATGTATATTCAGTGGCCTCTTTGTTTTTATGATTACTGAATATTGGTTGAGGAGGTTAGGGAGGTGACGGGTACCTCATTGTTTCTTATTAGCCCAGGCTCATAGGCAGCTCTCGCAGGCCTACTTCCACACCTCCATGGCCTCCATAGGCTATCAGTCAGAGGCCTCATTAACAGCCCTTACTTATAAAACACAAACCCTCATACCCCTTGCTATGTCACTGTGTGGGGAAAACTGAGAAAACCAGGCGTTCTTTGCCACAGAATTAATAATGCATTACAAAAAGCATTTCAAAGCATGTAACATGACATATCGTAATAGCATTAGCCATTAACTCACACCAAACAGTCTTTGATTATTGTGATGATGCATCTTGTTTGGGTGAAAAAAACAGCAGCAGTGAAATCTGTCTTGCATGATGGTTCTTATTGGTAGAATGTCTTAATTTCTGCTTTAGGGTCAAGGCATGTCACAGAGCAGCACAGATCAGCAAAATCTCACATTTCATCGTCACTGACAGATTTATAGGTAATAATGGCGATCTCTGGGGAGCTATCACTTGTGAATTGCTCTCTGCCCTGTTTGTCATGCGTCTTCATTATTGTCATTTAGCCTCATTGAGCCCAAGCATGGATTTCCTTTGGCTGTGTCACTGTGGATTGTGCTGTAGACTGAGTAGAGTGTCACAACTCTGTGCAGTTTGGATACATTATTTGATGTATATTGTTTAAAGTTGTTGGATGAAAGTAGAAATATGTGTGTGGTAGAAAGTAGAAAATGTTCTAATGGTTAATTCTTCCACATCTCTCTTTAGTCCTTTTCATTGATCACCTGTATTTGTGTCAATACATGTATTAGTGCATATTGTTATGCTTTGGATATCTTTCTTTCTATGTGAAATTCATTAAACGTCCGTTCCTCAGAACATTATAAAACCAACCACTGAAGACCTGAGTACTGGGTTTCAAGAGGATATAATGAAAGAAACCTCAGCAGTTAGCTACGGTATGTCACTTGAGTATTACCCAAAAGACTCTTAACCAGCAATAACCTTAATTAAGCTTCCCTCTGAGTAAGGCAGTACTACAGGGTATATGAACATAGCATGAATATTTTAAATTATATCTCTTTTTAAGTCTTGAGTCTAAAATACCAAGTTTATACAGAATTGAAGGACTTACAGAATTAATTACTAAACTCTCCTTTGGCAAAGATACCCCCAAAATGTTTAAAAGACTTCCCCTTTTTGATGTCTTTTGAATAGCCAGTGTTGATGTCCACATTAACATGCAATTTTTAAATATATTTAGACATGATAGCATGTACAAACTGCAGCCAACTTTGGAATTGAATTGACAAACTCATCACCTGTTGATTTCCAGCACCTATCCTGCATGTCCACAGACATTCAGAAATCTCCTAGCCAGACATTCAAATAATAAACTACATCCCTACATCCAAGGGGTTGTAGTCAGATACCCACATAAAGAATCTGATTTGTACATCATACAGATTGTCCTGGACCCACAAGACAATCTAGACATGATGAACACCTCTGGCATACTGTATGTGCAATGTATGAATGTTGGCAGCCTATTTCGTTCTCTGAATTAATCTATTAAACAGAAAGTATATGTAGTTTCAGAAAATAAAGAAAACTTTAATATTTTAACAAAAACTGAATGATTGGCTGTCCTCTGCTGAGATTTAAGAATATGGAGCAAGCATTTGGAGACACTTGTCACTACAGAAACCCTTCCAGACCCTGTATGGTGTTGGGTTCTTTATTGTGGACCCTCCCAGGTGTAAGACCTCACAGGTTTTCACTGGGGTTTTTATCAGAGGATTGGGATAGTTTTGTCATAAAATTGATTTGTTGAACATTTTTGTGTGGTTTGATCGTGTGTTTTAGATCAACCTCATGCAGAATCATCATCAGTAAACATCTCCTGATTAAGGAAACCAACATTATTTTGTCTAATTTAAGTTGTGTTCCTTGATGTTTATCTACGGTATTTTTTTTTGTATGCGTCACCTGATTTTTAAAAGAATAATTAATATTATTTAAATATTGAACAGAGTTTCTGATTTCTTTAGAAGCTTTTTCTTTTTTCGAAGGATTTGTAGTTTTTCAGTGAGCCCCCTCTTTAAAAGGCACCAAAAATAGGTTTGCATGAACTTTGATCTTCATACATCTTTGATCATAAATGTAGAAAATCTGCCAGTCCCAAATACTTATCAATGAGCCATGGCTGGAATACATTCATTAATGGTTTAGGCCTATGTCCTGTGTGTACTAAACCCCCACACAAAGCTATACTCACTCACTTCAGAAACACATGCATATGCAATGAGCAGTCATTACCCAGAAATACACACTTGATAGAAAGTGCTGTATGTATTGGGCAGTAACTGAGATTAATTAACCTGACTGGCTTTAAGGAGCCTGTAGGAATCACATTGCCACTTCAGAAATCAGATTCCGTTAACTGGGCAGTCCCAGCTCTTGGCTTTAATTGGCTCTAAATGCTCGCTGGGGCAGTTGAATGGGAAATCTTTGTGTTTATATTGAGGCAGGGCAGCAGAGCAACACTTCTGTAGCAATAAGCACACTCTTCATTGATCTGGGATGAGAGCTTGAGATGCTGTGGCAGTTTTTGTGAAAACTGTTGTCACGGCAGTGCACACAAATGTGCATGGTTTTCATGTGAAGGAGAGCAGAAATGGTGCAGAAGTGTAAAAGTGTATTCAAGCTTTGTTTTATGGTGGCTTTGTGTATAATTTTAATAATTCAGCGAATACATCCTCTTTGCAGAATGAAAGCCAATGTGCTTTCTGAATCTTTAGGCCTGACTCGCTGCCTGAAGCTTGTCATGTTGTTGTCTTCTGTGACTGACTTCTGAGCCAGCGCTAATAATGCCGACGTGGCCCTGTAACTCTCCCGAGGTGGACTCTGCGGATTGTTCTGTAGGTCTCGTTTATGCCTCGTTCATGTCTCTCGGTCAGTATTCCCCTCATGCTGGTGGGCTTGTCAGTAGTGTTGGA
Source organism: Neosilurus hyrtlii (assembly GCA_028564935.1). Taxonomy (NCBI): domain Eukaryota; kingdom Metazoa; phylum Chordata; class Actinopteri; order Siluriformes; family Plotosidae; genus Neosilurus; species Neosilurus hyrtlii. The sequence goes on from JAOUQZ010000044.1 coordinate 20,449,334, forward strand.
TGCTGACAGAGAGAGAACGCTCCAGTGATTCCCACACACCCTGCACATATTAGCCTAATGTAAGACCAATTTAGCCTGAGCTTCAGCACCAGCATCTACGTACATCTGTCAGCGCTGATCCTTCCGCCTGTTCCCAAACCAATCGGTTTACAATCCCTACCGCTTAATTTGCACAAGTTTAATATGTGCCATATACAGAAAGCCAGGCTTTGCTGTACTCATTAGGTTGTTGCATTAATAGATGGCCACGTCCTGTACTTCTTAACAAAACTGTCACAGTTACTTCATAGCATTCCAGCACCCACACTTAATAATATAATAATTAGTTTGGGGATTTTTTTAATGGATTATTCCAGTGTAGTGCACGATTCTCTTAAAATCACAGCAGTTTCTGGTATTTACCGGCTATGTGGTTCCATAGGAGCAATTGTAGAGCCCTCCTACTGGACATTTTTTTCTGCTCGCCTCACTGGGCAGCTGTGGAACGGAAGCCTCCGATCCCCAGGGGAGAGACAAGAGACAGGAACTTGCACCAGAAGAGGGAGGGATATGGAGAGAAAGTGAGGCTAGACTAGCTTCCGATGATAGTTAAGTGCACTTTGTCATGTAGTCAAGGATGGTAGCTACAGACTGGCACATTGTGCTTCAGAAACTTGCATAATATGAATGCCATCATTAATATGTAAACTTGTGTTCATTTTGGGGTTGTGTGTGTTTGTGAGGAAGACTTTCTTGATTAACCACACACTACTCCAAGGCAGTTTGTAGTCATCTGCAAATATTAAATATGAACTCTAGCCTTGAAGCAGTACTCTCGCTTGACATTTTGCTTCTCTGCAATTAGAAGTATTTCTCAAGTTGCATTCGTTAATTACACTCCGAAGCCGTTCAGAGGATTTGTGCAGGGCTCAAACACCACCATCATCAGCCACTTTGTCAACAATCAATCAGACACTCTTATTAGTGTGGCAATGACTTGAGCACAGCATCAATTAGCTTGGCCCCTGCAACCACCCACATATGTTCTGACTCTCTCCTGTCCATTTCTCCTTCTCCCTTTTGTTGTGTCACTTGGCTCAGGCTTTGAGTGCCTTTTACACCAAGAAAGGCACTGGACTGGAAATGGCTCTTCCTCGTTTTTCCTCTCCCGCCCTCACCCTCTTTTTTTCCTCTGTTGCGATTTCCTTATCTCTATTCCTTCAGCAGCCTGCTTTTAGATAATTGTCTCTCTGTGTAGTTTTCTTATGCAGCACACAGCTGTGGCTGGACAGCCTTAAACAGCACAATGAGCCTGCTGTCTCAGTAGGGGACTCATCAGTGTGCGCCATTCTCCATTATGCCTCCTCCACCCCAGCAGCCCCAAAATGCAACTCTTCTGCCTCTCATAGCACTTCCTATGAAATGCACTTTTCATTTCCACCAAGTACTCCTTGTCTTTCTAAACAGTCCAGCATGATAACACAAACCATATGTTCTGCTTTTCAGTCTTTATGGGCGACACATGCAGGCTAATCCCGAGCCACCGAAAAAGAACAACGACAAATCCAAGAAGATCAGCCGCAAGCCTTTGGCTGCCAAGAACAAGTGAAGATGAAACGGGTGGATGAAGATTTCCCCGTGTCCCTGTCCGAGCTGGACCTCACTGCATGTGCCTTCACCCACTTTTCTATTTATTTACTGAAAGAACACACATTTTTGTATGCTTTGTGTTTTCTGTTGTGTTATATGTGTGACCTCACGGTTGGCATTAGCATATCCCAAACATACATTAGATATTTTTATTTTCTTCCTCCTTCCCTGCATTATCTACTTTACTATTGAGCTTGATGAATTTGCTGTAATATAGTTATTGCCTTATTCTCATGATGCTGTGTTCCCAAGCATTTTAACCTGTGTTTACACTGTCCACGATGTCCACAATTCAAAAAAGCGAGAACCTTCACAATTTATGAGCGTGCCTGGAGCAGAATTGGGGTATAAAAAGGAATATGCAGGCAGGGTGCATCCAAGAGATAAAACTTGAAGGAATCGTGTTTCCAAGTTCATCAAGATCTCCTACGATGGCACATCGAGGACTTTTACACTCTGTTAAGGTTTGTTAAGCTTTACGATTCCCATAATCATAATAAAGTTGGAATAAATTGTAATAATAGTGGCAATATTTTTGACAGGCAGCACGGTGGCGCAGTGGTTGGCACATCCACTTGACAGCAAGAAAGCCTGGGCTTGATTCCCAAGCTCAGGTGTTTCTGTGTGGGGTTTGCATGGGTTTCCTCCAGGTACTCCATTTTCCTCCCACAGTCCAAAAACATGCCCAGTAGGCTAAATGGCTGTTTCAAATCGCCCCTAGATGTGAGTGTGAATGGTTGTATATGTGTTGGCTCTGCAGTGGTCTGGTGAGCTGTTCAGGGTGTACCCCGCCTTCACCCAGAGCCGACTGAGATGGGCTTCAGCCTCCCTGTGACCGTAATTAGGATTAAGCGGCTTAGAAAATGAATGAATGAAAATTTTTGACAGTCAAAAAATGTCAGGATAACCCTCAATGTCAGTGATTCCCTCAAGATCACGATTTGATCCTATGACCCCCATTTTCATCATGATTCTCTCAAATCGTGGATATTGTGGCCCCATTGTAAACCCAGGTGAAAGAATGTCTTGAAATACAACTACAACACTGTTTTTTTGTTCGTTTGTTTGTTTTTTAAGATTGGATATTATCAAAAATAAAAATAAAAAAAAGCCCATGACCGAGCTATCAGTCTGCACTGTACAATGATATCCTAGAATGAACTGCTTAGGCATTATTTCATTTCTTTTTTAATGATGTTTCAGATGAATATTACTATATTAGTCAGTAGTACTGTGATATGCACTGCCATGTGTATATGTGTACCATGAAAATGTTTTCACATATCCTACATTTTGTCACATTGTTCTTACAGGTTACTGTTCAAATGCAATGCAGTGAAGAAAAAAAATGTATATCATACTTCAGTGTTTGACTTGAGCCATCTAAACAAGGCACACAGTTTCCACAACAGCGATTTGAACCCTCCAGTGTCGGGCTTGGCAGCAGGGCTGTTGCATAACCGGTGGGGGATTTTTAAAGGGGTTTAACGGTCTGAGCAGAGTCTGCAGGATTGTGTCCTGCCTCAGAGGACATATATCTGTCTGCTCCCTCTGCCATACCTCTTGCTCTTACTGACTCATATGAATGGGTGCAAACTGGAGTATTGAATGTTTAACAAATAACAGCCGTTACAAAATATCCTTGCAACTCCAAACAATGGACTGCATATATAACACAGGTTTGGGTTTCCTTTTCAGTATTGTCTGGCAGTGAGTTTGAATTGTTGATTGTTCTGTTCGGTTTCAAATTGTTTTAGATCCTACTATAACTCTAAATTAATCATAAGCTTTCTTATTGATCTATGCAATAGTATCTTTATGAATCACACCATTTTATGTCAGTGTTGAATTATTTTGGTCATTTAACAGAAGCTTTGTCACTTGTTTATTCATTTTTAACTACTTTCAATAAAATATTCTGTTTGACTGACAGATTGTTTGTGTTACTTATTGATTTTGAGTGCGATTAGTGGTTCATGTTATAAAATAGTAAAATCTGAAGCCTACTGTGGGTAATAGTTGCCATTATTAACTGAAGGCTAGATGGATGTTGCTGAATAATCCCTGAGATGGAAGAATATTTGTAAATTATTTTAACCCCACACTGACAGGTGAGTTGCATGCGCTGTGCCACATGAGCCTAAGTGAATTAGGTAAAGGTGTGTTTTTAAACCTGTCCGTACTCATAGTACAAGTATTACATATTTGTCATCCCATCACAGCAAAATATTTCTTTATATATGGATATTAAGGTGGAAATTACTAAGTACTTTGTTGAACTTCAAACATAATTTTCTCCAAAGGCTGAAAATTAAAGGCAGGTTTTGGTTAGTTACTTCAAAACTAGCAACGTGTTAGAAATGTTTGGTCTCATTTTAAAGCTTAGTATGTCAGCTACAAAACAGTACCAAAAACTCAAAATTAATAATTTCCAACTTTGTGCCTACTTTGCTGTGATGGGTCACATTTTAAACATGATGGAGGCAGGCCAGGTGGACTCTGAGTGGAGCTATGTGCCAAGTAGCTCAAGGCATCTTTTTATAGCCTACTCATCAGAGTTTGTCACATGTTACAAAACAAATTAAGTAAATCATAGGGTGTACTTATTCAAAGCTTAATTAATACTATGTAAAACACAAGTTAAACAAACAAAAATGAGATTTTTATGGATTGTTTTTCCATTTTATACCACAATGATGGCGCTATATGCTCCAAGTGACCGTGGCAAGCAGTGAGTGTCCATCATTTTGATACAAGCTCATTTCACTCGGAATAATGTTTTTTAATCCTCAGATGCTGGACCAATCAGACTATGCTGTTCCTGTGTTGTATTATATATTAATTATTGTTATATACACACCCACCTAAATTGCACACTCTGACTTGTTCCTTTACTACTAGGATATAGAATGTAAAAAAATAATTCTACAAAAGAGCAACAAAATTTTAAATAAAATTATTAGTAGTGGTTAGGGTGCTGGGGTCATGATCAGGAAGTCGTGGGTTCGAATTCCCACTAGACCCCCACCGTGCTCAGGCCCCTGGGCAAGGTCTTAAGAACAAGTGTGCCTCTGTCCACCCAGCAGGATAAACGGGTACCAGTAAAAATACTGGGAAAGTAACCTGCGATGGGCTAGCGTCCCATCCGGGAGGAGTTGAACTCCTAGTCGCTTTATGCTACAGAAACCGGGGATAAGCACCGGCATGATGATGAGCCACTAGGCTCGGGTGAAAAACCCCAACAGACTTACTCATATATACTGTATGTGTGTGTTTGTGTGTGTGTGTGTATATGTATATATATATATATATATATATATATATATATATACCAAACAAACTATTGTTGTCAGGTCCCAGTGTGTTTATTAAATAGTAGAAACCTATATTTCTCCCAATCCAGTGAATGTAGATATAATGAAACAGTTATTTGACTGAGTAACTCATGAGCCATTTATAATATAATTAATAAAGTTTACACAGAATGGTACAAAAGACCATCTATAAACAGGGGGCTATTTCAGTGGTGAAGCCTTGTTAAAGACAGATTAGAGAGAATGGCTAGAATGGTTGCCACTGACAGTACATACCTCATCTTCAGTACAGAGTCCAGTTTCAGTGTATGTGCATCCACTGCAGTCTTAGATTCCACTTCATGGATGACAGGAGTGCAGTTCTATGTGATTGTGCTGTAGACCATCTGCTTCTAATTCTGCTTTAAATTCCCATCATTCAACTATAGAAACTGTTGTGCGGGAATGTCTCGAGCTCAGCAGCTTCTAAATAAATCAAACCAGCTTATCTGGCAACAACATCATGCCATAGTTACAAGTCACAGACATTTTATTTTTCCCTATTCAAACATCTGATGGGAAGGTTAAGGTTTTGACCTGCACCTGTTTGATTTTATGAATTGTGCAGCTCCACATAACTGACTGATTGTATTTATAACTGCAAGAATGAGCAGGTGTACAGGTGTTCCTATTAAAATGGCTCGTATAGTGTTTACAGTTTAAGTAAAATGTGATCAGTCTGAGGTGTTCTTTAAGGAGGTGATTGCGGTAGAGGTGCAATAAAAAAGCAACTGATGTGAATCGATTTCTTTGCAATTTTTTTGCACATTTTGACATTCGCATCGAAAAGGTTTGCGACTCCACATGCAAGCGAATATTCATTCATTCATCTTCTGAACCGCTTATTCCTAATTAGGGTCGCGGGGAGGCTGGCGCCCATCTCAGCCGA
>JAOUQZ010000044.1:20462878-20475108 GCA_028564935.1 Neosilurus hyrtlii
TTGTCTTCCTGCCGCCACAAAAACAAAGCCCTCCTAGGCAACACCTGAACCACTTCACACTGCATAAATTAAAGCACCCCGTTCAAACGATGATGACTGTATATATACTTTGGTAAAAAAATGTTCTTAATAAATCCCCTGATGAGTGGGCAACCACGAAACAGGCTTGTCAGGATGAAATTGTAGTACTGTCATTTTTTCCCACATACAATATATTTAGCTCTACTTCGACGTATTGAGCACTGTTCTACGAAAAATACGGAAAATCGACTCAAGATCTTATATATATATATATATATATATATATATATATATAGATAGATAGATATATAAACACTATGCCTGAAAGGTTAAATGCTGTAATCAGAGTAAAGGGTGCCTACACTAAATTTTGCCTTTTTTTTCCTCAAAAAAGAGACTGTTATTGTTGTTATTTCTATATAGTTTTGTTTGTTTATTTAATCTCATTACTATGATCCAATATTACATGAAATAAATACTTGAATAGTACTTGGACTTTCTGACTTATCTCAATTTTTTTTAAGTTGTATAAGTGTACTGTATTTTTTAATTTCTTCACTCGCTAAACCAATCATAGTTGAAATGGTTTAAAATTTATTTATGCTATGCAAAAGTCAAAAAAAATTGTGTAACCTTTCAATTTTTCTGATTCTGATTCTGGTATTTTCAGTGTTTTGTTTATTAGCCGTACACTTACCTCAGTATACTTGGTGGAATTATTTTTTTGGTTCTCATTGCCTACAATAGCATTGTTCAATGCATTTCACCAAAAAATTATAGAGAAGTAATTTTCTTTTTATTAGGAGCCGTTTTAGACATGTAAGTGGTGGTGTATGGTCTTCACTGCACACTACCGTCGATAGAGTAGGTTTTAGACACATTGGTGTGAAGTCTTTTTTTGTTGCCGCGCAGTAGGCATAAAACTTTCTTAGTAAACCAATGAATTGATGCATCACTAACTGGTACTTTCCTTCCACAGGTGCGCGCAAGCGCCATCGCACAGGACGCAGACCAGAATTATGACTACGCCAGCAACAGTGCGGTGCTTCATCTGGAGCCCGGGGATGAAGTATACATCAAACTGGATGGTGGAAAAGCACATGGAGGCAACAACAACAAATACAGCACCTTCTCTGGCTTTATAATTTACGCTGATTAGGACACAAGCTTTCTTTCTTTTACCTGGCTTTTCTGACCCATATCCTCCTTTTTTGCACTTACTTTTACCTTTTCAACCTCAAGTTTCTGTTCCAGAGTCAGTGGCAGGTGACGCACTATCGCATTCTTGTGTTCACCTTAAATATGTTAATGTGTGTGGGCAGGGATGGTCCTTCTGTCTGTGTCTAATGCAAAATTCACACACTTGAAGGACAAGTGATATAATCCAGTTCACTGAGAAGAAAACTCAAGAACAAAAACATCTCTTCACTCCTCCATCACCAAAGCAGTTACATGTACTGTAAGTTGTTGCTTCTGTAGTTAACAACAAAGCCTCAATGTATGATATAGTATAATTATGAAAATGAGATCACTTCTATTGTGCAATAATGTTCACAAAAATTAGGCTTATGACAATATTTTAAATATTCTTTATTAATGACAGGTAGACCTCATAAAGTTCATACATCGCCCGACCCATGTGAAATCACTGCTCAGTGGTGGGTCCCATTCAGAAGGCAGCTGCCTAATAATTAAACTAGATTTTTATTCTCTCTACATGATGAGCAGCATTTTAACTGCTGGCAAGCTCATACTACGTGTCTCATTTGGGTCCCCATTAGGCGTGATTATATCCTACTGCATTTACTGTATAATCAAAATGGACCCCTTTCACAGTGACGTATTTCCGGGTTGGTTTAGCAGGGTGAACCCAGAGCACTGGGTAAACCTAATAAGTGACACCATGACACAGTTTACTTCCTTAAATTAAATCAACCTATCAGCACACATACACAAACATACATACACAGATCCACCACAATGCACCTCTAAAAGTGTATTTTGTTTTTAATGTTCTAAAGGTGGTTTCAACAGTTTGTAATATGTAGTTTATAATCAGCAGGCAGAGGACTCCATAGTCATCCACAGCCAGTGCCTCATTTTATAGTGTTACATTTACAGTTTATATATACTAGTAACAGTATACATATTTTTATAACTTCATATTTATTATTCTTATAGTGAATAGTAATTTGAATCAAATGCACTCACTTTTATGCGCATTATTATTTTTATGTATCACTCATGTTGCACATTCAAATTTGCACATTTTCTTTTGCAAATTTTATGACATATTTATTTATTTATTTATTTACTTTTTTTTTTATAATTGTTTATATTTATATTCGTCACTTGGTATGCGCATTCTCTCTTTCTCTCTCTCTCTCTCTCTCTCTCATATATGCAGTTTTTTTTTTACATCGCTCCTCTGGTCTGGCTACACACAATGAAGCATGGTAAATTTGGCACTATGGTAATTTTTGAGAAAGCCATAGAATCTTAAATCTAGGTTTTCTTGCTGTATGATTAAAAAAACACTATACTCTAAGTTGATAAGACTTCCTGTGCTCTTTACCCTGCTTTACTTACTTTCGGGTTCTAAACACAAATTTGTGGCTTGTTGAAGGAAGGCTCTGGGTTCCTGATCAGAAAGTCAGGCTTCAAGCCCTGACACTGCCAAGCTGCACTGTTGGACCCTTAAAAAAGCCCTTAACCCTATCTGTGCCAGAGGTGCCGTAAGACGGCCCCTGAGCGCTCACTCCAGCTTTCAAGCTTGAAGATGTAAAGAAAGAATTTTATTGTACTGTAATGTATACGTAACAAATAAAGAATAATTATTCTCGTTCTTTTAAGTGTGAAAAGGGCCCCTTGTTTTTTTTTGTTAAAGCTGCTGATTATACACTGCAAAAAACTTTTTAAGTTGATTGCACTTGAGAAGACAAGTTCAACTCAGCTCAACTCAAATTATTAAATTCAGTCAACTTAAAATTTCAGTGCAGCATGGACACTAACTGTTTTAACTTAAATTTTTTTACAGTGTGTTAAAGGGTAGCTGTGGTGAATTAGTGTTATTAGGTATTTAAAATGATATATATAAATATAACATAGGCGGTTCCATCCGAAAACATCAGCCCATGCCCAGAAAGTGTGCATGGGTTTAATGATTGAAGGCATGCTCAGAGACATGTTTCCTTTCTGATTGGCTGTTCCAGCCTGGATTGGCTGGGCTACGTCACTGACCCATGCATAACACATTATTACCAGTGCTGAGCTGCACAAACAACAAGCGCAGAATCCACAGAAAACGTTTCTTTTTTGTTCCTAAACCAACTGACAACAGGAAAGCCGAATTGGCAAAATGTTCGCTGCATAAGCCATTTTGGATCTACCGTTACGCTCATCTCTGGCAGCATTCTCGTCCTCAAGGTGACTAGAATGTAAGTTTCACTGTCTTCACAAGAGACGATAACCCTGCCCAACGTATTGATGTCATTTCCCATGAACAGCTGCTAATCCTCGCAGTTCAGCCTTAACTAGTAATCCACGGAATAAAATCACCCAGTTTTATGCTTTTTATGGTCATTTCGGTTAAAATAAGCGTCTATATTGCTTAAATGTATTACATACACACAAATTATGCTGTATGGATGACCAGTACCGGTACTCTTTAAGCTGTCTTACAAATGCTGGTTTCCAAGCAGAGGTCCAGTAACCATAGCTATCTTAATTTAATCAATATTCACTACTAAGTCTTCTGATTACAAATTAACTCTCAATGCAGTCTTCCACTTTACATCTCTCTCTCTCTCGCTCTCTCTCTTGCTCTCTCTCTCTCAAACAAGAATATTATTTATCTTGATAGTCTGACATGGATGCTTGTTTATAGTTATAACAGACAAGCTATGATTGGTCAATCACTGATTTGGGGTGGAGTTTGTCAGTAGAATTTGCTACTCAGAATCCTAGATTGACAACAGGAGTTTTTCAAATTGAAGATAATGATAAGTGTTGTGCTGCTTTGAAACTCTGCTGCCGCCACCATTAATTCCAGGCAAAAAGTTTGTATCGGTTTATACTGCCTTGCATATGGCACAGTCTTTATTTCGGATGAGTACAAGTGCTGCCCTAAAACATTTTTATTTCAGCAGCTGCCTTCCAAATGGAATAAATGAAATCAAACAATACCTTTACTGAAGCTCGAATACCCCACACAATTCCCATTATAGAACATGTCCTTCAGGAAGTTCTGATGAACACCTCTGTATTATCAGTAAACAAATTGTGTTGGTAAATAATCTAACTGTAACCCTGTTGTACATTAGCTGCAGTATTGTGGTTAAGGGTCCAGTGTCATATCATAATCCTACGTGCAATGTGATACATTTGCTTCCTGTAGCTGATTCATACTGTACATGCTAAGCAACACCTAAACTTTATAACATATTGATAAATTCTACTAATGACGCCATGACACACAGTGATCATTGGTTGTAGGTTATTCAGTGATCAGGCAAGTCAAGCAGACATTAATGGTAGGCTAACTACAGTTCGGCATGACTTTCAATGTATATGTCATAACAGAGTCGTCTATCACGACAGTATCACTAGTTTTTATTTTATATCCTATATCAGCTGAATCTAATGTATTTCTTGGATCATCCAGTGAGATGAAGGTCTGATAGAACAATATCTGTTTTTACATAGCTCTACTGAAAAGAGGAAACCTGTGCTTTGTGATGTGGAGCGCACTATGCAGAAACTGTGTTGATATGTAAATGTGTATCTATCTAAAAGAAGCTGCAAAACATGACTACTGACACTGATACTTATTTTCTATGTACATATTGTAGTGTTTTATTTTTTTCCCTTCTAAATATACAAATGGATGAAAAGGAAGAACATGAGAGTGTCATTGTTTTGGAACTGCTGCGTTAAGATAATCGTATTCACATCACAAATAAACTGAGGTATGGGACTTTTTTGGCCACATAAACCACATTTCACCTTTACACCATTTGCATATATTTTGGAAATGAAAAGATGATTTAAAGGGTGCCTCTGGTGAATTTGTGTTACTAGCTGTTTAAAATGATCATGTATAACATTAGCGGTTTCTTCCGGCAACATCAGTCCTTGCCTGTTTTAAAAGCGTTATATGACTCAAGACATGCTCAGAGACATGTCTCTTTTCTGATTGGCTGTTTCAGCCTTGTTGTGACTTAACCAACTGAGGACAGGAAAGCTGAGTTGGCAAAACATTAGCTGCATAAGCCATTTTGGATTTACCATCTCATACATCTCTGGCAGGATCCTCATCCTCAAAGTCACTAGAATGCGACGTCACACTGTCTCCACAAGAGACGTCAGTCCCTCCCAACATGTTGATGTCATTTCAGGGGAAAAACAACTGCTAATCTCTGCAGTTCAGCACACCACTAGTAATTCATGGGATTAAAAATGTTTTGTGCTTTTTATGGTCATTTATGTTAAAATCATCTGTATCACTTAAATATATTATATACATATAAGTTATGCTGTAAAGATGAATAATACTGGTACACTTTAATATATTATTTCTTCTGATTTATTAGTTAATTATTCTGATAGCATTACATTTGATAAGAATGAGTTCTTGGACAGCTGTGGCATACTAGTTCGCTCTCTTGCCAAACATTAAGAAGGTCCTGTGTTTGAGCCTCGTTTCTGTTGAGAGTGCACTCCCATGCTTGCATGAGTTTTCTCTGGGTGCTCCGGTTTCCTCCCTCAGTCAAACGTCATGCACATTAGGTCAACTGGTAATTCTAATTTGTCCCTAGGTGTGAATGTGAGTGTGAATGGGTATTTGTCTTAATCCTCAATTAGACTGGGAACCTGTTCAGGTTGAACCCCGCTTCTCACCTGAAATCAGCTGTGATTGGCTCCAGTTTCCTGGGTACCTAATAGGATAATTAGTAAGGATACTGAATGAAATGAACACGTTCCTAAATGAATGCCTCCTGGCTCAAAAGGTGACACAGAACCTCATCATCTTATCATTATTATGGCTCACATTATTATAAATGATGATTCAGCTGTAAATGGCCAATATGCAGGTTATATGGTGGAAGATATTTCCATCTGCAAAATTATCTACTTCTCCATCTTAACTCCAACCATACATTAAATTTAATTTGGAAATGCCTGTGATGAGAATTCAGAAGGGATTTCTCCTCACTTTATTTTACAACCCCAGTTCCAAAAAAATTGTTATGCTGTGTGAAATGTGAAAATAAATAATTGAATAAACAGTAAAGGATTTGCAAATATCATAAGCCCATATTTTCTTCACAAATGAAAAAAGAAATCATGTTAAATGTTGTAAGTGAGACGTTTTATTCAAGAAAAATACTACTAATTGTGTATTTGATGGAAGTAACAAAAAACAAGTTGGGACAGGCTGGAAAAGTAAGTGGTACTAAAAAGAAGCCGCTGGTTGAAAATGTAGCAAATAATTTAGTTAAATAACAACAAGTCAGTGCCAGGATTGGGTTTAAAAACACATTTGAGGTTGGGCAAAAACTTGATTTACAAATTGTGAAACAATGTAAAACTGAAGCCTGAAAATCAGTACTGAATGCTTATGATCTTCAGGCCGTCAGGTAAAACTACATTAAAAAAACAGGCATGATTCTCTCATGCAATCAGTGCATGGGCTCAGGAACACAACCAGAAGTCGTTGTTTGTGAACAAATGAGCACATGTTGAAAACTAGGTAAAGTCATTGTTTTGAAATTACCATTAGCCTGTGCAGTCATATGGATATTAACTCTTATGACACTACACCTCCTTTTGTGTATTAATTTATTTGCTCAGTGTTTAAGATTGATTTTTAACAACCAAGAGGCCTCAGAGTTGGATGAAGTAAACAAACATCTCTAAACCAAAGCTCTGACCTACACAGAAATCCACATTTTTGGATTATAAGGTGGGAAGTCTGATTTTGGTCACCTCATTCTGAGAGTCACAGTGGAAAATGGATCAACACACACACGCACACACACACACACACACACACACACACACACACACACACACACACACACACACACACACTGTGTTTGTTTCTTTTTGTTCCAGAGTCTCTAATAAACCCACTGAGAGGTTTGGGCTTTAGAGGTACTTGACAAAAGCCAACGTCATCTTTGTTCAAACTCACATAAATCCCATGAAGAAATGGAGAAAGAAGAAGAGGCTGATGAGGAAGAGTGGGTTAGTGACAGGAACAAACAAAACAGAACAAAGGACCTACACAACAATCCAAATGGATATCTTTTTCTTATTACATTCAAGGTTAAAACAATCCTTTACACACATAGACAATTTTATTTCTTGTATAATTAAAGGATACTGTTGTATTCAAAACAAGTTTCCTTTTCATGAAATGTATATTTAGAGCTGCATTCTGAAAAAGGGGGTGTAACTGGACCAATCAGTGAGGGGTCAGGCAGGGGTTATATCAGTATGTAGAACACTTAGATGCCTAACATAAGTCATAGCCCCTCTAATGAGCGCTACACTCCTTCTCCTCACTACCCATCACCACCCCACTCTCTTTTCCTCTATATATCTCTTTCACTTAATGATATAGCACTTTCATATGAATGCACTGGTTATTCTTTCATCTTCCATTTATTCTAATCATGACTCTGCCAGTGACCTTTGCCTTCGTATGAATCAATATTTGGTTAGCACTTCTGTAGCATCAGCAGAGGCCTTGGAGTGATGACGTTATTAATTAGCTATAATGGCCATGTCACATTTTCAGCTTCAAGTTCAGGGGACATAAAAGAATGTGGATGACAGCAAGCAGGTCCATCAGAGGTAGAGAAGTGGCACTGCAAAGAACTTTTCCAGCCTCCCCAGTGACCAAATGATTATTTTTTCCATGGGTATTCAATTAAAATGACAAGGGACTGGTTAAATCAAAGCATTTGCTGACAGAGGGAATGCAATGAATGTGACTAAATGGCAACAACAATAATCTTTAAATGAGTTACCACTGGTGTTTATTGCTAAAAATATAGCTGCTGTTGATGTTCTCAGTTTTGACAAGTGCAATGAGATTTTTATGTCGAGAGAAAAAAATGCAGGTTTTTCAGTCCATTTGTCTTGTAATTATTTAGCTTTTTATCATAGACTTTTCTTTAAAGCTATGCCAGACAAGTGTGAGAATAAAATAAAATAATCAGGAAAAGTTTGTGTGTCGATGTCTTCCCAAAAAAAACCTGCCTTCATGAAATAATGTCCTAAATAATGTAACCAGTCTCCGCTCCAGTGAGCTGCCTTTAGCTTAGTAATTTCCATAAATGTGATTGAATAAACCCTCCAAAGAAAAATCTCAGGAAAAGTTGAGCTGGTTCAGCTTTAGTGTCACTGAAATTCAGGCAATATATTTTTTTATATGTTCATCCTAGCCACCACTATTTAAATTAATTAATTTATTTCTAAATACCCAATTTTGGTATGTTGAAATGTCTTGCTGGATTCACCCCCTGATCCGCCAGCTCGACATCCTCCTCTAAGGCACATACCAAAGTCAGCTTCAGATGTAACATTGACAAACTTCATTCCAGATGTTTGCACATACCAAAAGCTTGTGATATTATCAGTGTCATTGTGTTGATTACTGCATGGGTGTCATTCATCATGGAGAATCCTCCCTGAGAGGCCACCTGTTTAGACACTAGATTCTGTCCTTCATCAGACCTAGCCGGTCCCTGAGTGAGCATTACTGACACATCAGTCAGCCTCTAAGTACTGCAGGTGGGCTGGATCCTTGCTCAATTAGTCTTATTCTGAGCTCATGGAATAAAATGAATTGAAATGGTGGTGAAATTTTTTTAAGGAAGTTAACATAACTTAGTTATGCGTAAAATGTCATTCTTTAAATCAGAGGAAGAAAACTGCAAACATTTTACAATTTATTTCTTTAGTATTTTGTCATTACGTTTTCAATTTATGTATATTGTATGTGTGAAATTTTATTGCGATATATGGCAAGATACTGTATACATATAGGAAAAAATTAATTTCAAGGGCAATGTGAAAAGATTATACACAGAGCAGATTGTTTCCCAAAGTATCATCTTACACAGCAAAGCTGAAACCTTGACAACTTCATGAACAACGAGTGTTTGCAAAGATGTCCTGCTATAATGGTTATATGATTATAGCCCCCTTGATCCAATTTGTCCCATTTAGTTTGCTTTTGCCAAGAAATTGCTAGTTTTAAGGGACACAATTTTGTGGTTCATAACATGCATCTATATAACACTAACATAATAGCAACTTATCTATGCCAATATGTATTTCCCTTTCCAATAACTGTTCCACTACCAAAGATACAGATGTATGGTACAGTATTTTGCAGTATTTTGTCCTCAAGATCAGCGCTTAAGACTTAATGGTAGTAGGGGTGGTGTTAGCGCCACTGTTCGTTGCTGATTGTTTACACATATGAATGTGCAGACATCAGGGAGAACCAAATATTCACAGACAAACACTGGATCCCGTTTATTATTTTTTTTTTGAAAGATCATTTGCAGGGATAGCAGCTTAGCTCAGCTTAGCAAATAATTTGGGGGAAAAAGAGAAAATAGAGTATTGAAAGGAAGAATAAATACCAGCTTGGATGAGGCACTTTAAAGCTAAGTTCTGTTAAATTCTGTTCTTGTTTGTGTGTATTACTGAGTGTACAATAAAAATTATCCAAAATGTTGGAAGCTTTCTGAATGCTGTCTGAATTACAGATTATGAACTTCTATATGCATTTTACATTCATTCATTCATTCATCTTCTGAACCGCTTATTCCTAATTAGGGTCGTGGGGAGGCTGGCGCCCATCTCAGCCGACTCCGGGCGAGGCCATCGCAGGGCCATCAGTCAAACAACCATTTACACTCACACTCACACCTATGGGGTGATGTGCATGTTTTTGGACTGTGGGAGGAATCCGGAGTACCCGGAGGAAACCCACGCAAGCACAGGGAGAACATGCAAACTCCACTCAGAAACGCTCGAGCTGGGAATCGAACCCAGGACCTTCTTGCATTTTACATATAAAATGTAATTTTATTCATATTACACTTTTATTCCTTTGTTGTTGAAAACCCATTTTTACCCGTGTGACCCATATATGTATACAATTACATAAACACTGCAGAGACTTATTACTGAGAGAAAAAGGTCGCTTGGATAAAAACCAATATAAATTGATGTAAAAATGCCAAGAGAATAGGTCCCATCTCATTTATCTAGTAAAGGAGGTAAAAATCAGCAAAGGACTACAGGCTTAGGGCAGAGACAAAAGGAGTAAAATCAATCCGTATGCTTTATTTCTGAGTGCTATTATATCTGAGGGCATTCATAAAGCTGACATGCTGTGCTACTTATTTAGGACTACAAACAAGGATAAGTACAGCTCAAGCCGGTAGTATCCTAACTTCTCTCCAGCACATCTAGAGTGAATGAGAATATGAACTGAGAAAGGGTCAGTGATGTTGGTACTTATGTATGAAACAAAGGCATGAATTCATAAGTGCAACCCCAAATCAAAAATTTGGGATGGTATAAAAAAAAATGAAGAGAAAAAAAGGATGCAGTAATATTTCAGTGTTATTTGACTTGCATTTCACTTCAGGCAGTATGAACCCAAGATAAGAAAATGATATGATGATATAATCACATGGGCTCGGGATTACTTTTTCAAACCTTTGTCAAGCACTACAATACAGAGTTACACTGCATATTAAAACTGTACTGTGAATAAAGAAATCCTTATGTTAACTTTGTCCAGAAGCACTGTCAGCTTTTCCAAGCTTAAGGTCATCCGGGATGGACCATCACGCAGTGGAAATGCGTTTTGTTGTCAGATGAATCAGTATTCCAAAAATCATTCCTTTTTTTTTGTTTGAAAGCAATGGATGCAAATGGAGGACTGTAAAAAGATGTAAAAATGTGAGGCTTAAAGTAAAAATGTTGCAATTCTGTGTTTATTTACACTTAAAACTGTATTCAACACATTACCTTACCACTAAAATATTAAACCATGTTCATGTTTGTTTGTTTGTTTGTTTGTTTATTTGGTTATTTATTTATTTATATATTTATTTGTTTGTTTGGTTATTTATTTATTTATTTATTTATTTATTTATTCATTTATTTATTCGTTTATTTATTCATTTATTTATTCATTTATTTATTAATTAATTTATTTATTTTAGTAAGCATTGAGAGTTAAAGTTTAGATTTTGTTCAAATTGTCTCATTAATGCAGAGGAAATGTTTTGGGTGAAATAGTACATTGTCAGAGTTGAAGTTTTATTAAAGCCTAAAGATGTGAAATCAAAACTTGAGGTAAAATGTTAGACCTGAATCAAGAAATCAACAAACCACACAAACTATATACTATGACCATAATCCAAAGCCGGGAGGCAGGAAGAGATTCCAAACCAGAATATCAGTCACAGGAATACAAAGGCCTGGCATTACAGGTAAAATGCACTAAGTACTTTAAAGGTACAGGTGAAGTACACTGCTTCACAAAGTAAAGTACCGTCCAAATATGCCTCTGGTGGTGCCGGCGAAATGTTTGAGCTAGTTCTAATTTTATACCTGTGCAGGGACATTTTTACATACTGGAAACTGTTGGAAATAGCTGAGGGATTACCAAACAAAAGAGTACTTAAAAAGTCTGTGTATATAGGGAATTGATATAATTATGGACAGGAGTGGCACGGTGGCATAGTAGTTAGCGACTCACAGCAATAAGGTCTTGGGTTCGAGTTCCAGGCTCCACGACGACGGTTCAATCTGGACTGTGCTTGTCTTCCCTGTGCTTGCTTGGGATCCCTCTGGCTGCTTAATCTTCCTTACACAGTCGAAAGACATGCACATAGTGAGTGAATGTAATTGTAAACAGATATGAGAAATTAGTATTCAGGTTCATTGTGAGCTGGTAGATGGGAATTTTAGGCCCCGGTGTAATCTGGGTAATGGAGTTTTATGTGGCTTCTAGCCTGTTGTTGACCTATGATTGACAAGAAAAACTCCAGATCCAACTATATGAACATCTGACTGACTTTTTTGACACATAAAAAAAAAAAAAATATATATATATATATATATGTGTGTGTGTGTGTGTGTGTGTGTGTGTGTGTGTGTGTGTGTGT
>JAOUQZ010000044.1:20526137-20543688 GCA_028564935.1 Neosilurus hyrtlii
GTACCTGTGATGAAAATTGGAGACCTCTCTCATCTTTTAAGTGGGAGAACTTGCACAATTGGTGGCTGACTAAATACGTTTTTGCCCCACTGTATGTGATGATAACATTTATTATGATTTATTATATTTTACATTTTATTATAATGTAGAAGCTGCATATTCTAGTTAATTACAACAATATTATCACTAACTAATACAATGAAGGTTTTGGCATGGAAAGGTGGTTGAAAAAACAAATCAAACAAACAAACAACAAGTCAGCTTGTACTGTGTCAGGTTTGTGCCAGAATCCACTCTGAACTCCACTTCCTAAAGCACACTGCAGCTTAGAAACATGATAACAATCGAGCTTCTCAGCAATCACACACACTCTATGCACGTACTCTGCACAAAGACTCAATGAGGTAGCACTCAGTGTGCATGCTAGCCTTCCTATGCCTTTATATTGTGTGACTGATATTCTGTTTTTTTGATCCTGTATTGATTTACTTTTTGGATTTTATTTGAAATACTTTTTAGGTTTTGTCTCATTCACATTGTTTGATGATTGCCCATTTGATGATTAAAATTGGCCTCAAATTTCAGTACATTTCTTACTGCAGATGTTAAAAAGCAGCTCAAAAGTATCCATCTGTTAGGGGCCCAGTTGACTCTAGGAAGGCTGCCAGTCTTCCGCAGGGCTATGCAACATGCCAGACCAGATTAATTCTATAGTTCTGTGTGTAAGTCAACATCTTCACTTGAACGCGTTCTCTTAACATATTTGTATTTATTTAATTAATACTTTGATTATGCCTAATACTGTAATCAGCCAGACTAAATAAAGTGTTAAGCACATTATATTATATAATACTATCAATTATATATTAAGCACTTTATAAAGGCTTATCTGTTTTCCAAATATGCGGCACAGTGGCATGGTGGTTAGCACAGCAAGACGGCCCTAGGTTTGAGGCCAGGCTCTGCGAAGGCATTTCAGTGTGTAGTTTGCATGTTCTCCCCATGCTTGCGTGGGTTTCCTCTGGGTACTCCAGTTTCCTCCCACAGGTCAAAGACATACACACAGTTCCACATTGCCCCTAGATGTGAGATGTGAATGGTTGTGTGTGTTGGCCTTGCTATGGTCTGGTGAGCTGTCCAGGGTATACCCAAGCTTCATGCAGAGTCGGTTGAGATAGGCCCCATGACCCAAGCAGGACATTTATTTTAATAATACTAAATAAGACATTTTGTTCTACAAAACTGTCTCATCTGAGCAAAATATATATTGATTCTTTTTCTCAACTGCTTAATCCTACTTAGGGTCATGGCGGGGGCCTTAATTTTTTTTTTTTTAAGGCAGTGTGGCCCAGCGGGTAACGCATCCACCTCACAGCAAGAAGGTGCTGGGGTCAAGTCCTGAGCTCGGTTACGGCGTTTCTGTGTGGAGTTTGCACGTTCTCCCCATGCTTGTATGCCGGTTTCCTCCCACAGTCCAGACTTACAAAATAAGCTAATTGGCTTTTCCAAATTGCCCCTGTGTGTGTGTGCGTGCGTGCGTGCGTGTGTTGGCCCTGCAGGGGTCTGGCGAGCTGTTCAGGGTGTACCCCACCTTCACCCAGTGTTGGCTGAGATAGGCTCCAGCCTCGCAGCAACCATTAAGTGGTTCAGCTGAGTGAGAGAGTGAGAATCATTTTTACTAATTCCTTATTTTTTTAAATACATTTTTATTTTGAAAGTTATTCTTCTTAACATATTATTTGTTTGTTTGTTTGTTTGTTCATTCATTCATTCATTTATTTAGATATTCCTACATTTTGTTTATTTATTTATTTATTCATTTATTTATTTGGGTATTTATTTATTTGCTTGCTTGTTTGTTTGTTTATTTATCTATTTTTCTTCTTTGATTGATTTGTCCTCTTGCTTGTTAATGACGTTGTTGTCGTGCCCTTGTATCAGGCGGGCTGATTGGTGGCGGTTTGCACGCCTTGAAGCCAGACCGTGGCCAATCAGAGCGCAGAGGGCGGGGCGAGCGGCGCCAGTGAAGGCCAGAGTCCCGGCGGATCCATGAGGGATGACGATAACGCCCGAGCTTCCTCAGATCAAAAGGTTAGCGGTGTTACAGTGTTACAGGATGAATCGTAGTCGTGAGATCGCACTTGTGGTGAATGATATCAGTGTTTCTGTGAGTGCAGCGTTAGCGGGTGAGTGGTTACCAGATGAGTGCTGTGTGGTAATACAGTAACAGAAGGGTTTCTTCCGGACCCGGATCGAGCAGGCTTCATCTCCGACATGTCTCTCTGATCGTTACAGAAGGACTCATCCGTGCACCAGCAGCGGGTCGGTTATAACGCAGTAATAATCCATGTGAGGCAGAACACACCGAGGATTTAAGATCAGAACCACCTGTATGTCCATCTCTGGTTAGTTCTGTTTCCAGGCTCATCCTGTGTTTCCTGAGCCAGAAACATGGGCATAACATTCAGCATGGCACCAACTAAAATCAGGAAAATGATTGTTCATGTAGGATTTCCAGAGTTTTCTTGGCCACAGTCTTTTAGTTATTTCTTTTTCTTTCTTTCTTTCTTTCTTTCTTTTTTTTTTTAATCAAATTGCCAAGTTTGTTCTGAGGCAGGTCTGGTTTTAAGCCCTCAGTAGAACCTGTCGAACACTCCGACACGCTTCATATCCAGATATCAAAGATAAAGATAGCAGGCAACTGAGACCATAATCATTCTTTCATTATAACCTAATAATGTAAATGTTCTTCTTGATTTTTCATCAGTCTCAAAGGGGAAAAAAAGATTTTCTGGTTGATATTACATCATAAACACAACGTGCAGCATTTACATTTAAGCAATATCTGAATTATTCAACATGAAGGAATAATGTCACATCTCTGTACTGTTCAATTTATTGTCTGACTTAGAAACGTGGTTTAATCGACATCGGGAACTGCACAGCTGAAAATGGACTCCATCTCACTGATGGGCAGTCCTGGCAGCAAGGCCTCCTTTCTTCCTAATGGAGTCAAGAACAGACCCAGAGACGGCTCCGGCAAGCCCTCCGTGGCTATAATCGGCTCTGGGGATTTCTCCAAGTGCTTGGCCATCCGTCTGCTACGTAGTGGCTTCCACGTGGTGGTGGGCAGTCGACAGCCCAAGCGGGCGGCTGAGTTTTTTCCTCATGTGGTAGACGTGACCCATCACGAGGACGCAGTGGGCAAAGCCTCCATCATTTTCCTGGCAATCCGCAGAGAGCACTACTCTTCTCTCTGGGACATCAAGCACCTGTTAGCTGGCAAAATCTTGGTGGATGTTAGCAACAACAGAAGGCCAAACCAGTATCCAGAATCCAATGCCGAGTACCTCGCTTCTCTTTTCCCGGAGTCCAGGGTGGTGAAAGGGTTTAATGTCATCTCTGCATGGGCTATGCAGTCAGACCCTAAAGATGCTAGTCGACAGGTAAGACACACAGTCAGTCCAACATTGTCAGTATTTTTGACACGAGGAATAAAACAAGATAGGGCATGCTTACTCACTCACTCACTCACTTGATGAACCGCTTAATCCTACTAGGGTCACAAGGAGGCTGAAACCTATCTCAGCCAACACTAGGCAAAAGCAGGACAGCTTGCCAGACCATTACAGGACAACACACACACACACACTCCCATTCATACTCACATTCACGCCTAGGGGCCATTTGAAACAGGCGGTTAGCCTAATGTGCATGTCTTTGGACTGTGGGAGGAAACCGGAGTACCAGGAGGAACCCCATGCAAGCATGGGGAGAACATGCAATCAGACACACTGTTATAGGGAAATAATCATATGAATGGTGAGATGATGTTTACCACCAAAGAGCCTATTTTTGTCTAATGACAATATGGTCCATCATGGGTTGTTGTTTTTTTTTCCCAGTTTGTAGCAGAGAAATCAGACAGTATTGAGTCCTCTGTGTTCTAGACTCTCCTGTATCAGACAGCTTACTGAGTATTATAAAGCTCTGACACCATGGATTATGCTTCAGTATTTCATTTCATATTGAGATTTATGAGGAAAAGAAATGATGCGAGGATCCTTTTTATTACAGGCATACATGAATGCATTGACTCAGCTCCTGTTGCTCACTCTATACTGAACAAAACAGATGCAAGTAGGTGTTTACTTCAGTGCAGCCCCTCTCTGAGTATCATTCACATCAGGGATTGGTGAGGGGGGAAACGTTTTGGATAATAGATATACAGTAGGTATACTGTATGTATAGATAGAAGTCTGTCACATTATAGGATTATTCTGTCTGATTGTGAGATAGTAGTTTTTATAGAAAGTGTTAGTAAGAGATTTTACAGGTGATGTGACACTTTTGAGTGTTGTGTTGAAATGATGCAAATTACTAACTGACAGGGTTAGATCACTATTGTTGAGCTACTGTCTTTATTCTCATGAAACGTATTCTGATATTTTAATTTGAGTTACAATTTGATTGTAATTTGGATATCTTAAAGTCTATGTAACATTTATTCTCTGAAAACAAGTTGGATGTTGCTAAACCTGGGTTTAGACGGGGCCAAGATGTCCACAATCTCCACCATTTGAAAGAATTGTAATGAACATGGGGGGTCATGGGATTGAATCGTAATGATCTTGGTGGAATCATGATGTCCATGACAAAGTTCTTGACTGACAAATGCTTTGGCACGATTATTATGATATATTACGATTTGACACCAATCTTGATAGAATGTCGGAATCGTAGTAGATCATAGTAGAACTTAACTGATCGTAACAGACCTTGATGCACCATCATAAGGGATCTTGATAAACTTGGAAACACGATTCCTTCAAGTTTCAACTCTCGGATGCACCCTGCCTCCTTTTCACACCCTAATCGTGCTCCAATGTGCTCATAAATCGTGGAGCTCCATGCTTTTTACCCCTCGGCCATACTTGTCCGAAGGGGTTTTGCCATTGCCTTTAGCGTCTGCCCGTCTGCCCGTCTGTCTGTCTGTCTGTCTGTCTGTCTGTTTGTCTGTTAGTGTGTCCATCGTGGTAGCACTACAGCCTCTAATAATTGATTGGTGGTTCTGAAATTTGGTTACCAGATGCATCTTTGCAGCCTCCAGACACTTCTTTAAAATGAGCTATATGGGTTAATTATTACAGTAAGTATAACTCTTAAATTACTATTAATAGTTACGTTTGCACTGTGTGATTCCAATATCAAGATTGTGTACTGCATTAGCAGTGTGCACTCACTCCGTGCTCCTGTCATGTTTGCATTGCGTTTCATCCAGATGTGCTCCTTCAACGGTGTGTACTCACTATGTGCTCCTCTTGTATTTGTATTACTTTCGGTAATAAACCCAGGTTAAGTAGTTCCCAAATGGGACACGACCCAATGAGGTTGCACCGCTCCCACATAAAATATACTAGATTTGAATATCTTTTATTCTTTTTGCTTTTAGTTATTTATGCTTGGGAGCAATATGCTTTGGATATTTTTCACATAGCTAAAGTTTTTATCGTACAATGCAGTATGACACAATGCAATATACGTTACACTGTATACTACAATACAACTGCTGTATACTTTTGATATGACTGCGGTTTTGTTTCCACCCAAATATAAACTTTAATCTTTCACCGTGTTTTTTTTTTTTGTTTTTTTTTTACATTGTGAGAATCATCATTTCAAGATAATTTTGTTATACTTGTGAGATAAAAAAACAACATGTCTGATGATTTGTTTTGTGTTGTACTCCACACTGCAGGTGTATATCTGCAGTAACTCAGTGGAAGCGAGACAACAGGTCATCGAGTTGGCCCGGCAGCTCAGTTTCATTCCTGTAGACATGGGCTCACTGTCCTTGGCAAAGGAAATAGAGAACATGCCATTACGGCTGTTTTCAGACTGGAAAGGTCCTGTTCTGACCGCTGTTGCCCTTTCTATCTTCTTCTTTGTCTACTCTTTCATTCGGGATATCATTCATCCGTATGTGAAGAATAGGCAAAGCTTTTTTTATAAGATCCCTCTGGAGATGGTGAACAGGACAGTGCCGGTGGTGGCTATAACCCTTCTGGCGCTGGTGTATTTGGCGGGTCAGCTCGCTGCTGTACATCAGCTTTTCTACGGGACCAAATTCAGGCGCTTTCCCCGCTGGCTTCAAGAATGGTTACAGAGTCGGAAGCAGCTAGGCCTGCTCAGCTTTTTCTTTGCCTGCATCCATGTGCTCTACAGCCTCTGCCTGCCCATGAGGAGGTCTGAGAGATATCTGTTGCTCAATATGGCCTACCAGCAGGTCTGGTATTCTTGGTTTATTTTTCATTTGTGTCTATATGAAAAGTTTAAATCCATATTCACACATTTCACTCTAGCTTTTTGCACAGAACACTAAATTATCCATATTATAGTATAGTGTTATTTAGTAGGTTTATACATTTTTAAAGTCAAGATACATGATGTGTGTATCTTAAGGTATTTTCCTCTATATTTAACTTTTAATTACTCTTTTCTGTTAACGACAAAAAAATAGAGTACATATTAATAGCAATTATTAATTAAGTAATTATATGCTATTGGGTTGCCGTCAGCATGTTTCTGCCCTGCGATGGCCTGGTGAGCCGTCCAGGGTGTACTCTGCCCTCACCCAGAGTCGGCTGAGATGGGCGCCAGCCTCCCAACGACCCTAATTAGGATTAAGCGTTTCAGAAAATGAATGAATGAATAATTAATTTAACTAAACCAAATTCATGATGTATCGACGCACTTGTATCTAAGCTTTGTGATTTTTCTCTCATTCATATATATGAAATTCTCAGTGTTTTCATATCCTTATAAAGTGGCAACCAATACAGAGTAACTGCACTGCACAGAAATTACAGGCATGGCTGAAAATCTTGTTTTTTTTATTCTTGTTTTTTCTCTCCTAATAAAGCTGTGATTCTTAATATTAAAGTAATTCTATCATCTTTAGTGTAAAATTAAACTAAAAGTTATCTGACTAAAAGGTTAAAGGTATTTGAATAAGGGGCGATAATTCTGGAGAATTTACAGTACATTTACAGTAAATTATAACGGTGTGATGGTTTATTCTCTGTTTCATTTTGGCCAGGTCCATGCCAACATAGACAACTCATGGAACGAGGAGGAGGTGTGGAGAGTGGAGATGTACGTGTCTTTTGGCATTATGAGTCTGGGCCTTCTCTCCCTCTTGGCTGTCACGTCCATTCCATCAGTAAATAGCACCCTCAACTGGCGAGAGTTTAGCTTTATCCAGGTTAGAGACACTGCATCATTATCATAAGTGGTAATATATCATGTGTGGGATTTATAATTTTAACATGGTTATGCCGAGTCCTACTGATTAGTTATTTTGGCACTCTTAAGTCAAGTACCATGCCACTTACTTTAGTGCTACTATTATTATTATCATCATGATACCAGATGCATTTTATGCAAAAATTTAATGTGGTATTAAGCAAATACTAATACACTAGTGGATCTCTGAGGGGAGTCTGAGGCAAATAATTGTTTCAGCATGTACTACATGGGAACATTTGAAGGGCAAATTGAATGGCAGGTGAGCTTCACATGCATAGGTAAATGTTATTCTTCGTGCTGTTCTACAGCTAGCAAATAACTTGAAAAGTCTGCATGAAGATGAACACCTTTATTATAATTATTTTTGATATACTTTATTAACCTCCTTAGGGAAACTAGGCTTTGCAACTAACCCATCCAAAGTGTGCACAGACAGTCCGAGCAATGGGCTGCCACAATGCGGCACCCTGAAAGCAATTAGGTGCCTTGCTCAAGGGTACATCAGCCATGAAGCTAGAGAAAGGGGAAGGTGCTGCTCGATCCCCTGCCGCCACACATTTTTTCCCCTGCCGTTGTGGTGAAGAGCGAGCTGAGGCAGAGCTCTCAATTTTCCCGTCGATTTACCCTCACCTATCGTCATGAGCTTTGGGTAGTGACCGAAAGAACAAGATCGCGAATACAAGCGGCTGAAATGAGCTTCCTTTGCAGGGTGGCAGGACTCTCCCTTAGGGATAGGATGAGACGTTCTGTCCTCCGAGAGGAACTCAGAGTAGAACCGCTGCTCCTTTGCGTTGAGAGGAGCCAGTTGAGGTGGCTCGGGCATTTGATTAGAATGCCTCCCGAACGCCTCCTTGATGTGGTTTTTCGGGCATGTCCAACTGGGAAGACACCTCGGGGCCGACCCAGAACACGCTGGAGGAACTATGTCTCTCGGCTGGCCTGGGAACGCCTTGGCGCCTCCCCGGAAGAGCTGTAGGAAGTGGCTGGGGAAAGGTACGTCTGGCCCTCACTGCTTAGCCTGCTGCCCCCGCAACCCAACCCACGAACAAACGGAGGAAGATGAATGAATGAATGAAAACAAAGTAAAATGGGATTTTAAGGGTTAATTTTTCCATTTTTAACTTTGGAAAAATCTAGAGACCTGCAGTGATCATCACTACTCTCCTGCAAAAGAACCAGTTTGGACTGTAAAAATAGTGCTATTAGTAACTTAAATTTAATTGGAATATATTGTGCCAAAAGAGATTAAAAGAAAAGTTTAGATTGAGGGAAAAAAGGTTAAATTCTGGCTTTAGTGGCAGAGCGATACAGTGAGTATCAGGTTGCGTTCATTCTAAAATTTCAAAGACAGCAGCTTAAGAACAAGGTCAAGTACAAGACATTGAAGCCACAAAATTAGAACGGCAGAGGCTGTGAAAACGACTCTCCACTGACTAGGATGACCGCCAACTCCTTCAAATGTCACATAACAGTTGTAGGTTGACATCAATTGACCTAGAAAAAAGAATAGCAAATGGCAGCTGGGGTGAAGTGCACAGCAAATGCTGTTATAAACAGGTTCCTCCAGGTAAGACTGAATTTATTGAACGCTAGAAAAAGCTCCTTCATCAATGAGAAGCAGGGAAGAGCGAGGCTGCAGTTTGCTGAAGACCATGAGAGTTGCTGAAGATCAATTTTCTGCTTTTCTCGTCACCTGGAGACTGTGAAGACCACAGACCACGGTGTCTCACACCCATTGTTAAATATGGTTCACTGATGATATGGAGTTTACAGCAAGACTGGAATGGGGCAGATTTTTGTTTGTGATGGACACTTGAATTAAACCATATATGAGATTATCCTGGAAAAAATACTTATTTCCTTCTGCTCTAAAAGTGTTGCCTCACTTTGACAATTGGAATTTTACAGTAGGACAGTGCACCATGCCACATAGCCAGGCCAGTCAAGGTGTGGCTGGAGAACCATAAGATCAAGACCCTGTCATTTCCAGCCAATCTCCAGACCGGAACCCGATTAAAAACCTCTGGAATGTGATCAAGAGGAAGATGGATGGTCACAAGCCATCAAACAAAGATGAGCTGATTGAATGTTTGTGCCAGGGAAGTATTGGGTGGCATAAAGTCACCCAAGAGCAATGTAAAAGATTGCTGGAGAGCAGGCCAAGATGCATGAAAGCTCTGATTACCATGTTTT
The DNA here is from genome assembly GCA_028564935.1 of Neosilurus hyrtlii. Classification (NCBI taxonomy): domain Eukaryota; kingdom Metazoa; phylum Chordata; class Actinopteri; order Siluriformes; family Plotosidae; genus Neosilurus; species Neosilurus hyrtlii. The sequence continues at coordinate 20,535,639 of JAOUQZ010000044.1, forward strand.
TCCACCAAAATTTGAATTGTGGACTCATCTGGAGGTCAAACATTCATATTTTATTGTTTAAAATTGAATATGATCTCAATTTCTATGCATGAATCAAGGACTGAAAACACTGTAACAATGGAATTTGGGGGAAATGTTATCAGTAGTTTGTGGAATGAAACAGATGTATTCATGTTCCTCAAACACCTATAAACAGTAAAACCCAAGAAAGTGATCATTTTGCAGGGGTCTTGTCATCTTTCCCTGGCTGTATATTGAATGTAGAGTCTGTTATTGTACTAATTGTCTCTTATTTTGCTGTTATAGTCCACACTTGGCTATATTGCCCTGCTTATTGCTACCTTCCACGCAATGTTGTTTGGCTGGAAGCGGGCGTTTCAAGAGGAGTCCTATCGTTTCTACATGCCACCCACCTTCATCATAGCAGTGGCTCTGCCTGTTACAGTGATTGTGGGTAAAGCTGTTCTAATGATGCCTTGCGTAGCCTGGAGGCTGAAGAGAATTCGCAGAGGCTGTGAGGACGGTCAGCATCATGCTGACTGTGAGAGACCTGCGGCCCATGTTTCCCCAGAGAGAGTTACCATCATGTAGCTGATTCTGTACTACTCTCATAGCTTAGCAGTAGCTCAGCCTCATGTGTCCCTACTAAGACCAGTAGGAGCAACTATTTGTAGAGACACAAATAATAAACTACCCTGATGTTATGTTCCAAAGGTTTTTTTTGTTTGGTTTTCTTTTTTCATGTTACTCGCAAGTATTAGATGATCTATCTTATATTTTCCTTTTTTATATCCACGTTGTGTGATTAGTGAATGAAAGGAAAGGTCACACTGGCTAGAAATATGACTGCTTCTCTTATTCCATATCATTGAGCCTTTGACTAAAATGAGCACTTTCTTTTTGGTTATGTCCTTTATGCCATATGCTGTGGTGGAATTTAGGGTTTTATGTAAAAGGAAAATTATCACCAACCATCTGGAGTCATTTATTCCTCTTATATCACAGAAATTTGCCAAAGATACATTTCATTTGTTTAATATAAAAAGTGGCACAGCATATTTCTCTTTATTGTCTGCAGAATAGGTCAATTCTGAACAAAAATGTAACATTTTATCAAGAAACTGCAAAGCACATCTTCTTCTGTCCTTCGATTTTTTCAGTGGTGGAGCATATATATCTAATCCTTAAAAAATATTCCTTACCTAACCTTACGTAAATGTAAAACACATCTTCACCTTAACATTTAATGATTTACATTATGGGGACTTGAGTTTTATCTCCAGAAGGAAGACGCATCCCCAAAATATGACTGTGTAAAAAGATTTAGGTGATGAATAGAAGTTCCTGTGATTTAGCCTTTCTTATAGAAACAATAAATCATTAGAACAAGTGCAATAATATAAGCAAACTATTTGCCTTACTATGAAGTTGCTTAAAATTAATTGATTTATAAATTGAACATAATTGTAGTATAAACTGTATTACTCATTGCCTTTCCTTTTATAATTTATTGTACGCAAGTCAGTTTCATACATTTCATGGTAGGCGTAGTCATTTGGTTTATTTTTTTGTTGTTTTTTAAGTTGCTTAGCAGGTAGACTGGTGTAATTGTCAGGCTTTTACGGTGTAACATTGCAATTTTATTTATAAAGCAATAGCGCCAAACAAGTATAATCAAACTGCAGAATAGATTTTTACAGTATTGTGTGAGTTATTAAGGGTAAATGTGCTGTTGTTTGTGAAAATGTTTACAAGGTTATAATGCTTTGTTGTCTGCACATGTGATAAAAAAGCAAAATCTTAACAATGTCACTCCTGTTGGAAACTTTATATTGTTTAATGTTAGCACCGATGTACACTAAACAGTAACCAGGGTTGATTGCAATCCATCTCAAGGATTCTAAAAGCAAGGACTTGTTTCATAGCTCCTATGTAGGTTACTACTAATGTCTGTTACATGTGTTTATCTAACCGATGCAAATCACAAAAAAATAATTAATTAAAAACATGCATAAATACGTAGATTGGATTGTTCTTTGCCTGCATTCTTTTACAATTGAGCTCTAGGAAAGTTTGATAGTGTCACTGTGGTGATGAAGTCAGTGTTTTTACTGAACACATGCAGCAGATGGTGCACTTGCTTCAAATTGAGCATGACCACAAATCTTGTTTCATTGAACCTTCAGGGCAGCATGGTGATGTAGTGGTTAGCACGTCCGCCTCACAGCACGAAGCTCCTGGGTTTGAGTCTTGGGCTCAGCAAAGGCGTTTGTGTGTGGAGTTAGTATGTTCTCCCCATGCTTGCATGGGTTTCCCCTGGATGCTCCAGTTTCCTCCCACAACAGAAAGACATGCACATTCATCTAATTGGATATACTCAATTTCTCCTAGGTGTTAATATGCGTGTGGATAGTTGTTTACAGGTCGGCTCTGTGATGGTCTAGCGAGCAGCGTATAGCCCCACCTTAGCCCAGAGCTGGGTGAGATGGGCTCCAGCCTCTCTGTGACCCTAATAAAGAATAAAGCAGTTCAGAAAAAGAAAAAGAAATCTGATTATTTTACTTTATTTTATTTTAAATTTGTGATTAACTTGTATGAAAAGGACTCAATTCTCTGTTCAAAGTCTTCTCTTCTCAGTATATACTACTTCTCAATGAAAATGCTTGACTGACAGCCATTGGTCCATTATTGCATTCTGCATGAGTCACTGCAAAGAAAACAAACAGCATTGCCATTTCAATTGAATGTTTTAACTGAATTTTGTAGCACATATTTTTTAAGTCTCTGATAATATTTGTCTGTTAATAGTATATTTCTTGACCAGTAGAGAGAGCATGGCTACATTTGTTTAAAGAAAAAGGAGGCTTTAAGCATATATAATAGACATACAGTAGCTTGTGTGCTGTGTCCTGGTTCAGCTAATGTGTTTTCTGTGCAGTTGAACTCAAATGTTCAGTTTAATGGATGTGGCAATTACAGAGACCCAACTGGTTCCAGGGCCGTTACTGGAGTTATAGTGATATAAAGCTTTTCTTCATTTTATGATGAAATTAATTTCACAATCAGAAATTTCCTCTGGAACCATTGCTGAGGTGCCTGGTGTATGTGAAACAGGAATATCAAAAAATGTTATGTAGAAATGGATCTACTCTCCTGTGCATGTGCCTCTGCTTCCTCTACCATTAAGCAGTTAATTGCTCTACATATCACAGTGACTTAGGGCCAAATAGATCATCACAGGGCACAGAGGGGAGCAGTTACCATGGCTACAAATATGCTTCGTGTCACTGCTGAGAGACAGAGAGATATTAGTCTTAATTAATGCTAATGATCAACAAACAAGGAGAAATGATCGGGCTGTTATTCTCTTGCACAGGTTTTCACATCAGGGAATAATGATGAAGCAATAAAACACACGCAGTCGTATCACTGAGTTCATTTATTAAAGGAGATACACTAAAGCAAACATAACCACATGTTTCTTTAGAAACAAATAAGTGTGCAATGACCAATGACAACTTTTGCCTGCCAGGTTTTTTGTTACCGGTTGGCTTGCAACTACATGACGAAGAGCAAGTAAAATAGCTAACCAAAATCGACAAGCTGATAAAGATTTTAAAAATGATATCAGCTTCAAATTGTGCTGTCCTTTTGACCTCATTTCATTCATTCATTCATTAATTTAATAAGCCACTTAATCCTAATTAGGGTCGCAGGGAGGCTGGCGCCCATCTCAGCCAACTCTGGGCGAGGGCAGAGTACACCTTGAGCAGACCATTGCAGGGAAATACATACACACAACCATTTGCACTCACTTTCACACCTAGGGGCGATTTGGAACAGCTAATTAGCCTACTGTGCTTGTTTTTTTTGTACTGTGGGAGGAAACCAGAGTTCCCGGAGGAAACCCACACAAGCATGGGGAGAACATGCAAACTACACACAGAAATGCCTGATCCCGGGAATTGAACGCAGGCCTTCTTGCTGTCACCACGCCACCATGCCACCAGACCTCATTTCTAAACATTTTGTTCAGAATATGACTTTAACCAAATTTTTCATGCCCTGTTTTTAAAATTGTTGACAGTTTACGATGGTACAAGCTGAATCTGAGATCATCATCTTCTGCTACTGCTATGTAGTAGCACCATGACTCTACTCTCCCTCAGCATTATACTTACACAATATATTTGGCTTGCTTGACACTCTGGCTGGTATCTAGTGCTGCTTTCAGAAATATAAAGTTATCGAGTTTCTTTAATAGTACTTTACCTGTTTTGTTACTACTGTCATATGTCGTGGCAGATACAGTTCAATTCACCAAGAGACGTAGATTCAAAATCAGGAACAATGTTATTCAGTCAGAGTGAAAAAATCAGCAAAATGTTTAGCAGTTCAGCGCAGCAAGAGTGAGCATCCGAAGACACCAAACCCCACTCAAGTACGAGTAAATATACTTTCAGTCCTGTCTTTAAGGTTCTGCTACCATAATTTTCTGGCTCTTAGAGAAGACAGTGGCTGAGAGATTGTTTACTCCAGGTGTTGTTGAGGCCCGATGGTTCTTCTGTGCTCTGTAACTTTGGGGTCTCATCTGGGGAGAGGTTTACTAGCACATCACCCAGATCCCATTTATGCAACCCTGCAATTGTTCTGGATGCCTCGAATCATCTTATTTCACATTAATCATCATCTAATCATTAACAGTTCAACTACAAGTTTAACAATCGTAATAAAATTTTATTAATCATAATCATCTTGTATGCCAACATTCTATAGGCATTGCTTCTACACTACGCACATAATTATATGAATCTGTGCTTTTGTTTTTCTGTAATTCTTAGCCATCAATTCTTTCAGGAAGCATAAAGTACTTCAAGATGTCAGTACCGCTAACACTGAGCAGTTGCTGTCATGTCTGCTTAATGAACTGTTCTTATGACTTTTCAAAGCCTCTGTACTCTCTATCCACCTGTGTTTTCAAATCATTTCTGTTTAAAGTTTGGTTTTACAGTGACCATGACGGTCAGTATGTCCACAGTGACAAAAAACAGCTTCCACTATGAATCATGGATAAACAGGAGAAGCCAGGAAAAAGCTGGATAAAATTAGGCAGAGTTAATGAAACAGAGAGACGAACAGGTGGCCAGCATATGATTATAAACAGCACTCACCCTGGGTTTGCTTCATAGGATATTTTTTAGCTCTTCCCAAAATGTATCCAATCTGAAAATTTTCCATCATGTGATCATAAGAATATCATAAATAATTTTATTTATATATATATCAACATATATAACAAATCCCCTGATGAGTGGGCAACCACGAAACAGGCTTGTCGGGATGAAATGTAGTACTGTTATTTTTTCCCACATACAATATATATATATATATTGCATAGTGTAAATATCATATTTGTCACAGGTCGCTGCTATGTCACAGTTGTCCTCCTTCCTATTGTTATCTTAGTGAGGAGTAGAGGAAGTGGGGTCAGTGAAGTATTGTGCACTTATTCTTTGCTTGTTACTTGATAGATTGCTTGCATGCCATGTGAGATACGTGCTTGGGCGTTCAGGTCTCTCCAGTGTGGACAATCGTGAGTACTGTTGAAGATGGCTGCAGTCGACTTTGTCCTTGTTACTTTATTAATTCAGTCCAAATACATTGTTCACTGCAAGCCTCTCACTGGCTTCCCTTCAAAACATCCTTGCAATGCAACATGCTCTACTCCTTCTTTATGGATGACATGGTTGAGAAAACACGGCTGTCTTTCCGTGATAACCAACAGCCACTCTAATTTGTCACCTTATCCATATACGATATCTGAAGCATTTTTCTCAGTACCACATTTCTGCTGCTTCACATCTATACTAGGAGCCATGCTTCACATCTATACGTCAAAATTCACCATATTTAACATTAAATAAGCATTAAATTAAATTTAATCATTTCAGTCCTCAGCTTCACGGACAGGTTTCTTTTATTTACTTACTCAGTCCCTCACTCACTCATTTGCCAAACTGCTTAATCCTACTAATAGTGTCTTACTGGGTGAAGGCAGAGTACACCCTGAACAGCTCATCAGACCATTGCATGGCAGCACACACAACCATTCACACTCATATCAACTCCTAGGGGCAATTTGGAACAGTCAGCTGATGTGCATGGGAGGAAACTGGAGTACTCAGAAGAAACCCACACCAGCACAAGGAGAACATGCAAACTCTACACAAAAACGCAGCAACCACGCAGTACCTTCTTGCTTTGAGGCGGACATGCTAACCACTATACCACTGTGCCGCCCATATAACCCAAAACACATAATATACAGACTCTGCTCAATGATGAACAGAGTATAATGCATCAAGACTGCTTTAGCAAACTAGAGCGGATTGTTCCATTTGGAACATGTAACTAAATATATTTTAATCATTTGATATGTTTTTGTTACAGCAGTACCATAAACAGAAGTAACATGACCATAGGCTATATGCACGTATCATTGTTACATGGTGACATCAGATGGTGCACCCTCTTGCGTGAGGCCTCCTCAACAGACTGTGCAGAAAGCATGGAGAGTTAGACATCACTATACTGCCGCAGGCTGGTGGTGGGTGAAGAGATCTGATAGGCTGACACATCTCCATTAGCAGCTCTGACTACCCCACTGCCACCATTGGCATACAACGGAATTCCACCTCCATACAGTGCATGGCTCTGGATGCATCAAGGCATCTAAAATGGAAAAAATTCTCATATCATTCTTACTGCAGTTGTCAATCTGGCCTGTGTTGGTGCTCAACTGTGTGAGTGCATAAACACTAGGGGGAGCAGCTGGTCCATTTGATAACTTCTGAAATCATCATGACCGCTGGTGTATTCAAAGATAATTCAGATCATTCCTGTAGGAAGTACCTGGAAGGTAAGGTTATCCTCTCTATACATCATCCATGCGTTTGCTGTAAAGACTGTGTCGCAGTCAACAAATCCTGCACTCTTCCACTGGAAAAATCATTTGCGTCTTTGCTGAGTTTGTCTTGTTAGGATATACTTTCACTTTGCTCCTTTTTTCCAATTTAACTTTGTAAGATGGTAAAGTCATAGCTGGCTGTAAATCTTAAAGCTACTCATTCACTAGTGAATTACCGATGTGTTTTATCTTTCATTATCAGTTCATTCTAGCTGAATACAAAAGTTTGCCAGAGAAACCAGCCCAGCTCACAGGGTTTTCTTTCGTTTTGATTTTACATTTTGTTTTGGTTCTGTGTCTGTTTACATTATCAATAACAAGACTGCGGAGGAACGATATTACGTGTGTGTGATAATTTGGCAGTGCAACACAGATCTGAAACCTTGTACAGCCAGTTTCTCAAGACAACTCTCAGAGAACCAACTAATGTTGCATCCACATGAGCGAGCGGCAAGCGACCATGCAAACTCAACGATCACCAAAGAAATAACTGACCAGAACCAAAATTTTTGCAAGCAACGCAATGTGGGTGGACAGGGAGTTCAACTTAATTGAAATTTCAATAACTAATCAGAGCTTAGAGATACCATTGATTGACAGATGCCACCAAACACTGAGTTTGAACCAAAACTTTTTTCCCAATTTGCTTCCATAGATTGTGTAAAATTTGAGTGTAGTTCAGCGACAAAACAATTCACACGTCACTTGTAGCTTCCTGTGTGAATGCGGCTTGTCTCTCATTTTGCATAGCTGCTGCTCTTAGCATGACCAGAAATATAGGGTTTTTCACCTCTTTTAATACTTTTCCCCTCATTCTGAAAGAGGTAAAATATGCCATGGTCATATACATGTTGACATTGAAAAGATTTTCAGACTTCCCCTACGACCCTTACAGATTAGTGGTATAGATAATGGATAAAAAAGTTTGCAGGCATCCAGAAATAAGGTTTCTGATTATGTAGTAAGTTTGGATGGTATTTCAGTTTTGTCGTGTGTAGCAGTTAAGAACTTTGGAGTGATTATTGACCCTGGTCTTTCATTTGAAGCTCATGTAGATAATATTACTCGGATAGCCTTCTTTCA
>JAOUQZ010000044.1:20572539-20593597 GCA_028564935.1 Neosilurus hyrtlii
CACACACACACACACACACACACACACACACACACACACACACACACACACACACACACACACACAACACACACAAACACACACGCGCATATGTGGTGAGAAGTTGTAGTAGTAGAAGTTGCTTTTGGGAAGAAGTTGATTTTCTTCCCAACTGAATTGCAGGCAAACAACACACACAATACTATATAGCACTGTGTTTTGTCAACCAAATCTGGACTAAACCTGACATCCAGACGAATAATATATAAATTATGTATAAACAAATACAGTATGTAAATGTTATTGTAGGTGTTCATCTTCAAAACACAATGACTAAAACTGAGACCAGTTAGATGTTAAAATTAACAATTAATGATATACCCTAGCTTATAAAGAGTTTATTGAGTGTGTTGCAATCTCAACAATCTGTCTTGTCTGGAGAGGGTGTTATGCGAAATTCAAGCAAAAACATTGTATATGGAGGAAAAAAGACCTCAAAGCAACTGAGGACTAATTTAATCAGCATGACTGAGATAGAAGTGATTATTCTTCTAGCTCTCAGGCTGAAATAGCAGTAAATATTGATCATAGGTTAAGGCAATTAAAATAATGCAGAAAAAGCTGAAGACACTGCCAAAGTGGTCTTGGCATGGTGGGCCATTAGCAAAAGCTTGAAAGCCTCAGCTCTGATTTAAAGAGCCAGAGTGTCTTACAGGAATAAGCTTTTAATACAGCATCTCTGGATGAGGTGCATTATACCAGCTCAAGGGCCTGATCAAGGGGAAATGTGTGCCAGTGCTTTCAGGCCGTGGTGAAGACGCTACTACACAGCTCCAAGTAATTCCTTTTAAAGATAACCTGCCTGGGAAATTAATTAATTAAAACTTTAATTGATGAGTAAACAAACTTAGCATTTAGAGTTTCTGGGAAAAGCATGGCTTAGAAGAAGCATATTTTATATTTCCCATAGCAAATCATGAATAATATAAATATTTCTAAATGATTTATTGTTTTAGTCTTGTTGAAATAAATGTTCAGAATGTCATATTAATATAATAATTCTTACAAATGAATAATAAACTGTGTTATGTTTCATTTGATGATTAATGGCCTGCTTTTCATTTGGCTCAAGATTTCCAGGTTGATAAGTTGCAGGCTGTGCAGTCCCAGATGGTCAGTGCCCCAGGGTGAGTCCAGCCTCTCCAAACGTTGCTTTCAACACTTCCTCATGCTGTATCTCAGAATATGGTGTATATCCTGAAGCATTCTCCCTTCCTTTATCTCTCTTTTAGACACACACACACACACACACACACACACACATCCACAGACAGACACACACACACACAGAGAGAGAGAGAGAGAGAGAGAGAGAGAGAGAGAGAGAGAGAGACAGTCCATTTCCTCTCTTAAATGGCAAATGAATATTTACAGACTTATCTGAGGGCAGACAGAACCAAAAGGTCTTTGAGGTCATATACATATGCTGCCATTTTATGGCTGGGAACTCACTGGTACGTTCCTTCAAGCTCTGCATCAAAAGATCCACTCTCACCCTGACAGACTATCCTTATATCAGTCCGGACCATGAAATCTACAACGCAACCATTGTTTATTAAAACCTGCTACCTTCGGTCTTATAAAGCTTTACGTTTTACTTCCCCAAACAGATGGTTTAAGCCTGCACAAAAGAGGATCAGAATGCCAAGTGCTATATTTAGGGTCATGTTTCATTCATTATGGTGGTCTTATCATTAGGGTGGTTTAGTGCTCATAGATTATTAATGTGCTTTGTGTCTGTGGTGATCAGTGGTCACAGAGATGAGTATAAGTCATTTAATTGTGATTTAAAGTCTGCAGCATTCTGGCTCTATTCACAGCATGTATCATGCAAACGAAAGAGAAAATTTCTATTACTTGCCACAGATCAGGGGTAGGTATTTGCTGATTGACACATGTCTGTAAAGTTAATTATATGCCATCACACATGAGGCCATGCTTCCTGTTGGGTAGTCGCAGGTGGCCTGCTCTTTCACAAGCACACAAATCAAATCAATCCCACTCACTAATGAAACCATCCTATCCTTCAAATCTCAACATTTTCCTAGGTTCAAACACACATCTGCTCTAAGGCTAAACCATGAGTTTTCTTGAACTCTCCCCCTCTCCCTTTTGTCCTGCTCCTTCAGGCCCTTACACATAGTCTAAATAAACTTCACCTAACACAGCCTGGAACCCTTCCTGCCCTGCCCATCCACTCCCACTGTAAGGCCAGATGTAGTCTGAGTTGCATTCCATGACAAATAAACGTGAGGTGTCCCTATAGAATTCTCTCACTACAAACAGAGATAGAAAAGGACCTCCCATGTTTTTTGGCCAGCTCAGAATTTTTTGATTCATGTGTTTGAGCAAATGCGAATGGGGGATTTGTAAATAGTGAAGATATCAAGTCCTCAGAAAAGGCTGTGTAAGATGGTAAGTTTGGAGCTTTCCATTTGTTTTAAGGGGATTACATTTGACTTTTCTGGAACCAAGAAAAATAGCTTCACCAATGATCAAAAAAAAAAAAAGACATATAAAGTAGAGTCTGGGGCTAATTACTTTCCAGCCAAGACAGTAATATCTTGTAGCTGATACGTAATGGTCATGTCACAGTGAAATACCCCCAAAATTAAATGTCTTTAAGGATTAGTATACCTAACTTAATTCATAACAGAGCTCCATAGGCATTGATTTAATGGCTGTCCCATGTCCATCCATCCATCCATGCCAACACTATTGCTAAGTTGACGCTAATTGGTGCCTTAGTAAATATGGAGGTTTGTCTGAACTTAGTGCTTTTTATTTTTAAAAGCAAGAGGGTATTAATATAGAATTGAAAAGTCTTGCCCTTCTGTCTGTCTGTCTGTCTCCCTCTGTTAATGACCAGATATCACAACCATAAAAATTCACTGTAAGTGCACTTCATGTACACTGTAAAAATAAATAAATAAATAAATAAATATATCAGAGAGTAAAGACAGGAGGTAAAAGATGGTAGGCCATGAGGCAGACAGAAAGGGTAATAGGAGAGAGCAGTGGAAATAAAGCACTCAGAGAAGAGAAAGATCCTGTGCCAGGACACATATTCAGTTTCAGAACATAAGCCTGAAAAAGGTTCTTGTGGTAATTAGGCTGCATTAGGCAGTTGGCCAGGATGCAGTGTCAATCAAATGAATAAATGTACTAATGAAGTATGCAGTTATGTGCCCTCTGATCCACAGAAGTCAGAAGCTTTATTTAGAAAGCTATCTAAAGCCTGCATAAAAAAGATGTGGCACTTGATGTGACAAAGATGTGACATTTATCCTTACATATATAAATATATTTTGTATATATTTACTTTTTTGTATATGATATCAGCACTGAGTAAAATGGTTAATGGACAGCAATTTGGAGCATTAATAGTTTTATCTTTCTAAAGTCATTCTACTATGAAACTTTTCTGAAAAGGACCACTGTACATGCTCTATAATGGATCTCATTATAAATCTTTCATAGATTTTTATAACTTCATAAACAACTGTATTTATGTTATGGAGATAAAATAACTTGTAATTTTGGACTGTTTATTTATTTATAAAATTTCATAGTGTTATTATCTTTTTTTTTAACATGACTCAGTTCATTAGGATCATTTCTTGCTAATCAAGAAAATGTTTGAATCATTTGTAATTTCTCACACATTCCTCCAGCACATTACATATTGACACTCAAAGAAACTGTATGTTCGTGAGCTCAAGATCTGAGCCGGAATCACAACTTATTCTGCATTTCCTCTCTATGAACCATGCCTTCTGTCTGGAAAGCCATCAAAGGGAATCATACCCTCCATTCTCAGTTTAACTCAAGATCCTGGCCTCAGTCCCCTCTCCCCTGCTGTGGATCCACAGACTTTTTAAGGTTGTGGAGAACCTTAAGGTAAGCAGGAAGGAAACATACTGGCTGGGATTTCCTATAAATCTGTTAAGAATTCATTGTGGGGTGTTTGGAAATTGGGAGGGGAACCTGTCATATGATCACAGAGAAATTGTTAACAACTAGGAAAGCAGAGGAAATAAGAGTCCTTGAGGTATGTTCAGATCTGTGTGTAAAACATCATATGCGATTGTTCTGTCTAAACTGGATTAAACTGAAACATATGCCAGAGGGGCCCTTTTAGGCTACTCTATTTTCTCTGTACTATTCTTCCTCTCAAGTAAGTCAAGTCTACTAAAGTGCAAAATGGCCACATTTCCTCATGCATGTTAACAGATTTAGGTTAAGTTAACAAATCTAACATATATTTGGTAAATAAAAGTGCTCCATAATAAATGTGTCATTGCATATACTTCTCATACATGACTATATATATTGCATATACATCTCATACTGGAATGTCTAAAGAAAGATCACCACCTGACCATCTGCATTTCAAATAAACTGAAACATTGAAAAATTGCAAAATATTATTTTGAGTCCCAGGCCATTGCAGTCTATTGGGCAATAAAAATGACCTAATGCCAAATCTCAGACTTTTATTGGCCTTGCATTTCTAAGAAATGACAAGTGTAAACAAGATGCCATTCAAGACTCGCCCATAGCTTTTTAGAAGAAGACAGTCTATTCCCAAAGCTCACCTAGTGGCATATTTAACAAGGTGCCAACATCAACAGTTCTAAGGCTTTTTATCATGTGAGCCTGAAGAAACTTATATACTCATTCAGCCATTTGTATTATTTTATTTAGTCAAATCAAACCAATGCAACACATTCTTACTACATGTGTAACTGGAACTCCCTATCATATCTTCTAAATAATCTTTCTGAGACACTGGGTGTTTTTATATAACATACACAAGTAGTGCATTATACCATACATTGACAGATGGAAATGCAGAAATCACCTGTGTTGAATGATGAGGATAATGTTGTGGAGAAAATAACTGTAGCATAATTGATCCCAGCAGTAAATGATAGTATTATGAAGAAACAGGCTATGTTTTTTAAGTACCTCTAGTTCATAAATGCCCCTTTTGCCACTTCTAATAAAATTCCTCTAGAGCCAAATGAAAACTTTTGTACTGAATACAAGCACATGGTAATGAAGCACTAATAAAAAGTAGCATATCCCATTGATTCATATCTGGAATTGAAAGTGGTTGTTGCTAAACCTTCAAAGTCCTTTTAGGAGCTATATTGCCAGTGTTTTTGGGGGTTATTTTTCAAACACCCAAGACCAAGCCTTCATCTGCTTAAAACGAATCCCCATGCTGACCTTTCAAAACATTTTTAAAAGGACAAATCTATCACTAGCCACAAAACTAAAACCGTGCAGAGAAAAGTCAGTAAATTTGGTAGCATGGTAGAAGGTCACATTTTGAAAAACAATTTTGTGTCCACAGGTCACATATCTGGCGGCTATCCTTGAACATCATTTGCTTCTTGGACCTCTCAAGTCCACCATATAGGATTTTGAGCTAATTTGCGCAATTATGATTTTAGCAAAAATGATGACTTCTTCTGAACGATTAGGCAAGTTTGCACAATTTGAAACACGTCATCCTGGGCCAGTTCAGGGCTTAAATTGTGTAAGAAAAGCTACTAGTTAAAATAAAAATCATGGCCATCACAAGAGAATAAGTTTGCAGAATTTTGTAATGAATATGCAAATGAGCCAAAATTATTTACTGTTGCATCTGTCATTCTTTTATTTCTTGTGCACCGTGACACAAGCCTCATTGACAGGATATTCCAAATTTGAAAGCACTCTGTTAAAAAGACTAACACAGATCATACAGGTGTTCGAATCCAGTCATTTTTAGGCCAATTTTTAATATGTGAAAAGATATTTAAAAATCTTCTTCTCATTAACTGTAACTTGTCTTCAAATGATGCAAAATTACACTTATAGGCTCTTTGGGCTATGATCTAACTAAACTGAAAAAAAATTTGCTACTTTCCAAACATCAAGTAATGTGTCAATTTAATTATAATGGTAAGATAATGCATTTTTTCTATTAAATACTTTTTTAATATGTAAGAAAAAAAACATTAAAAAAGGTCTGCTGTTATAGAGAAATAATCGGTTAGTGGGAGGTGTGAAGTGTCTAATCTAGTTAAACTACCACAGAGATTTAGATATTGCTTTTTTACTCTCATTTGTGCTGTGAAACCTTCTGTATTCAGATTGTTGCCTACTGGCTTAATTGTTATTGTAATTGAAATTAGTTGGTCTGTTGTTTGTGTTCATTAACAAAAAAATTTTATTCACAGTACTATGCAAGAGACCCATTGTTTAATTGGCTGTTTTTAAGAGCAGAGCTTCTCATAATGCATATAATATAATTCTCATTATATTTTTGTATTGCTCTTTAAGTAAACAATGTGTCAAATATAAAAATCCATAACTGATGTACCAGATAACTGTTAACTAATCATTGTAGCCTTTCTCATAAAAGAGATTCAGGAGACACTGATCTTGGTGTTAAGATTTGGAAAAGTTGTGTTTAATGCATGAAAAGAACTGAAGGACTCAAAAACCAAAAACTTTTCTCAGGGTCCAATGGGATAGCATAGCACACGCCATCTCCTCTGAGATAATACTTATTTCAGGTACAATGGAAGTAGCATCAAGTGCTCATGGGTCAGTGGTGCATGTAGGTCATGTCTAAGCCTGTAGTGGCTCTGACAGTTATAAATCGTAGGCTGTTCCTGGAATTGGGTCCCTCTACTGTCATACCAAAGCTGGCTGTTGATTTAACACATGAATGCCCTTAAGACTGTGTGCTTTGTGCCCCTTAGAATTCTAGATGTGTGGGCTGAACAAAAGAAGCTCTTTTCATGGAGGTGAGGATAACCTTGAGTCCTTGTAAGTTACTATATAGGAGTATTGGAGACATAGCCTTCTAAACATTCTTTTAAGTGATACATATGAAGTAATGTTTTTTTATTATTTAATAATGTAAAATGGCTTTAAAAGTAAAAGAACTGAGAGTGCATGTTCGTGAGTGTGCGCAATTTGATTCTACTGCAAATATATTTGCATAGGTATATGTGAAGGCATATCACAGCCTGTGCTAGTAGTGCTCTGTTGCACTATGCCAGCTTTCAAAACATTACTGCATTTATTTTAAAATTTGCCATTTAGAAAATTGAATCAGCATGCACAAACACTCAGTGTGCTTCACTAGCAAATAAGATCAAAATGGAACAAGCATTATTCCCTTTTAATGGAAGAAAAAGATAGTAAAACAGCTAAGAGTAGGAAACACTCTGAGGCAGCAATCGATGCTATTTCATAATAGTACTCAGCAAGGTATGATTGGCCTTTGTTCTTAATGGAAAACCTGCATTCTAAAATAAATGAATAAATTATATTTCTCTCTGTATAATCACCTTTTACAATGCATCAGATTTAAATATAAATAAATACATTGAAAATTCTGTAAGTATGAATAAATTAAAATAAGCCAAATTGAAAAAAAAAAAATTTTTCACCAAGTAACAAGTTTCAGTAAAATAGTGAAGTGGAAGTTATTTTTACTCACTTCTATGGCTCTAGGAATGGCCAATAATGTAAACTATAAATAATGAGCAAGCATTACATTTTCATTTAGCTTAGGCTTTGTTTGCATCTTCAGGTTATACACAGGCTCACCAGACCATCCTCCTTGTATACATTCATTCATTTGTCAAACCGCTTTACCCTTTTGGGGTTGCAGGAAAGCCGAAGCCTATCTCAGCCAACTATGGGCAAAGGCCCTAAACAGCTGGTCAGTCCAACTCAGAGCCAACACACATACAACCGTTCACACTCACACCTAGGAAATTAGCCTAATGTGCTTGTCTTCGGACTTTGGGAGGAAACCAGAGTACCCAGCCGAAACTCAAACAACCACATGGAGAACATGCAAACTTAACATAACAACACCCTTGCCCAGCCTGGGCCTCAAACCCAGCAACCTTCTTGCTGAACATGCTAAAGGCTACACTACATTTTTTGCTTTTTAATATACTTATTAATATTGTTTGCATAAATTACACATTCAGGAAATGTACATGATTTATTACTATTGAATTTGTTTGGTATTCATAAAAATGCTTGTATGTCTAAAGGTTTGTATAAATAATTATAAATTCATCAGATCAGAAATTCATTCTTATCCAGCGTGATAAATGAGGCACATTGTGAGGACCTTCCCCTGATTATAATTCCACTGATTCATTTAATTGATTATTCGTCACCATATGGCCAAGCCTGTCAGATATCCCAACTCTTGTGAGAGCATTTAATATAAAACATCCTCCCATACATACACATACAAAGGTGACTCTGTTAAAAAATTAAAGAGCAATCATAGAGTAGTTTACTGCTGTGCATTGGTAATGATTTGTGCCTCTTCTGCTACACACTCTCAATAGGTCTGACAGTCATAATGAAAAAGTCAAGGCAGTTAGATCTGGCTTAGTGAAGCAAGCTGTTAGTATTTTCTGAAAATAATCTGCACTGCACTGCATGCTATGTCCAAGGCTACACTATTCCCGCCTATTAATACCCATCCTTTCTCCCATCACTTGCCCACAATCATTTACCACAAGGTTTCTATTCTTCTACCATCATATGTACACACCTTTTTCAAAGAATTCAATTTATTTCAATTTTATTTCTAAAGTGCTTTTAACAGTAAACACTGCAGCAACACAGCTTTACAGAATGCTAATAGACAGAGATATATTTTAAATATAAAGTAATGCATTTCTCTATTTATATCTCCAAGTTTCACTTTAGATTAAGTTTTTTGATTATTATGACCCCGTAAACTGTAAAGAAACCTAGCTTCCTTTATGTTCCATGTGTTCCCTGGATAACCGAGAGACACATATCTCTTTTGAACTGCAGAAATGATGGTATCAAACCTTCTTATGCTTAGGCACTTGTTTACAAAATGATCAAACCAACATCATAAATATCTGAAATTCAAATACATATATACAATATAACAGTGGCAAAAATCTCAGAGTCCTTAATATGATCCTGAGCTTGGGTTACTGTCTCAGAATCCCACCTCTTGCTGAGAGCTCTAAAACGCATCGGTCCATTAACCCTGATCTCTGTCTTATAGCTGCTCCACCTCTACTAAGATAGGTACTTGCAAATACCTCCCACACACTGAATCTGCAGGAGCAGCCAAGGTGAATCTGCTCATTAGCACTCTAATTATAAATTACAATTGGCCTCTTGATATCAAAACTGTGAATTTGGTGTCAAACCTGTGAAAGTGCACTTTGCAACCTTGGTAGTTTACCAGGATAAAGTACAAATACCTGGAAATCAACAACAGTTTCATACAAGTTTGTGAAGCTGATGTTTCATTGTAATTTTTCTGTTACAGGAGACAATGGCACTTTACTTCCATATAGTTCAGAAGCAACAAGTATACAATGTAAACTAGCACACATGTGAGGTATATTTTTCTTTCTTCAACAATTTCTACTGTAATAAATATACTATTTGAAAGCCTAATCAATTTTTTTTTATTTGTTTGTTGTGTTTTTTTTTTTTTAATTCAACCTTTGCTACATGTTCACCCTGCAGTCCAATATTAAAACTAATATTCAATATAAGTAAAATGAAATGTTCTTAGATCTTACACATTATTTATGTTGCACACCAAATATTTCACTGAGTGATGTGCCATTGATGCCAATGATTGTTCAGGTCTGATGTGGCTAATGCGTAGGCTGGATCTGGATAGAGAGACACAGAGTGGGATGACGGTCACTGGGGTGACATAAGAACTGACTGGAGTTGGACACAGTCAGACTATCTAAAAACTCAGTCCTTCTGGGAACAGAATGTGTAGGTGTGAATTGTCCCATGTTTGAAAGTGAGTCATGTAAAGGGGCATCTGACAAGCCGCGCCAACTCTCAGTCATATTCAAAACATAAAAATGCGGTATTGGAGGGAACATTATAATTATACTGTCACAAAAATCTGTATCACTATAATACAGCAAGGAATCTGAAAAATAGGTAAAATAACTAACTACTGCGATGGCCTGGCAAGCTGTCCAGGGTGTACCTTGCCCTCGCCCAGAGTTGGCTGAGATGGACACCAGCATCCCCACGACCCTAACTTGGATTAAGTGGTTCAGAAAATGAATGAATAAATAACTAACTAAATAAGGCATAAAGACCGGTATCAGAAAAGACTTTAAGGTTGTTATTAAGTTTGAATATCAGGGTGTTATTAGGATCAAATGTCAGGGTGTTTCCAAAAGGGAACTCATAGTTATACACTTGAGAAGTAATTGAAACTGATCTGTAAAGTGACGGCACGGTGGCGTAGTGGTTAGCAGGCTCGCCACACAGTAACAAGGCCCTGGGTTTGAGGCTCAGGTGTTTTTGGCGTGAGTTTATATGTTTGTCTTATGCCTATGTGGCTGTCCTCTGGTTACTCCAGTTTCTTCCCATAGTCTAAAGACATCAACGTTTTGACACTCCAAATTGACCCCAGATGTGAGTGTGAATGTATGTGTGTGTTGGCCCTGCAAGCCTGGCAAGCTGTCCACAGACTATCCCTCCTTTGCCTGTGTCGGGTGAGATGGGGACCAGCCTTCCTGCGTAAATTAGTATTAACATTTACATTTACAGCATTTGGCAGACGCTCTTATCCAGAGCGATTTACAATTATCATTTTTAAACAACTGAGCAACTGAGGGTAAAGGGCCTTGCTCAAGGGCCCAACAGTGGTGATAGTAGGGATTGAGGGAACCGCTGACCTTCGGATCAGTAACCCATCGCCTTAACCACTAAGCCACCACTGCCCATCATTGCCCATCAGGTATGATTAACAAGAGCGTGAGTCAGTAAGTGAGTAAGTGATCTGAAATTAATGATTAGAGTTATTAGTAATTATTTTAAATTATTAGTAACACTTAATTATCACAAGTGTATAATGCTTTAATCAAAATTAAAAAATTAAAAAAATTGATGCTCACAGTTATATTAATATAAATAGGCTCAAGGCCTAATTATTGTTACACCCTAAAATGGAAAACTAAACCAGAAAAAAACCCATTCTACTTTGCTTTTTTTGTGATTCTCTGAAAAGGGGTTTCTGTATATGAAAATTCTGAGTAGTTTCAAAAACATGCTGTTAGCCACACAATGCTTATGCTCTACTCAGAGCATGTGGAGCTCACCTGCCTTGCCTTTGTTGCCTCCATGTCAGCTTTAATCATGATTATCATCATGGTTTATTTGATTGCACAGGAAATTAATATAAATAAAATGTTTTTCCTCAGATCTACTGTTGTTGTTGTTTTTAACAGTACTAGCAACTATTGAATTATTATAATTGACAATATGACAGTTTGGTTTTCTGTTGTTTGAAATTGTATTCATAAATAAATCAGTCACATAAAAATGTTATTTATTTCTGGTAAATAACTGGAAAACAATAAATAGTTTTTCCCTCTGGAAGATTATTTAACATAATAGTTCATCATTTAGCCTTGTTTATTTTTCACAAAGCAATTTTTTCAAATTATTGTTATTTTACTTGCACCTTTGATGGCACTTGTTTACCATTTCTCCATCCATCCATTTTCTGTACTACTTATTCTACTGAGGGTCCCAGAGGTGCTAAAGTCAATTACAGTTGTTTTTGGGCAAGAGGCAGGGTTAGCTGGGTCTTAGAAAACAAAACTAAATCTCTCTATAAAACAGTCCTACAAGACACTAAAAAATAGGGGCTCTACTTCTTACAAGGTATTGAAGCTTTTTTTCTGATGTTCAGTAGGACAGTATGTGTCTGTGGATGCATGATAGTGTATTTGAAATAAACTATGCACGTATCCATCTCTTGTTTTTGGTATGCCAGTATCAATTTGCACTGGATGTGAATGTTAAAGCCAAATTACTTCGTTAGGAAGGAGCCTGTATTGATTTTTTTGGTGGATGTCTTTAGAGCACAAAAAGGCTCAGCATAGGGTCAGTCAGAAATCAAGTCTTATTAGTAAACAATGGTTAAGCAAATTTATTTCTTCCTTACCTACATTTTTACATATAAGTACCATAAGGACGATATGAAGAGTTAGAGTTCAAAAACAGATAAGCGCCACTGTTTAAATTATGAGAAAAACTATTTTTTAAGGAGCTTTCCAAAAAAAACCAAAATTTTTTCCAGCAGCTTTCAAAAACTTTTTTTCAGTAGCTTTTGTTAAACCTGGTACCAGAGAACAGGCTGACCCAAATGCAAGACAGACATGACGGGATAGGTGCAAAACGTGATCCTTTATTTAAGATCAAGAGATCATGAACCATGAGAATGAAGGCGGGATCGTGGCACGACTCTGACACCAGACGACTCTCACGGACTGGCTTGAGTCTGCTCACGTGGAAGGTCCGGTGGACGCAGAGAGACCTGGGGAGTTTGAGACGCACAGACACAGGGTTAATTACCTTGGACACAGGAAAAGGACCGACAAACCTGGGAGCTAGCTTCCTTGACTGGACATGTAGGGGAAGGTCTTTTGTGGATAGCCATGCTCGCTGGCCGGGTGTGTAGGCTGGTGCCGGTTGGCGGTGGCGATCTGCCGCAATCTTCATGCGCCCCTGAGCCCTCAGGAGCAATTGTCTGGCTGCGGCCCAGACCCTGCGGCATTGCCTAACCAAGGCATGGGCTGAGGGGACTGTTATCTCTTCTTCGTTAGCCGGGAAGAGGGGTGGTTGGAATCCATGGGAGACCTGGAAAGGAGAGAGCCCGGTGGCCGTAGTAGGGAGAGAATTGTGGGCGTACTCTACCCAAGTAAGGTGCTCGCTCCAGGTAGACTGGTTCTGGGATACCAGGCATCTCAAACAGGTCTCAAGGTCCTGATTCAATCAGACACGACATCCGTGGGAAGGCCATGTATTCTGAAAACATGGGTGATTAAAGTGCGGGCGGTCTCCTTGGCTGAGGGCAGCTTGGGAAGGGGGATGAAGTGGGGTGGGGTCAATAATTAGAACCTGAGCCGGGGAAGGTGACCTGAAAAATAGAGAGAGAGTGAAACAGAACATGAGACAGGCATGATTATCTCTTCTGGCAGGATCTCAGCTTTAAAAAAAAAAAAAAAAAGCTACTGAAAAAAGGTTTTTTTGTCATAATTAAAACAATGGCACTTATCTGTTTTGGAACTCAATCTCTTCCTACACTGTATGTATGTGAAGACATCAACAGCACCTATACAAAGCAAAATTGCAAGTGATGTAGGGCAAACAAACACAGTCTTTCAAAGCTGTGTACCTACTGAGATAATGAAATAAGACAGCAGGAATGCTATTTTCAGGAGTGGAAAGCAACAAATGCACTCTTGTTATAGTTCTTAAGTGATTGGTTCACTGAGGTGGTACTTTTTTAGTATAATTAAAGACACACACATCAACATCATTTGTCTGTTCTGTGTGTGCTAAAAGAAATTCCTTGTACATACATCGCCTTGGCACTGCAATTGGGAATAAAATAGTTTGGTGTGCGCCACATACGGTATAACCCTATTCAACACAATCAGCAGCAGGGTGTTTGTTCTGGTGTGTTGGGGCACAGACTGAGAGGCGAATTTGTGAAGCGTGTATCTTTCTCCAGAATTGATAACTCCCACTTTAAAATTCAAAAACGTGCTTTTATTTGAGAACCATTTACATGAATGGCATGAATGAACTGAATAATTTAGACTAATCTGCCAAATCTTTAAACATTTTAGAGGAAAATGCTAAAAAAAAATTTAAGTCTGGCCAGCTACCAGGTACAGATGCTGGTAGATGGAAATAGAACATATATTATTGCTACTAATGCAATAGTGCACACCAACATTTGTTGACTGTTCATTCAAGTAATCAAAACAATGGAAAATAACTTGATTGATCAGGTCAGGCTGGGTTTGAAAGCAGAGAGCTGGTCACTTTAAACTGGATCTTTCAGAATCGTGCTCTACAAATGCTTAACACAAATGTTATAATGTTGCACTAGTAGTGGTAATTCAGAATGAGTTTCCATATCTTTTATAGCAGGATGTATTAACTTAAGACATTATTTCTACTTTAAGCAGCTACAGCCTATAAATACTGATTATACATGATAACATGAAAGAGGTTTATTTGCTAGAGAGTGGTGAGAGCGTTTCTGTGTGTTGTTTGCATGCACCCCCCCTGTGCTTGTGTGGGTTTTCTATGAGTTTTCTATGCACATTAGGTTAATTGTCCCTAGGAGTGAGGGTGAATGGTTGTATGTGTAGGCCTTGCAATGGAGCTGTTCATGGTGTACCTCACCTTTGCCCAGAGTTGGGCTTGATAGGTTCCAGCCTCCCTGCGACCCTAGTAGGATTGAATGAATGAATGAATAAATGAACGGCAAATGAATGAATGAATAAATAGATAGTCAGTGTTTGTTAAATGTATTAATTTAATAATTTATTCATTATTCATTCACTGCATTATGTTAACTAACCAGCTCACTTGATTGTTATTTAGGTGTACAATCACATGGGAAAAAGAAACAAAAAGAACATATTCATAAGAAAAAAATTAACCAAGCAAATGTTTTAACCTCTTTGATATAGGTGGAGCCTGTCTTATTTAAAACTGACATCTTGGGCCAAGTGGTCTTTTTGCTACTGGAGTCCATGGTGTATGCTAAGATCTAAAAAAGCTCTTTAGGGAATTCAGGAAAAGAACATTGTGAATGCCTATAAGCCTGACAAAATATGCAACAAATAAAGGCCCGGTGGTAGGTTGTGGGCTTACTGATCCGAAGGTTGGGGGTTCAAGCTCCACTATCACCAAGTTGTCACTGCTGTCCCTCCAGTGCAGCTAACTAGGCTATCAAAGGCCAGCCATTTCTCTCACTGTCTGTGGTGAGAGTCATAAAAAGGAACCATTGCTGTCATTTGTCAGGAGTAGGACACTGGGTTTCCGTCAGTATGTTTCTGCCCTGCGATGGCCTGACGAGCTGCCCAGGGTTTACTCTTCCCTCACCCCGAGTTGGCTGAAATGGGTGCCAGCCTCTTCTGAAGTAATTCAGAAAATTAATGAATGAATGCATAAATTAAAAACTGTTACTTTTTGACAATGATGATAATGAATATGATAATTCCAAGAACTCAAAATGTTCTGTTCAGCAATTGTAGCCGAATCCTGCAGCTGTTGGTGTGAAAGTGCCTATGCCTACACTCAGAAAGAGACTGGCCAAATTTGATCTGCCTGGAGGCAGGCCAGAAAAAAATACTTTGCTGTCAAAAAAACAACATAAGAGCTCAGTTTGGAAGTCACCATATAGGCAAAGCCACACCTTTTGGAATAATGTCTTCAGGAAAGATGAATCTAAGGAAGTGTCATTGGCCATAGTCACAGAACACTGTGAAGTATGGTGGTGGAAATGTTATGGTTTGGGGTTGCTTTGCTGCCTCAGGGACCTGGCAGCATGCAGTCATTATTTCAAGTATGATTTCTGTATTACATGAAATACTACTTGAAGATAATG
Source organism: Neosilurus hyrtlii (assembly GCA_028564935.1). Taxonomy (NCBI): domain Eukaryota; kingdom Metazoa; phylum Chordata; class Actinopteri; order Siluriformes; family Plotosidae; genus Neosilurus; species Neosilurus hyrtlii. The sequence continues at coordinate 20,588,060 of JAOUQZ010000044.1, forward strand.
TAATGCCATCTTTACAAAAGTTAAACAAGTTAAAAAGTATAATGATCCTAAGCACACCAGCAAATCTACCAGGGAATGCTTCAGAAAGATGCACTGAAATTATATGAGAATATGATATGCTTGTTAACGTGGCCATACTGAGGAGAGCAGTAATACACCAAACAGTGGCAAAACTGTCAGATCCCAGAACTAATTGTGTGCTGCTTGCTACAAATCAATAAAAGTCACATTTGGTGGGAAAAGGTCTAGTTTGTGAAAATAAAATGTATGTGACCCATCACACTGAATCAGGCATTAAGTCATCTGGGCAGGTTTTCAGCTATGAGAAAGAAAAAGACTGCGGCCCTAAAAAGAAAAGAAACAGTCATCAGAAATAAGCCTGCAAAGAAAACAAAGAAATCGTCTTGGTTAGCTTGCAAGGAGTTAAGTTGAGCATGTTTGGTTCAAGCAGGTGTCGCCACCTTAATAAATCCTGACCGTGCCCACTCTTTTTATTATTGCCAGTTATCTAGAGAAAACAATATGAATGTAATTATTACACCCATTCATGAGTCATTCGAACTTGTTTGGTCAGTTTTAGATGGATTTTCTGTTTGGAAAATGTGTATATTTTCTGCATCTGGTAAAAAGTGTATTTTGGTGTTGTTGTTGTTGTTGTTGTTGTTTGTTTGGGTTTTTTTTTTGGTTTGTTTTTTCATCAAACTTTTTGCAGCTTTTGATACTACAGATTTGCATAAATATTAAAAATAACTGTTAGCATGATTCTTTTAATGTATTTGAATAATGTCATGATGTTATTTTTAATATAGAGTGGTTTTTGAAGTACATTGGTTCTTAACTTTGTAACCCGTTTTTGTCAAAATTATCCATTTTGAACTCTCCTAAATTCCCTGCACAAAATAGGCCATATCCTAGCAAACGAACATGCTACATAAATGTTTTAGGTACTGAAATGGAGCTTACTGAGATAACAATATAGAAATATACTCAAATTCATATAGCCTAAAATGCTGATTTGATGTGATGGGTTAAATATATCCTTGCCATCTAATACTTACTTTATTAGATCGGGGGTCGGTGGGGTGAAGAATGCCCATCTGGTGTGATTCTGCAGAAGAGCTACTGTAACACAAATTGCTGAAAAAGTTAATTCTGCCAATGATAGAAAGGGTGAGGACTGGTGGCTTAATGGTTAGCACTCCCATCTCACAGAAAGCCGGCTCTGGGTTAGAGCCTTATGCCTGGCTGTGGGTGTTTCTCTGTGAAGTTTGCATGTGTGGATTCCCTCCAGGTACTCCAGCTTCCACTCACAGTCCAAAGACATGCACACTAGGATAATGGGCTGTTCCAAATTGCACAAAGGTGTGAATGTGAGAGTAAATGGTTGTGTGTGTTGGTCCCGCAAAAGTTTGCCAAACTGTTCAGGGTATAACCTGCCTGTGCCTAGAGTCAGCTGGGATAGGTCCAGTGTTCCCACAACCCTTATAAAGAATTAAGCAGTTCAGAAAATCAAATAAATTGAAATAAGAGAAAGGTGTCAGAACCCACAATGCATCACAGCTTGCTGCTAAGAGGGCTGATATTACTTTTACATGATCATCAGCTCAAACACCCACTTGCAGTGGCTTCTTTCAGCAGGATAATGTGATCCATATCTATTGGTGTGTAATAATTTGAATAGATGCTATTCTACACAGAACAGAGAGACCCAGGCCAGCACCTATCGGACTTCTGCAAATTCAGTAGTTTTCAAGTTTTAAGTTTTATTGTCATATGCAGGTGATAGTGGAATATGATTACGACCAATGAAATTCTTGAACTCAAAGCCCCCTCAGTATTGCACGTAAAGAAACAAATATTGCACATAAAGTAAAATTTAAATAAAATTTACAGTAAAATATGATGTGCACATGTACAGTGTGAACAATGAGCATTTAAATTGTCATGCAAAAACTGCTGTGTGCAAATTGTACGGTATTTCAGCAGTTCAGTGGCCTGGTGGCTTGAGGGTACAAACTGTCCCTGAATCTGCTGGTGCAGGTTTGGATACTCCTGTACCCTCTGCCTCACGGCAGGTGTGTGAAGTGTGTCTGGGGTGGCTGGGATCAGAGAGGATCTGCTGCGCAATATATGGACAAGATAAGGAAAATATTTAGTATATGGACAATAGAAAAGGATTCCACTGTCAGTTAGTACTTCCCAGAAGAAGCTCATACAGGATAATATTTCAATGTAAAGTGTATTTTTTGCCAGTGATTACGTCAGCAAAAAGAATCCTTAAACTTTATTAACTGGTGATAAACTTGCCTTGCATACATTTGTGGCCTGATGACTGAAGTGTGACCTTGTGAAAATGAGAGACAATCTGTTGCTTCTTGTTCTATTCAGTATGAACTCAGTAGTCCTCTACGGCCTAGTGTAATCAAAAACAATTGGTGGAGAAAAAAATTAACATTAAGTACAGTGGGTTATTAGAGTTGTTGGTAATAATATAATTCCAGGAGGTGAAATTCTGGGGATATTGGTTTGTAATTTGTTAATAATTTTTGTTTATTATTATTATTATTATTATTTTAATTAGCTGTAAAACTACAGCTCAAACTTGAAGGGTTAGAGTCTAATAACGGATGTGAAAAATCTCTTGTGAATACAAGATGAGTTATTGGGCTTGATGGCCAATCAGGCAGCCTGTTGTACAGTCTAGAACAGCATGAGAGTGTGACTGTTGCCGTGTTTCCGCTTTACAGCAGGAGGTTTATGGATTTGACATGCAAAGTGATGGCACAAAGAGTGAGTCTGCTCAGCCTGTCATATCACAAGAGGATTTGACATTTCTCTGTTTCCCACCAATAGTGCTTCCTGTCAATAAATGACAGCTCCTCCAGGCCAGGGGGTCTCACTTCCCTACTCGTTCCCAGCATGGTGTAATGCTCTCAGCACACCCTCAAGCAGGCTTTATCTAGATGAGGAACATGACCACATATGACTGTGATTGCTTAGAAATTTATGATCACACTTTTTTCAATCACTTCTCAACATTTCTTACGTCTTTTCTCATGACATCAGCAACTTTTCCCACTGGCATATGCCCAGTAGCACAAGCATTCATACTTGCATGTATACAGGTTACTATTAATTCATTTTCCAAGCCGCTTAATCCAAATTCGGGTCGTGGGAAGGCTGGTGTCCATCTCATTTAACTCTGGGTGAGGGCAGGGTACACCATGGACAGCTCGCCAGGCCATTGCACGTCCAGTTTACTATCTATCTTGACCCAGTTCATGACCAAAAACACAAGTGAAGCTGACAAGTTACTTTTTCTACATTACTATCTACTTTTTCTACTGTACATTTCCACTACACATCCTCTTTACCTGAGACCACTTGTTTCTTCCTCAGCGTATATTCTTCTTCTGCTTAGTATTACATGTATATTATGTATTTATTCATTCATTCATTCTCTGAACTGATTATTCCTAATTAGGGTTGCAGGGAGGCACAATCACAATGATTCTTCATTTGGGGGCAGCCGTAGCCTAATGGATAGAAAAGCGGCTTTGAGACTGAAAGATCGCTAATTTGATTCCCAAACCAGAAGGAAAATGTGTGGCGATGGGGAAGTGAGGTTCACCTTCCCTTCCTCCACCTTCATGTCTGAAGTGGCCTTGAGCAAGGCACCTAACCATCAACTGCTCATCGGGTGCACCCAATGTGTGTGGCAGCCCACTGCTCCGAGTGTGTGTGCTCACTGTTAACCTGTGTGTGTGCTCACTTTAGATGGGTTAAATGCAGAGGCAATAATTTTCTTGTGGGATTAATTCAGTATAGCAAAATAAATGTACAAAAATCACCAGGAACAAATGAAAGTTGAACTATTTCTACTGTGCTGTGTAGATTTATTAGACTTTAATAGCTCATCTATAACGCAAAGAGATTGACAGTAACATTAGTTCAGGCTGATTGGAACAGTGGGATAGTCCTCATTTGCTGAAAAGTCATATGAACTCAGCTTGACCTGTGGACCCTCTGTTTTCACCACTGGCAACTTGGCTCCAGGCTCTATCAAAATCGCATGCTGAAAATGACATAGAGGAGACTGCCTATTGCATTCTTGTATGTTTGAAGAAGTCCAACTGATTTTTGTCTAAATTTGAACAAGTCTTTTCTTCTCAGGATCTGCATCAATGATGTTGGGAAGAGGGAAAAGCAAACATGGCAGTTTTAGGAGAACAAGTAAGAGTAACGAGTCCGTGCTTTAACCTGCTTACTCACAACTTTTACTGTTCTGTTAGGAAAGCTTAAAGTTGTATTCAGAGCCATACTTCCACTGAGGCAATGTTTGAAAGGGGAACAGATGCACTTATAGCTTTAGATGGAATATTTTAAGAGGAAGGTTTGGGGACACTGGAAAGAGCCTCAAGGCACCAAGCCTCCACTCAGGATTACACTGCTTAGAAGGAAATTGTTAGAGAGGGGGAAAAAGGGAGGAGGAAACAAGGGAGGAAAAGCGCCTATGGTGGCACAGATGGCTGCTGAAATAAGTGTGAGTGCTCTAGTTTAGGATGCCATTAACTGCACACGTCTGCAGCAAAATGCCAAGACTCAGACTATAGCACCTGCTCTGTACCCACTTCTTCCTTACCTCCATAAGAGGGGTCATGTACCTAGGGCTTTTGGAAAATCTGATCTGTACTAAAAAAAATTTCCAAGGATAAATTGTTCACGTTTTCATTAAAACTTTTGGTCTCAGTTGTATAAATGACTCATTTTCACAGGCGCAAGATTAAAAAACAAAGTGAATATCTCTAACAGTTGGTGGATATAGTTAGAACCATGTTTTTTGAAAGATTATAACACCCCATTAAAACAAAGCCAGAGCAAAAATTTAACCATTTCTGTTCAGACAGAATTTCAAATGCTTGCAAAGTCAAGCTGCAAACATTTATTTAATATTGCTCTTTATAGTAATATCATTAGTGTTTTTTTTCTCTAATATTTCATAAATGATCTCTATGACTGATATAACTAACTGCACTGAGCCTAGTTTTATTAGTGTGCCTGGTGAATCAACAATGTTATTAGGCTGTCCGTATGTCAAGATGAGATATATATATATATATATATATATATGTAAATCAATTGTACCCTTCTGCAAAGGTCATAAAAAGAAATTGCATCTCAATATTATCTGTACTTGGCATGAATATATATTTTTGGTAACACTGTTAGTGTAGTTCTTAGCAGCAAAGTACAGTTGTGCAAGAGAAAATCTTCACCCCACAGTGTGGGTTGGCTATCACTTCCCTCTAGTGGACAGATTTTTTTCTTCTACAACAACAACTGTTATTATTATTATTATTATTATTTTTTTTTTTTATATTTGTTGTTGTTATTATTGTTATCATTATTATTAATATTATTATTATTATTAATTATCATTTGTAACAAGTCAAATCTCAGCCAGTGATGCTAATGATTAATATATATATATATATATATGTATATATGTGTGTGTGTGTGTGTGTGTGTGTGTGTGTG
>JAOUQZ010000044.1:20633758-20648834 GCA_028564935.1 Neosilurus hyrtlii
ACGCCCGAGCTGGGAATCGAACCCAGGACCTTCTTGCTGTGAGGCGGACGTGCTAACCACTACGCCACTGTGCCGCCTATATATATATATATATGTATGTCATATAAATGCACACACACACACACACATATATAATGTCGGCATATATTGTTTTCTCGAAGACAAGAAAAGAGGTGTTTTTTCCCTGCTTTTTATAAACATAAACATTTAATAACATAATGGCATGCTATTTATTCAGATTTATCTGTTATTTTAGAGGAAAAATTATATAGCCAATAAAAAAGTGTTATAACCATTCACTGTGCTAACTAGAAATATCTACAGTTATTCAGGCAGACCATGGGTGAATTGTCACTGTTGAAGCAAAGCTCTCTTTGTTTACAATAGAGATATATTTATGGTCTTGTAGCAAAATAGCCAGATATTGCCTCTATCAACTGCCCCATTGAAAAGGGCATTTTAACAAATTGTTTCTATTAAGACAGGCCATAAGAGCGGATGAAAGTGCAGTGTTGAGTGTTTTAATTAAAATGTAACTGCAAAAATTACTTGCTTGACAAGTTACTACCCAAACTGAATGAAAGCCAAAAATAGGATGATAGAACAAACAAAACATGACAACAGAACAAACAAATTACATTCCTGGTTATGTGAAACTAATGCCTTTTTCAGAATACTTAACTGTGATGTACTGTATAATCTATAGTGTGTGTGCAGTATTATGATGCACTGTATTGAACTTATTAAATAAAAAGGTTCAGATTTGCTAACGATATTTTACTAAAGTAACCTACCCTGCATCATTACCCACAGTGCACCCTCTTTGAAAATCAGACCACTATTTTGTTTCTGGTGTTCATGGCATAGCTGATTGCTATTGACAAATTCTATACTGTAATCCGTAATTAATAAAAATAAATAAATTTATATATATATTTGCGTGTGTGTGTGTGTGCATATATATAGTTGCAAGTTTAGCTAAATGAGTGTCACTGATAAAATTCTGTAAGGTGAGGTGCCTATTTACTTTTCCTATGTCTCTGTAAGCAAAAGAAAATGAAAGTGATTGGTGATGAGAAACCATGAATAGGAAGTGAACCATCAATGTGACCTAATGCGACTTAATTCATATTATTCCGGAGCGGTCACATACGTATTTTTGGGGTGCAGCAGTGGTTTGAAAATTGTGGCCCGCTCCATCATGATGCTGATAAAGTCGCAAGGTAGTGCTTTGTGTAAGAGCCAAAGTAAGCTGAAAATGGTTTACCCGGACGAAAATGCAATATCGCCAAAATACATCCTTCAAAACATAATCTTCAACATGACCAAGTTTTAATATCCATAAACACAATCTATCCATGCTAAAATACTCATTTAAAAAAGGGTTCCATGTTCAAGTGGAAATATCCACTAATTTAACTGATTTTCAGTCCGCTTTTATGATGCCTCTGGGTATTTCCTTATTATACATATTTGGTACCAGAATGTGACATCAAAACAGATATGACTCGGTGTAAATAGAACTCATCTGTTGCCAGCAAGACGCTAGAAAGATATCGCTGATTGGTCAAGAGCCAAATTCATTTAGTGTATGAATGCTGGGAGTTTTAAATGCGGACATTCAGAAAAGGGTTCTGTAACTGTAATTGCTATTGTCTCAAACGTATAATTTTTTGATGAGCGATATACAAAGTGATGTAACTCAGTCATACCTCATTTTGAAGCATATTCAATTCTCTTTCTAAATATAAGAATGTCTCAGTATGTCTCATTTTCTACTTAATCCGTATTATGCTTTTTAAATATAATACATATTAAATTTTGTTTTCTGTGCCTTCAGAAAATGAACCATAAGAGACAGAGCCAAAGTATCAGTTTCCTTCTGATTCAGCAGACTGACTATACCGCCCTTAAATCACTATATTTCAACAAATTTGAATAAATATAATGAACCATAGTTGTAATTAATTACCATTATCTTTGTCACTGATTCAGTATGTTTATACTGTCTACACAATATTTAGTGGTTTAGCCTCACTCTTGCTCCAGTGTGCTGTTGGTTCAGCCTGGATTAATAGTTCAGACTTGGCTACGTGAAGGGGCCAACAATGCCCCTGTGTTGTTAACTCAGACTTCTTGCTTGGTGGAGGATTGGCATGATGTGTGTGCCTGTGCACCTGATGAGGCATAGCACTTATCATAGCAATAGAATGAAAAAATGTGGTCTAGTCATTGATCACATGTCTCTTGGCTATCAGCATGCTGTCTGTACAAGGGATATGGAGATGGACTTGATGGCTGTTAAAACTTTATGAGGCATGACAAAAGCATTCTGATAAATTAAGAAACCTCTTAATATGTTTCTGTCTGTTTTATATCAGTTTGATAAGTTTATCTTGAGTATTAAACATATGTGTGTAACTGCATGACGTCCTCTTTTGCTTGAGATTTTAACTGCAAGCTACTTTACTGAGAGGTTTATCCTCTTCCACGCTGTTAATAAGAAAGATAGTATTTCTGTGTTTTTTGTTTTTGTTTTTGAGGGGTGTGAAAGCTGTGTCAGTCACAGTCAGGTGTCCAGAGCTAGTGTTTTTAAGCTGTATGTGCTCAATATCCTTTGCTGCATAAGGAGAGAGCACCATGCTGTCACCCACTAGGCAAACCCTTAAAATAGCTGCTCACCTACTGGCTCAAGCGTTAACTTTCCATGTGAGGAGCAATAGCTTATTCCGCCTGTGCAGCGCTTCTCGCCAAGACGACTGGACATGGACATCTCCCCTGACCTTCAGCAGTCTCAACCCACATCAAAGAGCATTGTAGACTGCAGTATAACACAGCCTGTTGGAATATTTATGCCTCAGTCTAGTGTATAAACAGTGCAAAAATCAACAGTAGATGCTTAAGGGAATGAAAAGAAGAAATTCAGAGCAAAAGTCAAGAACATTAGATTGTTAAAACGAGACAGAGAGAGAATGCAGACAGCAGAGAAGAAGAAATGGAACGATGGAGAGATTAAGAGGCAGCTGAACCCTTCACAATGCCCACTCAGTTTGACTTTTTTCACACCCGTGAATGAGCCGAGAACCTGATCTGTCTTGGAATTAGCAAACCATAATGATAAAACACAAGGAATGTGAGCACTCAGCTCTCTCTCTCTCTCTCTCTCTCTCTCTCTCTCTCTTTCTGTCTCTCACTCTCTCCTTCTCTCTTTCCCTTTTCTCTCTGTCTTCTTTTGTCTTCCTGCTCTTTCTCTCTGTATCTCTCTTTTTTTCTTTCTTTGTTTTTTTTTATATCCATAAAAAATAAAACCCTCCTTGTTTAAAAAGTTTATAATCCATTATAGTGCAGGAGCTCTGCTCTATTTTAGATTAAGGGCCAAATAACTTAATCTTGTGGGAGATCATAGAGTTTTGCCTGCTGCAGTGATAAATAAATGGTGTCGTAAGATTTCAGAGACTATAAAAAGCATCATTTTGTAGAGCATGGCTGAAGAGAACGTGAACATGTTGTGTCGCATCGGGAGACGGGATTCAGACCAGACAGCAGTGAGCACAATGAACTCTTGAGCCAGCATTACACCTGAGAGTATGCCCATGATACACACACACACACGTTTTTGTGTGACATTTGGTCCAAATAAATATGATAAATATTTAGGCACTACTTAAAAGCAGAGCTCCAAAAATGTTTGCATTCATTCATTACTGTCTTTTCAGTGGTATCCGAAAAACTTATTTATCCTTAAGAAGAAAAAACCTTTGGCTTAACAAGAAAATTTTCTGCAAAGTGCAAGTGCACTCAGCATGTGTTGGGGTTCCTATGTGTGCACATGAGCATGGACAACAGAATTGAGCTCACTGCTTCATGACCTTTGCATAATATGCATCTCCTCTATAATTCCTGTAGAGATTTGAGGCATAATTTCTAATCCATAGTCTGATGATTGTTAATGTAAAAAGAGTCATGGCCTACTCTTCATTGGTTATTGACTCACATTATTCACAGACACTCTCTAAATTCGCCTAATAAACAGCAGGTTTGGGTAACCTGTGGCTGTAATTCATGTTTCATCTTAGATTAGCATTGATTAGCATTGAGACAATAGGCTAATGGCCTGGTTTTCATTTGGTTCTTCAAAGTTTTCTCTTCTTCACCATCTGTCTGCCCCAGAGGAATGACGAGAACAAATAAATGTGAAACAGTGGTCTCGAGAGACCGGAGAAAGGCGAACTGCTCCGAGCCTCTGGAGAGAGATCTTTTAAGGCCACCGGTATTGTTCTATTTTCTTTGAAATACTGTCCCTCTGGAGAACTGCATATTTAGTAAGTGGCCTGCAGGCATAGGCCAACATTGTCATCTAGAACAAAATGCTGCAGTAGAGGTCCCTGTGGAGAGCCTTGTGTACATTACAGGAGCTGAGACAGCATCCTAAGCCTGAGGGTCAGGAGAGGCCTGTGTTCAAGATGAGGCAATTGTTTAAGGTCACTGGGATGAAAGCTACTGTCTTGTTTCCAAAGCTTTCCTCTTTTGTTGCAATCACTATGGTTTTTTCCATCTTTTTCATTTTGGGAAAGTCTGAAAATAATACTAAAGTAGCAAAATGTTGGGCATAAAAAGTCGAGAAAATAAATAATAAGTTGGGAAGATAGAAAGCTTGTTCTGTCAATAAAGATGATATTTGAAAAAAGAGTGATGGAAATAATTTTTTAAAAAATAGATTATGACATATGGGACAGCATGGTGACTCAGTGGTTAGAACAGTCACCTCTCAGCAAGAAGGTTCTGGGTTCAAACATTTCAAAGTGGCGTGTTCTTGTTTTCCACCTGCCTGCGTGAGAGAAAATGTCCCTGCAGAAGGGTTTCCTCCATGTTCTCCCACAGTCCAAGGACATGTAGATTAGGTCAACTGGTTACCCTAAATTCTTCATAGATGTGAACATGATTGTGTGAATGTCTGTTCGCCTCTGTGTTAGCCCTGTGATCTTTTCAGGGCGTACCTACTCTACCTCTCACCTGAAGTCAGTTGGTATTGACTCCAGCTTACCTCGTGCCCCAGGTGTATATGTGGTATTTATCCCATGGATGGACATTGCATTATTTAGCACTGTAGCTAGATATATCTAAAAATAAACGTGCAAACGCTCATGTACCCTTACATCAGACAAAGAAACAAAGCTTTAGTTTTATTACTGAACACTGTTGAACTGACCAGGATAATGCATTTATTGAACATGACTGAATGATCCTCGCACCTTACATTTTGTTGCTGTTTTCTCTTCGCCTGAATATTGGATATTGGTAAATATTACATGGGAATGGCGTGATCTGATCTTGGGATTAACAATGATTTGCTATAAGTGAGGTGGATGTCCCTAAATAGTACATAGTACATGGGAACATTAAGCACAAAAGCACACTAAAAGGAGATTTTTACTCCCATGATGGCAGACCAATCAGATTGCTCTGTTCCTCTGTATATGCTAACAGGTTTTCCATCTTGGGGACTGTTCAGTGCCTTCGGAGAATAATTGTTATAGTCTTTTTGCCTTCATTATTTTTTGCCTTTTTTTTTTTTTTGAGGATTTTTTCAGACTCATTCACATTTTCTTAGGAAGACATTTAAGAAAATAATTTTTAGATTGAGAAATGTTTCTGTATGTACCCAGAAACAGATTTAGTGTAGTGTGCAGAGGGGACTCATGAAAGATTCATGATGTGTTTGTGTGCATGTATGAGAATGCATCGCCTGTTTATGCCTCATTTGTAAAACTGGCCATTGATAATGAGGCTTAGTGTTTAGTGGCAGAAGGAGCCTGATTTAAACAATACAAATAAGGTTATTTCTGCACGAGAGAACCATTGGCTTTCCTTCACATTTAGGCAGATCTCACAGGACAGGCAGTGCTGCAGGTTAACCTGGTTGCTTGGACTGAGGGCTCTGTCTCAAAGCTTAGAAACAGGTTTAGATTTAATATTATGCTACTCTATGTTTGCTTCCTAAAGAGCCACTTGACAGGAGCCCATATGTTGTGTTGTCAGCACCTATATAAGCATATAGTAACCTTCTACTTTATCATATAGCGGTGGGTAAATATGCATGTGCCCTTTTCTACTGCAAATGGTTATTAATATGAATAGAATGGAAATTAGCAGCAGCAGTGAATGTGTTGTTGTGACAAAGTGAACCTGTTTAAGGACAGGCATTCAAGATGTGGTGCTGGGTAGTAGCATTACTACAAGTAAGAAAGCTTTGAGTTTAGAATGGTGGAGGAGTCATTTGTTTTTGTTAGCAACTGAACAGTAAAGTACAATATATGGACAAAAGTTTATGGATGCCTTATCCTCACATCCATATAATTCCCCATAAAGGGGAATTAATTTCCCCTTTACTGGAACTAAGGGACATCCAGCCTGTTTTAGAATGACAGTGCCCTTAATGTTCACAGTATGAGGTCCATGAAGACGTAGTTGATCGAGGTTGGGATAAACGAACCCTAGTGTCCTACACAAAGCTCTGACCTCAATTCCAAACAACCTCAATGCCTGAAATCAGTAATCGTACATCAGAGTCTGACCTGACTAGTGCTCTAGTGGCCAAATGAGCGGATCACAACAGTTATGCTTCAAACCCTAATGAAAAGCCTTCCCAGAAGAGTGGCTAAATCTGAAACCGGGTGTTCAAAACTTGGGCTTGGCTGGTCATTCATGTTGTTTGGTAATGTCAAAGATACATTTATTTAAATTTAAATTATTATTATTATTATAAATGGAAGAGAGGTACAATGTTTATATAGTAACCCCCCCCCCCCGACACACACACACACACACACACAAAAAATGAGTAGCTACATATTAATTATCCTGCTAGAGACCTTGGAATTTAATATCCTCTTTCTTAGTTTTATTTGAGCAGACACTAGCAAAATACAGGCTTATACCTGATTTATTGACATTGATTTAACAGCCTGCAAATGAGCATCACTTTACTGTTCTGAAATGTTGTTTGTTTGTTTTGTTTTTTTTTACACCTTCCAGATGTTTGTTCTTTTTTGCTGCATTTCGAACCACTACTGACTGGACCTAAACCAGACTTTTTGCTCTGTGCCGCTCTGTGCTAATATGCTTATTTTCCGCTGTTCTCCTGCACTGGTTGTTTAGGTTCATTCATCTATATTGTATATGTGATTTTATGTGATTCTGGGACGATTCAAAAGAAGAAAGAAGAAGAAAATCACTGCAGGCTTTCTCATCTCAACTTCATTACTTACTCTGTGTGTGTGTGTGTGTGTGTGTGTGTGTGTGTGTGTGTGTGTGTGTGTGTGTGTGTGTGTGTGTGTGTGTGTGGTGAGGTTCTAAGTTTTTTGTGTGGGAAAAGACCAGAGTAGACATATCAGATACCTCATTTGCATAGCAATATGCCCTGATTCCTCTCGTGCCACAAGTGAATCTTATGTCATTATACTGTCTCACTTCCTCCACACCGACTCTCCCACTCATATTTCCCATATTTGTATGCATCTCTTTCTAGAAGATTTTGTTATATGTTTTCCCAAAGAATTTGTAAAAAGCAATTTTACTGTTTCTTTCTTTAATGTTTTTTGATGTCTGAGCTCAGAACAAAACCAAGATGACTTCATTATGCATATTCTCTACAGCAGTTTAGCCCTGACGCTAACTTGCATGATCATTCTTAACGCTGACACAGAAGAAATCTCCATGGAATGCTTAGCACGTCACCTGACCAACTCCTAGTTGGATTAAATCAAAGATATTTAGAATTTCTTTCATCCCCATCATACACTGTCAGGAAGGATGAGAAAACAACCAAAACAAAGGGTGGGGGTTGATGGTAAAACAAACAGATCCAGGGAGAGGAAAGAGAGAAGGAGGAAAATTAAAGAGAAAAGAGGAAGGAAACAGAGAGCAGAGATCAGTGCTCTGTAGTTAGTGATGTGGCAGTGTATATCTGTGTCTGCACTCTGTGGTCCTTGGTTAGTGTCACACAGTGCTAGCTGGAGACAGGGGCTTGGCTCACAGCCAGCGGGGCTTTTTTGGGCCCACAGTTTACTCCAGTATAAAACACATTATCATTAGAGAGCTGTAAGGGCACAGTGTTCCATGCTTTCGAAAAGTACAGCATTTTGATGTGTGGATGTGTTTAGGGACAGTGCCCGCTACACTAATAGGTCCCATCAGTTGCTGTGGTCTCGCCTCAGGTTCTACACCAGAATATATATATATATAATGGTGTAGAACCTGAAGTGATGCACAATGACACACACATTACACAGTGCTATTATTCTCATGTGATTTGGTCAGGGCCAATTCACAACTCAATTCACAACACAACTCACATTTGTGTGTGTGTGTGTGTTTGTGTAGGAAATGACCTGTTCCTGGTGGCTGTACATGAGCTTGGTCATGCATTAGGTTTGGAGCACTCGAATGACCCCACAGCCATCATGGCCCCCTTCTACCAGTACATGGACACAGAAAACTTCAAACTGCCTCATGATGACCTGCAGGGCATCCAGAAGATTTATGGTAAGAGTTTTAACCTCTGTCAGATTGACTAATGGTCAGTCAATAACTTTGCCACTGTAGATCAGTAAGGTCATTCATCTGGAAAAGTGCAGGACATTTGATTGCAAACCCTTTCTTTTCCCAGATTAAAACATTGTACTAGTTTCTTATGGTTGTAGCATCATAATTTGGCTTGATGTTTTCCTAGATACAGTAACTGAAGGATTCAGCTCAGTGCAGCAGAGACAAGTTCAGTATTCTGTTTAGCCATTTTACCCGTTTGATTTTTTTGTTTTTAAGAAGCCACAAATTTCATTACTGTTCAAGAGAAAACATGGATGTTCATGATTTTCAAATTGTCCTGTGTTTAGTAAATTTTCAATATCTTAATGAGTTACACTTTGTAAGCAAGAGTGAGATTTTAATTTTTTATTTTTTTTGTATGTTAATCTTTGACACTGAAAGAATGATGGACCTTTCCAGCATGTGCTTGTAACGTTCCTAACATGTCCGTATTTGGAATTTTTTTAAAAATGGATTGAAATAAAAAAAAAATGGATTAAGTGACGCATAAAAGTTAGGACTAATAGGTCAGAGAGCAACACGAAAGACAAAGAAGGACAATTTCCGCATTCATTAAATAGATAGTCCAAGCCAACTAGGTCAGGACAGGACTTCACAAGGTTAGTGTTTCCTTTCACCCCTTGCCCTCTTTCCCCTGGTTTCCTTTCTCCGCTGTACTCTGCCCTTCCTATACAACTGCAAGGGCAGGTCAGAATTTGGACTCCTTAGTTATATGTTCACATCCTCAGTACAATCCCACCTCCTCTCTACACGTTTTGCTTTTCCTCTCCTATTTCCTTTCCAGCATTTCTTCTTTAGAGAGGTGCTCCACTCCATAGAAACAGGAAGAGGTCTGACGCAGAAGATTGGGGTGTTAGATAAAAGTCACAAATAGCTTATGGAGCATGTACAAGACAGACTCACAAATCTGACTCTTTTCCATCAGCGCTTACAGCAACAGGAAGCAGAGTAGACATGTAATTTACTTGGAGTTCAACTTCAGGTTAATAATCGTGAATATTATTTACTGATGCAAAACAGCCCTGTTACATAGTTATATTGTGGCAGGAAATAATAATTTCTTAAAAATCACTTTTACGTGAGCTTGATTGGGAAACCTGTTGAGCTTTGCATATTAATCATTCATTCATTCATTTGCCCGTCGCTCAATCGTACTAAGGTTGCAGGGAGCCTGGAGCCTCTCTCAGGTGACTCTGGGTGAAAGCGGGTTAAAGCCTGAACCGCTCACCAGACCATAGCAGGGCCAACATACACACACTGTTATTCACACTCACACTTAGAATTGGAGCAACCAGTTAGCCTAATGTGTATGTCTTTGGACTGTGGGAGGAAACCGGAGTACCAGAGTAAAGCACGGGGAAAATATGTAAACTCCACAGATAATGTCGTCACTGAGCCCGGGACTTGCACCCAGTACCTTGTTACCACTTCGCAGCCGAGCAATCCCCGGATTTGTAAATTAGTTATCTTAAATCAGCAGATATACATTGTCGCACTTTTCTTCCCAATCCATCTATTCAACACAGTAAATTAATTTTAAATCACATGTACACCTGATCATCATGCCTGTATGTGGGACTTACCCAAACTAATGGCACAGTGTTGGAACACACACTTGTATACAATGTGTTTATGTGCTATATCATTTCAATTTTCCTTGGAACTAAGGGGCCCAAATCTGTTCCAGCATGACAATGTGAGGTCATTACTGTTTTGTTGGCGTGGAAAAAATTGAGCGGGCTACATGAAGACCTGACCTCAGCCACACTGATCACATTAGCGATGAACTAAAACAATGACCATGTGTCAGGCCACCTCACTTGACATCCGTGCCAGGCCTCACTAATGCTCTTGTAGATAATGAGGCACACATCCTCACAGCCACACTTCAAAATCTAGTGGAATGCCTTCCTAGAAGAATGGAGGTTATTATGAAAGCAAAGGGGGACTAATTCTGGAATGGGGTGTTCAAAAAGTACATATGAGTGTGATAGTGAGATGTCGACATACTTTCAGCCATATAGTGACTTCACAGTTGTAGATCTGATTGTGAAACAAGTGTAAGTTGTTTGATAAAAACAATGGTTGACTCCACAGAAAGCAGCAGTAGGTGGGACCTGCTACTAGCAACAATATAGTTGTTCAGAGCTTTAGGCATATGCACTGCTGATGTTTGTAATTTAGAAACTCTTTGGCTATTCTTCAGAAAGATGTGAAGCCTTATTCTTTTTTTCTACTAGAGAAACCCAAGCCAGTTTTAGCTCTATAGCCATAGTTAAATGCCTATTAAACTTTTTGAGCTTTATTTTAATCATCTTGTCTACCGATACATGATAGCTGTAAATCTCTCTCTCTCCCTCTCTCTTCGTCTCTCTCTCTCTCTCTCTCTCTCTCTCTCTCTCTCTCTCTCTCTCTCTCTCACTTTGCTCTGCTGTTGTAATCATCAAGTGTATGGATGAAAAGTGGATGTTGTATAGAAATGAAGTAATTTTAATCAGAAATTTGCAACCAGCATCTGTGTACTAAGGAGTATCTACATCTCAGGCATTGGCAGTAGATACGCAGGGTGTCCTTTTGCTAGACCTCAGATTATTTGCTTTACATCTATTCAGGAGTTTAAGTAGTTTCACCTGGAGCTATGAATCTAGGAACCCTAACCCTAACCCTTTTATTGCTGGGACATGATCTGGAAATTGCTGACAGGTTAACTATGAGTTCATGAGTAGTTTAAGTGTTTGGTTTATCATAGACAGTTGTAGACTGCAGACAATGTGTAGTTTAAAACTTACACTTAAATCTTTTGGACTTGTATCATGTATAAAACCCACACTAAGGTTATTAATAGTGTGTGTGTTCAGTGATGAACAGGTGACTTTTGCCCAAATTTATATAGCTGGATGTGACTAATAGTGGAAAAATAATAAAGCTCTTGGCCCGAATGGATTTTCAGTCAAAATTGTTAAAAGATTTCAGGATAAACTGTCCCCATTACTGCATGCTGTATATAAGGAATCGTTACAACATGGCTCCCTCCCTCCCACTCTAAGGCAAGCCTCCTCTTAAAAAAAGATAAGGATCCAGATCTTTGCAGCTCTTACAGACCTCTCTCCTTAATAAATGTGGATGTTAAGATCCTTGCTAAAGCTTTGGCATATTGCCTGTAAAATGGAACTATTGTTTCACATGAACAAACTGGATTTGTTAAGGGGCGGCAGCTATTCTTTAATGTCTGTACACTCTTAAATATTATCTACTCTAAAACTACCACAACAACACCTGAAGTAGTGATCTCAGTCGATGCTGAGAGAGGGACTACTTATTTACTGTACTAAAGATGTTTGGGCTGGGAAATGTATTCATCTCGTGGATACATCTCCTTTATACATCTCCTCAAGCTAGCATCTCCACTAGTGGCATTCAATCCATATTTTCCCCCCACTCTATTCCGTGGCACCAGTCGGGGGTGTCCCCTATCTCCCCTACTGTTCACACTAGCTATAGAGCCCCTGTCAATCTTTCTCAGGCCCTCCTCCATGTATACTGGGATTTCATGATTGGGCAGTCAACGGTGGATTGTCACTTACAAATTTCCAACTGTATTATTGGGCAGCACATATCCATATAATTTAATTTTGGTTCAAATCAATGGATCTGCCATGGTGTAACTTAGAGGCACAGTCTTGTGTTTCAGTTTCTTCTATTCTATCCAACCTCTCTGGCTTTACAAATGACTGAGTGGTTCAGTCCACACTCAAAATTAGGTATCAATTTAGGAGGTACTTCAAATTTAAGTCAGCATCTACTTTAGCTCCTTTACTGAGGAATCATTTGTTTCGAACTGCGCTTACAGATTCAACCTTCTTTGCATGGCATAATAAAGGCCTGAAATGTTTTAATGATCTTTACAAGGATGATATCTTTACGGATATCTCAGGAGAATTTCATCTCCCTCTCTCATCTTTTTCGATACTTTCCTATTAGACACTGTACTAAAGCTTTGTTTCCAGTTTTTCCCTCCTCACCACCGAGCCTACTTTGGAAGGAGCTTCTGAACCACGACACATTTCAAAAATCACTTATCTCTGAAGTTTATAATGAAATTCTGCCCTTCCATTCCTCACCAGTATCTAACGTCAAGGCTGGTTGGGAACGAGAACTGGGTCTAAACTTCACTGGTGGGACACTGCTCTTTTAAAAAATTCAGTTCAAACTCAACCTGTGCTCGTCTCTCACTTATACAGTTTAAAGTTCAGTTTAGAGTCCGTTTTTGAAAAAATTTGACTGTCACAAATCTATTCCAGTATCACCAACAGTTGCAATAAATGTTATGCTTCATCCTGCAATTTAACCCATATGTTTTATTCTTGTTTGTTACTTTCTCGATTCTGGCAGAATAAACGTCGCCATATTTGGGCTCCCAGAGGCTCATATCCGGTTTACCTCTAATAAGTTAGATATTTTAGCATTCACTTCCTTATTGGCAAGATACCATCTTCTTCACTGGAAGTCAACTAAAGCTCCCTCTAGCACTCAGTGGCTCAATGACAAATTCAGAAATGTCTTTTCTAAAGCTGGAGAAGATCAGATATTCAGTGAAAGGTAACTGTTGAATTTTAGAACAAGTGGCTTCCCTTCTTAACATTCTTTCACTTTCTTCAGTCTCTGCCCACTGATTGATGGACCCCCCTCCCCCCGTTTCTGTTTTTTGACTTACTTTTTATTTTTATTTATACTGAGTAGCCTAAACACTTATTTATTCACTTATTTAATTATTACATATAACTATCCTTATTTATTCATTTGTTATTCGTTTTCAAAATGTGTATTGTTTTTTGTTTTGCCTGATTATGTTCTCGTGGGCTACAAAAGTAAGAAAACATCCTAGGAGGTTGATTGTATGCCTTGCTTTTCGTTCATTAAGATTCCCAGTGTTTCTACTGTATCAATATGTTTATATTTTTAATTGTGATACAGATGTGATGTGATACTCAATATAAATATGACATTGGTTCCTGTTCTAATGTACCTTAACTCCTAATAAAAATATTAACCGAAAAAGAAAAAAAAAAACGTTTGCTAGCTTACAACCCCTGGCAAAAAGTATGGAATCACCACTCTTTATAATTGTGTAGGACAAAAAAAATTACAGACATTCTCCAACATTATTGTCATTTAACATTCCAAGCTTCGAGCTTTATGAAACACACAAAAATAAAGTCAAAGTAGTCAATTGCAACTGTTTTTACAGATCAAACGGAGGAAAATATTATGGATTCACCGTGTTGTTTGCATTTCTAAAATAAACTCCTGTATCCGTTTACATCTGCTAATTAGTCTGCAGTTAAAAAGACTGCCTGCACACATTAGTGAGCTGTTGAACCGAGCTGATTGATATAAATCATGGTTCCAACACGAGAGATGTCAGTTGAAACAAAGGAGAGGATTATAAAACTTCTTGAAGGTAAATCTTAACCGAACGTTGCAAGAGATGTTGGTTGTTCCCAGCTGTGTCTAAAATCTGGACCAAGTACAAATCAAATGGGAAGGTTGTAAAAGGGAAGCGTACTGGTAGACCAAGGAAGACATCAAGGCGTCAAGATAGAAAACTTAAAGCAGTATGCCTTGAAAACAACAAAACAAACGAGGAACAAATAGGCAGAAAGTGGAGTCAGTGTCTGTGACCAAACTGTGAAAAATCACCTAAAAGAAATGGGATTTACATCCAGAAAAGCCAAACGAAAACCATCATGAACATCTAAACAGAAAAAACAAGGTTTCAGTGATACGGGGTTGTATGTCAGGTGAAGGTACGGGAGAGATGACAGTCTCTGCACAAGTTTATATTGAGATTTTGGACACTTTTCTTATTCCATCAATTGAAAAGATGTTTGGTGATGATCACATCGTTTTTCAGGATGATGATGCATCGTGCCACAGGGCAAAAGCTGTGAAAACTTTCCTTCAAGAAAGACATATAATGTCAATGGCATGGCCTGCAAGTAGTCCGGAGCTCAATCCAGTTAAAAATATATGGTGGAAATTAAAGAAAATGGTCCACAACAAGGTTCCAACCTGCAAAGCTGATCTGGAAACTGCAGTAAGAGAAAGTTGGAGCTGGATTGATGAAGAATACTGTTTGTCGAGAGTTAAATCTGTGCCTCAGAGAATTTAAGCTGTTATAAAAGCCAAAGGTGGTACAGCAAAGTGCTAGTGGTGTTTTTGTTTGGTGATTCTGAAATATTTTCCCCAGAATTGAGTGATTCCATATTTTTCCTCTGTTTCTTCTGTAAAAACAGCTGTAATTGAATACAATTTTCATTCCTATTCATTTTTGTGTTTTATAAAGCCAGAATGTTGGAATGTTTTTTTTTTTTCCTACACAATTAAACAATTGAAAGAACATCTTCCAAGAGTGGTGATTCCATACTTTTTGCCAGGGGTTGTACAAGACTAAGTAGCCAGTGTGGTA
>JAOUQZ010000044.1:20660737-20677474 GCA_028564935.1 Neosilurus hyrtlii
GACAGCCTCTGCAATGAACTGGACCTTGATACTGGAAGAAGGAATTGGCTTTCTAAATGAGTTGATGTACTTGACATTGACTGTCATCTCTTCTGTGCAGAATCTGGTGCCAGATTTGACATTTCAGAGGAATTTTGCCTTCTTTTTTATAGACAGTAAAGCATTGGAGCTATGCCATGCATGCTACTTTTTCATACCGCAAGTTCCCTGATAGAATCCAGTTATATGGAAAAGCCCTTCCTTTCTAAAGAAATGTGTTAGTAACTCTTGCACTTACAGTAATACACACCTACTTCTGCAGCAAACCATTCAGACCCCCTGATGTTTAAAAGTGCATGCTTTAATGAGTATGAACTTGAGGGCACTGTAATACAAGCTGGGTGATGCAAATTCATTGTAATTAAAAATAAACAGGCCAGCCTGAGGTGTGAAATTAAATGTCTGTTGAACTGAAAGAAATCCAGTTATATGGAAGCACAAAATAATGTAAATAGCAGAGATTTCTTGTCAGTAACCCTAGTGCTCATGCAGGATGTCAGCAGTTTGCCACGGTTGTGCTTCACTGGTTTGATGACCATAAAAAATGACTAGGATGGCAGGACACAAAATAAACTATTACAGTACATACTGTTTTGAAAACATTCTATGTGCACAAGAATTGAATTGCTCAGGGTGCTGTACAACTGTGAATCAAGGAAGTGCTGACAATTGATGTCCAGTGTTTAATGGGTGTTTGTTTTGTTAAATGCTGAACTGCAGCACACTTATTTGGTTAACTGTCTCCCCAGTGCTACATAACATACCGGCAGTCATAGGTAATGGTGTCTAATTGTGGCTTTGATTTGTAGGAAGGCAATTCTGGGTGTTCAAGGACACCATACTCCAACCTGGATATCCAAAGGACATCTCAATGTTTGGAAACGGCATGCCAGCACAGAGTATTGAGACCGCCGTCTGGTGGGAAGATGTAGCCAAGACCTACTTTTTCAAAGGAGACAGGTCTGTGTATGATTGTTTCTGATCCTACAGTGTGTTTTGTTATTATTATGATTTTTTTTTACTTGTTGTTTGACCACATTTCTGTGCACTAATTGGTTCCATGCAGGTATTGGAGATACAATGAGGATATGCGGACCATGGATCCTGGATATCCAAAGTCCATTGCTGTGTGGAAAGGTGTTCCAGATTCTCCTCAGGGTGCCTTTGTAGACAAATCTAATGGTACAATCTGTTCTTTTAGCTAATTGCTGCTAAATATATTTAGCCAACAACCTATTATATTGTCTCTTTTAGTTTTTTGCCGGTGTTCAACACAGTGTAGAGCATTGCCTATGCTGTCCTGCTTTCATTCTATCCAACTGCAAAGCTTACAGGATCCACAGGAGAGAAATTTTGTTCTCCTTTTTTTTTTAACCTCTTCTCATTGGCTGTCGAGAGTGGGTGTTGCACATTTCATTGGCTAAGCTTATTGCTAGAGGTATACAGTGTGAGAGCCACATGCATGCCATCTGTCCTCGTCTTTGCCTGCCAGATCTGCACAATAGCTCCAGCATTCATCAAAGCGTGAAGGGTGAATCGATATTCCAGGGAAATCATTTGGTTGAGTACACTCTCAATGCAGAAGCTGGCTTTCATTCAACCACTGGCTCTGTACATCACCCGGATGCCACAGGGAACAAAAAATGTACCCTAATTATCAACCATTATTGCCCCCTAGTAAGGACTTTGATAGTAATGACAATTACTCTTACCAGCCATACCAGTAGTATGAGCATTCAGAAGACAGTGTGTCAATAAATGCAGTGTTCTGATGCACTCATCTCTCTTGTCTTACAATCCCTGACCATTTTAGGTTAAACAAACTGTACTGTTCTGCTAAGAAAGTTACTCTTCAAAAAAACACCAATTTTCTTCAAAAGCACCAATTTTCTGTGTGCAAGTATCGAAATCCATAGTCTTTTGGAAAGAATACAGACTCTCTGTAGTCAGAAAAAAATGCAGGATGCTTAGGTTTGAAGTCCATTGTTTTTACTGGCATGCAACCTCCATGTCACATTCCATGCTGTTCCGTTTTGTGATACAATTGATAACCTTTAACTATCGCAAGAAAAGTGAACAGTGTTGGGGAAGCAAAAAGAGAATTCAGAAACGTCTTGAAAAGGCCACCAGTGGACTCCTCCATGGCTGCTCCTGTCGCACTGCTTCCTCATTCCAAGTTAATCTGAGCCAGTCTTATATTTCAGGTTGAAATTTTAGGGACTTTTCCCTGTCTTACTTCACTGCTATAGTGATTTCCACCTGACTCACACACTCCACTGTCACCCCAATCAGCAGGACTCCAGTGGCTCTTTTTTTTTTTTTCTTTTGGGCTCCTCCACTGTTTTTCTCCCTTTTCCTAGAGAACTGGGATGAATAATGCATGTGAAGAGAAGGGATGAGTGCAGCCAGATTGTCCTGTTGAGGATGTCACAAGCGTACATTTACTTTATCCACCAGGGAGCTGGAGGAGCAATCTTAAATCTCCACACACAACAGTGCTGGGAATATAGGCTAGTGGGCTAAAGTTATCTAGAGGACAAACTGAAATTCTATCACGTTGCTTGTCTGTATGGCTCAGAATAAAATGCAGACAAATTGCTATGATTAGTAACAAAAATAGATTGATGTGACATAATGTCTCTGAATGTTTTGCAGGTTTTACATACTTCTACAAAGATAAAGAGTACTGGAAGTTCAACAATCAAAGGCTGCGCGTGGAGCCAGGCTACCCTCGCTCCATTCTCAAGGACTTCATGGGCTGTGATCTAATACCCATCGACCCTGAACATATCCCTACCGAGGACGTGGACATCGTCATCAAGTTGGACAATGAGGCTAGCACAGTAAAAGCCATCGCCATTGTCATCCCCTGTATCCTGGCACTGTGTCTGCTGGTGCTGCTCTACACCATCTTTCAGTTCAAGAGAAAGGGCACACCGCGCCACATACTGTACTGCAAGCGCTCCATGCAGGAGTGGGTGTGAGACAGAGCCCTGTCCAGGCTAGCCCCTTTACTCCCATTCCCCTCTGGCAGTTGCCGTGGTGGTACAGCCCACCTTAAACCTGCGTATGGCCCTCATCTCCCTCTTGCTTTCTCTATTTTTCTGAGGAGCAGAGAGGGCCTTTGCCTAAATCTACCCCCTCCAGGAGAGGAAGGGTGCATCATCCTTACTCCTATTCTCCTTCCCTATAGCTCAGTGCACCCGCTTTAAGACTAGGGAGGGTGTCAGATCAGACTCCCAAGGTGCACTATGATGTCCTGCATCAAATCAGGTCCTA
This sequence comes from Neosilurus hyrtlii, assembly GCA_028564935.1. Classification (NCBI taxonomy): domain Eukaryota; kingdom Metazoa; phylum Chordata; class Actinopteri; order Siluriformes; family Plotosidae; genus Neosilurus; species Neosilurus hyrtlii. Next base: position 20,664,056 of record JAOUQZ010000044.1, read on the forward strand.
ACTGTTTTAAGTGGGGGAAAGCTGATTGCTATAGTTCTAGGTTTTACTCCCAACTGCACGCTTATAGAAAGAAAAAAGAATAGAGAAAATTGTACATCATAAAATTTACTTGAATTCAACAAATCCATCTTACACATTTACCTTTTTCATAAAATTTTTAGCATTTTCTTTGACTTTGATCCATAAGTACTATTTTGAACCAGATACATTTACAGTTCCCTTTAAGCACTCCTGAAAAAAAAAAGTCCAAAGCAAATAAAGATTTCTCTCCAAAAAGGATTTTAATATAATTATTACTGTTATTTTGTTACTGTTTTCTTTTCTTTTTCCCTGCCTGCTCTTAAACCTACAGCGATAAGAAGTAGTTAACTCATGACTGTTCTGGCAGTCTGTCTCAAAAAACAGGGGCCAAAATATTCTGCAATATTTTTTAACAGCCTTAATTGTAGATCATGTTTTTCCTGTTTGGTCTTTTTTGAGCTTTGCTTTGTCAGCAAGCCAGTGGGTGGTGTCTATTGCGTTGCTACCTTTGTCCTTCATTTTGTTAACCGAGTTTGCCACTGCACGGTTCTGTCACTGGATCAGGAGCAAGCAGTAGTGTGCACTCAAAGTGAAAAATATGTCAGTGGGAGCAGAAAGAAAGGTTCTAGTCACTATATCAGCTCAAATGTTAATGCAAACATCTGATGTGCTCAGTCGGTATATCAGTCAGATAGTGCTTCAGAGAATGACTTGATGTTCCTGTTTACCTTCCCTGCAACAGAGCCGGGAGTGCTGGTGCTCCTCTCTGAAAGAACTTGCAGTCAGCAGAGAGTGTGTCAGCTCTTCTGGACTGCTGTTTTTTGGTGGGTGGTGTTAATATCCCAAAGCTTTGATACACACTGCACATGGACAAGAGCATCTCAGGACACTGCTTGTGCATACGAGCATTCATGTCCGTGTTCGTGTCCTCTGCCTGACTACAGAGGATGAAAGAAAAGAAATAAACTATACGGTCATGTTAGGTTAAAAAAAAATCTGGATGGAACCAGAACTTTTAATACGCCTCGTGGCATGCAACTTTAACTCAGCCTATTGCATTGGAAGGACTTGTTCTCAAACTCCTAAATATACAGTACCTTGCTTGCAATTGTCTTTTTATTTGTTTTCTTATATTCTTGGTACAGTAAAGAACAAAAACGAGTGGTCTCAACCTCAAGGTACAAGTGGTACTTAAAGGAGCTGAGCAGTCATCAGGAATTCTATTTTCTCTTCTTTTTTCCTTTTTTTTGGCTGATACTGGTCATAAGATGTATCTTGATTTGTAACTAATTCTAAAACTAACTGACAGAATCTGAAAACATGTTGCCCTTTGGTAAGCATTGTTTGAATCTGGGTCTGTATCAAGCTGATATTTTCTTTTCTATTTGTTTAAGAACATATGAGACAACTCTATGTAAGATTCCTGATGGGACGAGGGATCAGTCCTGACAGAAAAATAAATTGATTAGTATAACATAAATGGCTTTATACTTTTTGCTCATATGTATGAATTTTTAAAGCTCTAAAGCAAAATGCAAAGGGTCTTTTTTTTATCTGTTTTCTTATATATATATATTTTTTCAGTTGTTCATTTTTACCCCAAGTGCCTGTTCCTTTGAATTATTCTTTCATTTTCATTCTTTTCATTGTCCTTTCCTTACTGTTGCTGTCTCTGTGTACATGTGCAGCTCCATATTTTCCAAAGATTTAGAGCCACCTCTCACGTATAATAGAACAGTACCATGGCCCAAATATTACTGTCTTGATAGCAGTGCAAGGCAGCTTCATGTTGATTAGGATTGTAAAGATTGCTTTGAATATGGAGCTTGTTTATTTTATTTTAACCCAACAGTTTTAGGTCCAGTATGACGCTGCCTTTTGAAGTGTTGAATTTGTGGCTGTAAGAGCTGGACAAAAAAATATCAGTACCCATAACCTAGGGTTTAATCCTGGGCTTTTGACATGTTGCTGTTTTTGCCTCACTCCTAACTGGGATTGTTAATAAGCTTTTAGACATGGGATAGACCCTTCACTGCTCTGGAAGAGAACATAAAAATTGGTGCTAATTTGACCTACACTGGCAATGTACTCTTGTGGTGCTATTTTCTTTCTTTTTTTTTCTTTTTTTTTTTTTTTGCAGTATGGATTTACACTTGAGTTACTGTGACCTAAGCAGAAATAATCAACTTTATTTTAACACTAATCCATATTTGTTGACTGGGGTATTGTCTGATCAATCACAGCTACTAGGTTTAATATAGAAGCCCTTAAGGGAACATTCGTTTTGAACCAGCCTTATTTTCAATTTGCACAATTCATGTTTAATGATCCAGAGTTTACCAGACACGCTTACTTGCTTTACATATACGTGGTGCTTTGCAGCAGCGGGTCATTCATTTCCAATAATGCACCTAATTTTGTAGAGAAGTCTTGGGGGTTTTTTTTGGTTTTGTTTTGTTTTGGGTTTTTTCCCCTCTATACTTCTCATGTCTTGATGTTCTAAGTTTATCCTCACTGTCATGACTTTATCTTTACCTGTATTCATATGCATTCATATTCTTCACATATTAATTACATACCAGACCATTTTAAGCATTAGGGGAACAACTAAGAACAAAAGATTTTCTACTTTATTCTTATATGTTATAGTTTTCAGTCTGGCGTCACCCTGGCATGTTTTTGTGCTGTATCATTTCATCATTCATTTCACTGATCAATAAACACAATTGAACATATTTTCATGAGTCATGATCATTTGTATGCATATGTGCATCATGTTTCACCTCCACCACCACCTTCATTATTTGTTCTCCCCACATTTTTGTTATATTATTGTGAATGGCTCAGGCCTGGGAAACTGCTCTTCTGTGAAGTGAATTACATACAGCGGGGCAAAAAAGTATTCAGTCAGCCACCAATTGTGCAAGTTCTCCCACTTAAAAGATGAGAGAGGTCTCCAATTTTCATCACAGGTACACTTCAACTATGAGAGACAGAATGGGGGGAAAGAATCCAGGAAATCACATTGTTGGATTTTTGATGAATTAATTGGTAAATTCCTCGGCAAAATAAGTATTTGGTCACCTACAAACAAGCAAGATTTCTGGCTCTCACAGACCTGTAACTACTTCTTTGAGTGGCTCCTCTGTCCTCTACTCGTTTCCTGTATTAATGGCACCTGTTATCAGTATGCACTCGTTATCAGTATAAAAGACACCTGTCCACAACCTCAAACAGTCAGACTACAAACTCCTCTATGGCCAAAACCAAAGAGCTGTCAAAGGACACCAGAAACAAAATAGTAGACCAGCACCAGGCTGGGAAGAGCAATAGGTAGCTTGGTGTGAAGAAATCAACTGTGGGAGCAATTATTAGAAAATGGAAGACGTACAAGACCACTGATAATCTCCCTTGATCTGGGGCTCGACCCAAGATCTCACCCCGTGGGGTCAAAATAATCATGAGAACGGTGAGCAAAAATCCTGGAACCACACGGGGACCTAGTGAATGACCCGCAGAGAGCTGGTACCATCAGAAAAACACTACACTGCCAGGGACACAAATCCTGCAGTGCCAGACGTGTCCCCCTGCTTAAGCCAGTACATGTCCAGGCATTTGGATGATCCACAAGAGGATTGGAACCAAAATAGAACTTTTTTGGTAAAAACTCAACTTGTCGTGTTTGGAGAAGAAAGAATGCTGAGTTGCATCCGAAGAACACCATACCTACTGTGAAGCATGCGGACGGAAACATGCTTTGGGGCTGTTTTTCTGCAAAGGGACCAGGACAACTGATCCATGTGAAGAAAAGAATGAATGGGGCCATGTATCGTGAGATTTTGAGTGAAAACCTCCTTCCATCAGCAAGGGCATTGAAGATGAAATCTGGCTGGGTCTTTCAGCATGACAATGACCCTAAACACACTGCCCGGGCAACGAAGGATTGGCTTCGTAAGAAGCATTTCAAGGTCCTGGAGAGGCCTGGCCAATCTCCCGATCTCAACCCCATAGAAAATCTTTGGAGGGAGTTGAAAGTCTGTGTTGCCCAGTGACAGCCCCAAACCATCACTGCTCTAAAGGAGATCCGCATGAAGGAATGGGCCAAAATACCAGCAGCAGTGTGTGAAAACCTTGTGAAGACTTACAGAAAACGTTTGACCTCTGTCATTGCCAACGAAGGGTATATAACAAAGTACTGAGATTATTGACCAAATACTTCAACCATAATTTGCAAATAAATTCTTTAAAAATCAGACAATGTGATTTTCTGGATTTTATTATAATGAAAATTGGAGACCTCTCTCATCTTTTAAGTGGGAGAACTTGCACAATTGGTGGCTGACTAAATACTTTTTTGCCCCACTGTATTATTATTAATCTCACAGCCATGACAATGTCTACACCTCAATATGGCAAAAATACTAGGCAAAAAAAGTTGTCTCAGATAGTAGGTTCAGATAAGTACCCCAGAGCCTTTAATTTGACAAAATACTACAGGGGTTAGTATTACACCTGGCAATGATTCTTTTAACCCTAACATAACCTTAAGTGGTACAGTGAGTAGCTTCTTTCTTTTGAAAGGCATATCCTGGGATAGGGGGCATGGTGACGTAGCGGTTAGCAATTCCACCTCACAGCAAGAAGGTCCTGAGTTCGAGGCTCGGGCGTTTCTGTGTTGAGTTTGCAGGTTCTCCCTGTGCTTGTGTGGACTTCCGCTGGGTTCTCTAGTTAGCTCCCACAGTCCAAAGACATGCACATTACACTAATTGACTGTTTTAAATTGCCCCTAGGTGTGAGAATGGTTGTGTGTGTGTTACCCTGTGTGATGGTATGGCGAGCTGTTCAGGGTGTACCCTGCCTTTGCCCAGTGTCAGCTGAGATGGGCTACAGCCTCCCCACGACCCTAATAGTAGGATTAAGCATTTTAGCAATTGATGGTGATATGCTGTGTTTGTGGGAAAGATATTACTGTTTCAGTAATATTATTGGCTTCTATGATCTGGGGTTGCTTCAGTTGGTTAGGTATAGGCTTTGCAATGTTATGTGACAATAATATGAAGTCAGCTGATGGTCTGAATGTACTGAATGACTAGGTTACCCATCAATTAATTATTTTTCTTCAAGGATGGCATGGACATAAAATTTGGGCTCAAACAATGAGATAAAAGTTCACGGTGCATGACAAATAATTTTTACACATATATTTGCACCACATAATGCTGACCATAACCCTACTGAAAGTCTATGAGATGTGTTGGTGAAAATTTCCCATCTTTCCCATGGGAAACTTTCCCATTGCAACTCTGGATAAAAATAAATGTGATTTTTGTGCAAGATTGCCAAAACAGTGCAAAAAAAATTCTTAACGAACGCAAAAGGCACACCACTGGAGTATTGTGTGACTTTTTTGAGGCCACGTAGTGTAAATCTCAAGTTACAGTAGCATTGTTCATTTCTTTCCTGTCACTTTTGGTCTAGTCCATTCATATTTATATTTACATAGTGTTTGCATACAACCAATTCCTTTCATAAAGAAGCAGGGGGGAGTGAAGTGAAGTGGCAGAGGCATGGTGAAATGATTTTTACCTGCGGGGGAAAATTAGCACCATTAATCGCTGTACTGACTCCACGGCTCAACTTGTATTCATCACGCACCCCACTGTGTCTTAGTTATCATCTTCATGGTGCATAACAGCTTACAGCCTCTCAACAGGCTCATTCATTACAATATACAGCTACAGATTGTATTTGGAAACTAAATGTAGTTGGGTTGTGCGCATATCCTTCACAGGTCTGTTCTATTTTGTAGGATAAAGTTTTATTAACCAAAAAAAAAAAATCTAGATCACATCTTGAAGGTTTGTTTGTTTGACCCTCAGGCTCACCAATAAAATGTGTCCTATAAGAAAGGATTGTAAATTCACCTCAATTAGGAAGAATCATTAACTATTGTAGAAATGCTTAACAAAAGCTTTTTATAACATTGTATTGCTGTCCAGCAAATCTCAGTGATCCAAAGTTTTATGTAACCATTCATTTACAGAATGATTTGATGCCGCATTCACTAATACATCATAAAATATTCAATAACTAACATGATTGTGGCCATGTGTGTAGTTTTATTTGCAAAATCAAACACATTTTAAGACAGTTTCCAAAGTAGTAACAGAGACGTTAAGACTTATCGGGCCTGTCACATAAAAAGGATATGATCAGTCACATTGTACGCAGGAAGATGCATATGTGTAAGTCTGTTTGAAATTCCTCAGACCTGTGAAAATGGCCTTAGTAAGTCCATTCTGGCTGGTGTCCCACTTAGGTTACTGGAAATTTACCTCAACCTTCTGTTTCACATATCACCTTCCATCCTTCTTGGTCCTCTGGGTAATTAAACCATTTCTTCTTAATTAAAGCTGCCACCAAGGACAAGAAGCTGGGGACCTAACTACCACAGGAAAGAATAAGGGGAAGAAGAGTAATAGCAACAGCACAGGGAATAAATCACAAAATTTTTTAGTGATGCCTACAGAAAGGACAACATAAAGCCTGAATGTGGACTTTGATTAGTTTTTTATGCTCTCTTATTCACTATACACTGTGTGCACAAATATTAGGCAAGTTATATTTTTGATGATTCATTCATTTTTTAACAACTACAGTGCTCTCACTCAATCCAAAATGTAAATAAAGCTCAAACCTGAATATTTAAGAAAGTTCTTAAGAGAATATCTCGGTGTGCACAATTATTTGGCAAATATAGATGCACGGAATTATAAGGCATCTAAAGGAAAAACGAATATTTTCCCACCTCACTTTATTTGATTTTCATCTGTTAAAGTGAAAATAATTTTTAAAAAAACTAAAAATGTACAATTAAACATTTCTAACATTTGCACAAAAAATAATCAGTGACCAATATAGCCACCTTTCTTTTCAATAACTGTCACAAGCCTTCCATCCATGGAGTCTGTCAATTTCTTTATCTGTTGAAGATCAGTGCAGCAGCAACCACAGCCTCCCAGACACTGTTCAGAGAGGTGTCCTGTTTTCCATTAGGGTAAATCTCCCGTTTAAGAAGAGCCACAGGTTCTCAATAGGGTTTAAGTCAGGTGAGGTAGGCGGCCATGTCATTTTCCTGTCATCTTTAAGGCCTTTATTGGCAAGCCATGCAGTGGAGTACTTTGATGCATGTTATGGAGCGTTGTCCTGCATAAAAATCATGGTCTTCTTGAATGGTGCAGACTTTTTTTCTGTACCACTTACAGTTATGGAATATGCCAGCACTGGAGGACAATGGGTTCCTAGTAGCTTCATGCTTGATTTTTTGTAAATCTCTAGCAGTTAATCTGCGTCTTTTTTTCTCAACATGTTTCTTTTGACCCTGCTGATCATTTGCAACAAAACATTTGATAGTTCTGTGATTACAACACAATATCTTTGCAATTTCAAGCATGCTGCCTCCCTCTGAAAGATTTTTTTTTCTACAATTTTTGACTTGTCAGAGTCAATCAAATCTCTTTTCCGGCACATTTTGCCTGAGGAGAAGAATCTGCCTAATAATATTGCATACCTTCATATAGGGTGTTGATCTCCTTAGACAACACCCTCCCTCATTACTCAAATACACATCACCTGATATGCATTAAATCCAATAAGAATTCAAGTTTATACAGGTTGAAGTTGGGAAATATGCATAAAAATTATGATATGGTCAAAGTACTACTTGCCTAATAATTGTGCACACAGTGTAGTTCACGTCTGCACCTACTTCCAACAAATATATTTATAGAGCAATTAAAATCACATGGTTAGTGGGTCTTCACCTCTTTCATTCAATTAACTTACATCTGTAGAGTAGAACATCTCATTTATAAATTATATACAGCAGCCAAATACACTGCATCATTGTACTGGATCCTGATTTAACTATAATTAACACAAATCACTGCACTGTACACTTGCTGTCCTGTCATTTCAAGTTTGTTATTATTATTTTTATTATTTAACTTCTGATTAGTGCAATAACTGAAGGGCATCAACTCAAGCTTTTTCTTTTTTAGTAAGCAGTCAAAGTCAGCAGCTGTTGAATGTGTTCTGCAGTGTTTATTTTAAAGCATTATGAATAATTATGGCATGCACTCAGCAATGAAAATATGTGTGTGTGTGTGTGTGTGTGTGTGTGTGTGTGTGTGTGTGTTTGTGTGTGTGTTTTGCCTTAACAAATCATGTGAATTGTGCTATTTTATCTATATTGTGTTATTTTGTGTATGTCTGTGTTGTACATGTTGAACACTTTCCGCAATGAGACTCAGAGATGCCTGGGGCCAGCCTGTGGATTCCATTATGTCTTCATCAGATATCATGGCAGCTCTTCTGACTGAGCTTTTAATTGGACTGTCGGTTGTATGGTCAAAGTTATATTCCTCAATCCTCACTGAGGTCCATGCCCATTCCGCCTAACGTTGTGGTGGTGTACATAAAAAGGAAGTTTAAATGAAAGGAGCTCAAAATATGAGGCAGGAACCTGCAGCAGTCTCTCTCTTCCTCTCCCTCTCTCTCTCTCTCTCTTCTTCTCACATACATGAGAGAGAGAGAGAGAGAAAGAGAGAGAGATCAGAGAGAATGAGAGAGTTCAGCTAGAGAGCATTTCTGAAGTCTACAGAAAGTAGCTGCCCCCTGAAGTGTAAGAGTATTTTATAGTCTTAAACAAATTTAAATATATGTAGTTGGCTATTCATATTCAGTGTACAATGATTATCAAAATTTGGTTACTGATTCAATTTTCCAACTGGTTTAACCCTTTTATAATTAAATAAATGATAGCATAATTAAACAGCATCTTTTTTAGAATTGGAAGTGTAATTCATTAATATCCTATTGATAATGTTAACATGTGTAGATTTAATAATATTTACTAAAATACCATGGTATTAGGAAGAAATTACATCTTACCTCGTTAGCTTAGATTTACCACTTATTGTTTATTATTATTAAATCCTGTAGAGATTAGATGTTATTGGAATTATGATTTTCTTGACTGTTGATGAACATTACGTTATAGCACAGTTAAAATCACCCCCTTTACATTTCTCCTTATTTGATGCCTTACCACCAATAATATAAATGTATTTTTCTTAAAATTTATAGAATTAACCTACACATAGTAGTCCAAATTGGTAAAGGGTTTAAAAAAAAAAGGAGTGTGTATGTGTGTGTATTCACCCCTTTTACTATTAAGCTCCTAATTAAGATCTAGTCACAAGATTTATTGAGAAGTCACCTAATCAATAGCAGGTCAGAGACTAAATTGTTAAGTTCAAATCAGGGTTTGGTTATAAAAAATATCTGAAACCTTAAAAATCCACCATTATGCGCACCATTTAATCCATCATTAAAATAGAAAGAAAACAGAAAGAAAATGGCACCACAAAAAACCTGCCTAGAGAAAACAGTCCACCAAAACTTACAGACCAGGCAAGTAGGGCTTTGATTAGGGAGGCAACAAAAGCGACCAAAAATATCCCTGAAGGAGCTGGAAAGCTCCACAGCAGATACTGGTGTATCTGTCTACAGGATCAGTCCAAGCCATACAGTCCACAGAGATGGGTTTTATGGAAGACTGTCCAGAAAAGATTAAAAGAGCCTGTTTAGAGTTTACCAAAAGGAAGGTTGAAGACTCCCAAAAATATGGAACAAGGTCCTGGTCAGGTGAGTCTAAACTCAAACTTTTTGGCCATCAAGGAAAACACTATGTCTGGTACAAACCCAACACCTCTTATCACACAAAAACACCATCCCCACACTGAAACATGGTGGTAGCAATATAATGCTGTGGGGATGTTTTCATCAGCAAGGACTGGGAAACTGGTCAGAATTGAGATATAACGAATGGTGCTAAGTACAGTTACAATCTTGAGCATAAGAAATTCTTGAAGGAAAAGAAGCATTTTTGCTTTGAAGAATATGGCAAATATTTTAGTGGCTTATCATACCATAATAGACTTGCAACTGCAAATGCGGCAAAAGATGGCTCTAAAAATACTGATTAAGGGGGAGGGGAGTGAGTAGTTATGCACATTCAAGTTTTTCGATTTGCACATTGAATGATAATATCCATTTGAATTACAGGTCATTTTGATTTCAAGTGAAATTTACTGTTTGTACATGTACATTGCATTGTTGTCTGAACAGCACTGCTCAATAGAAAATACTTTAAGGGTGTATTAAAGTCAGGGTTAAAGCACGCATCAGGACTGGCAAGGCAATTAAGCTTATATTTATGGCTGCAAGAAAATCCTAAAGTCAAAAGTACAAATAAAATAATGGAGGAGAGGAACCACAAGGGACGTGAATAAATCAATTCATTTATTAAGCTGCTTTCCTAATTTGGGTCGCGGGAAGCCTGGTGCCCATCTCTGCCGACTCTGGGTGAAGGCAGGGTACACCCTAAACAACTCACCAGACCATTGCAGGGCCAACACACATACAACCATTCGCACTCTCACTCACACGTAGGGGCAATTTGGAACAGCCAATTAACTTACTGTGCATGTTTTTGGACTGTGGGAGGAAACCGGAGTACCCAGAGGAAACCCAGGCAATCACGGGCAGAATATGCAAACTCCACACAGAAACGCCTGAGCCTGGGAATCAAACCCAGGCCTTCTTGCTGTGAGGCAAACGTGCTAACCACTGTGCCACCGCGCAGCCCAGTAAATAAATCATAAAGGGGTTAATAGTACAGTAAAAGACATAAGACATGATAACAAAACCTCCCGTGGAATGCTTAATTTTGATGCGAGTACACATTTCTTATAAAGTACACACTTTTTTAAAAACTATAATTAGTTTTTCCCCCTAGAGACAGTTCAGCATGTCTGTCATTCATAACAGATTATGGGCACTTTCAGTTATGGTTCCAGCAGACTAGAGGCTGAGCTCAACTACTGTGGTATTAGCAGGGGAAGGTAGTTTAACATTATGTGTTAATAGACAGACTCAGGTCAGTGCAGTTCTCTCACGTATTTTTAGCTGTGTGCACTGGGCTGACATTCAGACTCAGTAGGTTAATTTGATTTGTTCACAACAGGAGAAACAATGACTAAATCTCAGCCATTACTGGTTTTGGCATCATGAGATGGAACTCATACTGAAATCATAACACTCACAAGTAGACTATGATGCTGGAAATATGGAGATGGTAATGGGAAATAAATGAGTGTTGCCTCTGTGAGGAAAAGATAAAGCACAAAATGTGTCTATGATATACAGATATCTGTTTTTAATCAGAAATAGGAAATGCATTAAGCTGAAGATAAGTAACGGGGAAAGTACGGTTTTTGCAGTCACATATCCAATCTATTTGAATAAAGATTTATAATAAAGTTTGTATTTGGTAAGTAATGCCAAACAGAGGCCCACATTGTCATCACGCTCCACTAATACATAGGAAAATGTCCAGTTAACTTTCAAATATCCTCCAGTTCAAATATAACCAATTTTAAAGCTTTATAAATGCAATCTGATTGTACATTCATTAATTCACATTAAGTAACCCCTTTGTCCTGATCAGGATCATGGTGGACCTGAAGCATATCCGGCAAACACTTTAGCAGGCTGCATACACTCTGCATGGGATACCATTCCATCACAGTGCACCATATACATACATTCATATTTACTGTATGCAAAGTAGTCAGTTCATCTACCTGCATGCGTTAGGAAGTTCAAATGAGGGACCCATGAGCCCTTTGAGCTAACATTGTTTTCCAAAGCACAGCCATGCAACACATATCCCATACTCAGTTGTTAAAAATGATTCATTCTACTGTAAGGTTCATTCGCCTTAAAATTATTCATTCTATTGTAAAAATGATGAATTATTATTAAGGGTATGCGTATGTGTGGCTCGATGTAATTTCACATAATTCAGTCGGTAGCAAGTTGATTATTCCAACATGGCTCCTTTCAGCAACTAAAGCTAACAGCTACAAAAAAAAAAGGAAAAAAGTCACTCTTTAGCTTTGAATGAAGTGCTTAGTTGCCATGGCACTGTTCTTTCCTTCAATTGGTCAGGTAACATTATATGGCAGTTAAATTAAGTCAGCTGATAACCTGAATGTACTGAATGAACAGGTTATCCCATCAATGGACTTTTTCTTTCCTCATTAAGTGGACAAAAAAATTGGGACTCAAATAGTGAAAGGGTTGTTCAGGGAGCATGACGAATCCTTTTCACACATTAACTGGCACGGCAGAGTCCTGACCATAACCCTTTTAAAATCTTTGGGATGTGCTGGTGAAGACTTTATAAAGTGGTTCAATTTTCCCGTCATCAATTTCAGACATTGGGTAAAAACTAACTCAACTATGGATTGAAATAAATGTTACATTGTTCAAGCATGTCGAAACAGTGCGATAGTGATTATGCGCTATAATAAATGATAAAGGCTGCCCAGCAAAATATTAGTGTGCAGTATATTTTATCCCTACTTTTTTATTATCCATATAAAGAAGATTCATTTTGTGGAAGACACTTTCAATGTTTATTTATTTAATTAATTAATGTGCCAAACCATTTTTTTTACTGCTGTGGTCACGGGAAGACTGGAGACTATCACAGCTGACTCAAACCCTGAACAGCTTGCCAGTCCATCATAGGGCCAAAACACACATTCACACTCATATTCACACCTAGGGGCAATTTGGAATAGTTCATTAACCGAATATGCATGTTTTTGGACTGTGGGAGCAAACCAGAGTACCTGGAGGAATCCCACGCAAGCACAAGGAGAACATGCAAACTCCACCCTGAAACCCAGGAACTTCTTGGTGTAAGGTGGACGTGGTAACCACTACCTTGCCCACAGTCCTCATGTAAAATACAGGAATAACATAATCAAGCCCAATAGAACATACAGTAGTGCTGGAGGCCACCAGGGAAACTCACTCTGATTGGCCTGATGTGCCTGCAGGTTTGTTAATTAGCAGAACTGCACACACAGATGAGTCATAGACAGGTTGTTAATCGGAAACTCACTAATTGCAAATTCCAGGAAAGAGATAATGAGTACCAATTGCTCTTTCTCTCTTATGATTCAAATAACACCTTCCCCACATTCACAAGATATGTTCTTATTTAATCATGGTTGGATTTTTGTAACAGTGCATTAATACAAATTATTTTATGTTTTGTACAAATCCTTTATTGGGGCAGTGGTGGCCTGGTGGTAGGGTGCTGGCTTACTGATCCCAAGGTCAGGGGTTCAAGCCTCTATCAACGGGTTGTCACTGCTGTCCCCCCAGTGTAGCTAACTGGGTAATCAAAGGCCGGCCATGTCTCTCACTGTCTATGGTGAGAGGCATGTAAAAGAACCATTGCTGATTTTCGTCAAGAGT
>JAOUQZ010000044.1:20709951-20720609 GCA_028564935.1 Neosilurus hyrtlii
ACACATACACACACATACACACACACACACACACACACACACACACACACACACACACACACACACACACACACACATACAATCATCTAGATTAAGGTTGTATGATAACACAAAGATCATTGTTCATAGCAGTATGAATATCACATTATACACTGTCTCAACCCATTAAGAGGGTTTTAACTTTTAAATGCTTTAGGAAAGCCCAGAGAAACCCCTGATTCTCAGCCCTGCCCATATGATCTCCACTATGCACCACAGACCACACACACTAAAATCACAGAGGTGAACAGCTGTGCTAGCATAAGTTCAGCCTCATGATAGAGACGTCGTATAGTGTTCCTGATGACTTACACGCTTGACCAAGTGAACACAGAGAAAACAAAATAAATAAATAAATAAATAAAATTTTGTGAGGCCAGAACAAGGTGGGTCACGTCCACTTCCATTAAGAAAAAGAGGCCAGAAGCATTTCTTAGGAAAGGGCCTTAGGCCGAGCCTTTTGTAAAACAGGCATGGTAATAGGCAGAGGCTGAAAGAAAAGTTTCAGCTCTGTGGGAACAAAAGGAAACGTGAACGGAAGTCTGGGAATTAGTCATTAAATGATGCCAGATTTTTGGGGGTTGAGAGCGAACTGAATGAGGTGGCATTATTTAAGCATCCAGAAGGTGTGCAACAAAAGCCCTTGAACCTTCTGTGAGAAATAGAGGGAAAGACAGAATACGGTTTGGTGCAAAGAAAAGAAAAGACCTACCTTTATATGATTTCCCTTTTTGCATTTCTCTTGTTTCATGTTATTCATATATCTCCGTATTTATCTCCTCCTACAAAAACAGAAACAGGCAGATTGAAAGCAGACTGTTGGAGTAGGGAATGCCAAAACCAGCACAGCTTGAGCTCATATTCCCAAAGTCCCAAGTGAGCCCACAGAGTCATTCTACATGATAAGAGCTTTAGTGGGTTGGCAAGAGATATGAGTGTCAAGAGCCATGCTACCTGTAGCCTCCAACCTCCCCTCACCTGACTGATATTATTGTATGCAGCAGCATAAAAATCATTACAGGGATCAATTTTGTGCAAAATAAAAAAATAAATTATTAAATAAAAAGGAAACCGAGCAGGACATTATCAAAATTTACAACAAGGCAACATAAAGTCACTTTGCCTACAGTCTGCCATAATTGATTTCACAGTGCACCATTGACTTGGAGGTGAACGTTCATGTTTTTTGCAATGCTTGATGAATTATCACTCTGATTTAAAGGCTGACCAAGACTGAGCCCAGGCAGGCTGAAGAGATTAAGAAAGAGAAAAGAGATTAACCATTCAAGGCTGATTTACAGTTGCACATTTTCTGTAGATATAATATTTTACAAATTTCGTTTTAACCTACAGTGATTTGCCTGAGTTTAACTTTTGGGGCATTGATTAATACACAGGAGATTAGAAAGACAATGATCCCAAACATTCATCTTAATTGTGTTGAGATTATTTGAAAAAGAAACATCAATCTGGAACACTGGAAATCATGTACTGGACAAGATTCCAGATGTGAAAACACACAAAAATAAACATAAAATAATAATCATATCTAGTGGTCTTTTTTACCCGAGAATGAAGATATGGAACAATTTATTGTAATGCTTGGTTCTTGTTATTATATAAATTTTGTTAATATAATCTTACCTGCCCTTGCATATTTATACACACATACTTGCCATCCAAAGGTTCATGGTAATACATGGGGTAGGTACAGTATCTGGTATGTAAATGTGTCTGTGTTTTGGTCACAATCAATAAGTATTATCACAGTAACAGTGGTCAAAATGCAGACAAACAACGATAACAGTGAATTGATAACAGAGATAAAGCAGATCAGAGTTGTGAGTCAAAAATGTAAGACTCGAAATAACATAGTTTTAAATAGAGGGCAAAATGCACAACAATCCATTCATACTCAGTAATGCAGAATGATTAAATGCAGAAACTATTGGGGGAAACCAGTTGCAGGTGCCCACCTGTAATACAGTACCATACCGCAGTAATCACATGATGGGACTGGAGACTTGAAAGCTAAAATAAACCAGGCTCATGGTACTTGTTGCCATGAGAGCCATGATATAATGGCAACCGCTATTGTTATTGTTAATACTTCAAATATTGGGCATTTTTAAATGTTCCCATTACAAATACACTGCAGTCACACACTCTAATATTTTGTTGGACTGCCTTTAGTCTTGATTATGGCATGTTACTGTCATGGGATTGTTGTTTTAGTTGGCCAGGTTGAGGGTCAGCAACATTACTATGTGGAGGTCAAATTAAATCACCTGAATTCACTGGATAGCCAGGTTATGCCCTCAGTGGATTTTTTTCTCTCCTGATGGTTTAAATAGTGAAAGAGTGGTTCAGGGATTATGAGGGGATCACCAGGGATCACTGAGTCCTTGACCTTAAAATTAACCTGGAAAATTAACACAATTCAAAGTGTAGAGACGTCGTATAGTGATTGTGGTCTTGCTTATATATGTCGAAATGATGGCATGTTGACTTTGCAATTCTCTATGGCTGCATCAGTGATGTTGCATCCCACTTTCTCATACCTTTTATTACCAAGATACACCAGGTTGATGTGTTTATCCTATAAAATATAGGCTACAAAGGGCTGCACTTGGCCCTCTTTTACTAGCACTGCACAAATCCAAAGCTGTTTTTAGAGGAGTATTGCCTATAATAATTTTACCATGAGTATATTTATGTATCTCTTTGTTTGATGCCTCTGTGTACACGTAGCACTGCACTAAACACCCTGGTGTAACAAAATGGAACACAATAGCAAAAACACTAATAACAGAAAGAAGAACAGCATTCTAGAGAGTTTAAGCAAAATTTGTTACATTGTAAATGACAGAATCTTGGTTTTGGCAGAGATACCAAAACTAGTGGATTATTTCTTCATCCTGTGGTTGGTTTCTGAAGGTGAGCATTAAACTGATTTACAATGAACCTTTAATGGTAAGGGGAAACTCTATACATCAACTTTGATAGATGTTTTTAAATCCTGTAAATCTCTGTGAAGCAGAGAGCTAGACTTAATGGGTCTATTTGTCTGCTTGATGACAGCTATGGTTTGTGGTGTACAACAAAAATCCAACCGAGCATCAGGTTGAATCACACCAAACACCAAGTGTAGTCATTTCAAGTACCATCTGTCCCCATATCTCATCATGCATCTGTAGTAAAGCTCACACTATCCCTAAATCTCTAGTTACAGCCAGTAAAAGAGTAATGTCTAGAGCACTGAAAAAAATAACTGTACTTTCTGAAACATCTGTAACATTAGCCTTTAAGCTATTTCACTCGTGCTGCTTAGAAGAATCCTGTAAAAACATCACTAACCATACCTGTCTCTTGGAATGCACTAATAGCTTTGCAGAAAATGAAGACTCTATTCTGTTTCTGTTCCTTTCTTAGTTTAACAATACTAATCCCAGACTTAAACAAGCACATGTGTTTAAGCATCCAGGCCTGTTCTCCACATGGCTCTACTGGCCTGCGTTCAGAGTGTGTGGTCTAAATTCAGAGTAGATCTCTCTCTCTCTCTCTCTCTCTCTCTCTCTCTCTCTCTCTCTCTCAAAGGGAATTCACCTGTCAAATTGCCCACTGACAAACAGCCATCACCAGTGCGGGATATTCATTATAACTAATGAGAACTATAAAATAATCATTTGTAAGTGATATACAGTCTTGTACTGGTGCTCCATCTCAAACTGTGAAACTCAAAAAAATTGTGAATGAGATAAGTTACAATTAAAATTAGCATACCAAGAAGACAAGGGAAGAGAAGAGAAGAGAAGAGAAGAGAAGAGAAGAGAAGAGAAGAGAAGAGAAGAGAAAAGAAGAGAAGAGAAGAGAAGAGTGAAGATGCATTTATTAAAATTAAGTAAATCTCAACTAATGAATTTCAGATGGTTTTCTGAAATCAGCATCTTGGAACTGTAAAAGCTGCTTGGGAAGAAAGCTGGGGAAAGTGGGAAGTGTCCTGTTTCTGGTGGCCTTGCTTCTTCTACTCCCAGAGAGATAATGGCACAGTCCAACTGGATAAATGCAGGTCAGCTGCTGCCTTTAGGAATGGGAATTTGCTGCCAACAAAACTGATGTAATTCATACATAAAGTAGAGCATTCTGCAGTATATCTGGACTAAACCAGAGCACCTTGGGATCTTTAAAAGGGGTGTGAGTGTGGATGGGGCTCACACAATGTGTTGTACTGATGATTTATTCAGTCGGAAGGTTTATGAGGTCAACATTTTCACTTCACATCAGAGCACTGGAAAGTGTGAGGGTAGAGTGAGAAAGTGGGTAGCTGCTCATGGCAACTAGTAAAGCAGCATGTCACAAATATCCCTGCTGTGTCCAAAGTGTCCCCCAAATATCAGATTCTAACACTTAGCATTCGTCCCATGACCTTTCCTCTCTCTGAATCATCTCACACTTACACATGCATACACACCTCTCTTCATCACACTGTAGGTGCCATTAAATGATGACACAGGCACACAGAGAAAAATGATAGCATTACAGAACGAAGACCATAGAAGGCTACAGCAAAAATGCACTTATCGTTTTCCTCTGTAGATTTTGGCATGATGACACCACCCCTTTCAACAGCAAACAGATTACTAGACCCTAGATGTCATGTTTGAATATGACAGATTCCACTATTTACAATGGGATGTATATATTTATTTGAAATGACTCTGTAAGCACAGTAAATGTTAATGTTTCAGACAGGAAATCAATGCTCAGAAAAAGACTAAACAGTATTGCTCTCATATATAGATAGGGAAAAGCCCCTTTTCTTCTTCCAAAAAGACTATGGCAGCATGATTTGCAAAATTGCCTCGGAACAAACCACAAAACTCCTGGAGATGTTTGATCATCATACACAGCGCCATGTTTGGCAATAAAAAACAAAACACAGCATATTGCCACAAAATCCCTGTGCCAACTGTCAAACATGGTAGTGGAGAGATGATTATTTGGGGTTGTTTTGCAGCCTTGGGACCTTACTTGGGAAACTTACAGTCATTGCATCAACGATGAACTCCAATTTATTCCAGAATATTCGTGAGACAAATGTGCAGCCATCTGTTCAGCAGATTAAGCTGGCCCAAAATTAGGTCATGCAATAGTAAACTGATCCTAATAACACCAGCACTTCAACATCTGAATGGCTAATCAAGAAAAAAAATTAAGGTGCTAGAATGACGAAATCAAAATCCAGGCCCCAACCCCACAGAGAGGCTGTGACATAAACAAATTCCCTGAGATGCACCTGAATGCCATGTTTTAAAGGAGAGTCAAAATATGACACTGATCTCCTACAAAAAATATTTTTTATTGAAGTTGGTTATGATAACAGACATGTAATCTAGTTCCTGATAGATAAAACCATACTAAATGAGGATATACTTTTCTTTTTTCTTTTTTCCCCTGACTCTATCCTCCTGGTTCTTTAGATCACTGACACATAAAGGTTCATTCAGTAATGATGACAAGATGTTAAATATTGTTTTAATAAATTGAAGTATGTAGTTAGGCAGCACGGTGATGTAGTGGTTATCACGTCCACCTCACAGAAAGAAGGTCCTGGGTTTGAGTCCCAATCAATCGGTTTGGCAAATTAGTGAATGACTTAGTTAGTAAATGAGGGAGTTGTGAAGTTCACAGGTTCTGTTAAGAATGGAGCTTTCAACAGGAAAAGAACCTTAACATCTTAACAGGAATATATATATATATATATATATGTATACATTTTAATAATTATATAAGGATTGTTTTCTGAGGTACACCATCTCAGTTTTTTTTTTATCAGAGCATAACACATTTCTCTCTCTCTCTCTCTTTTGCTTTCTCTCTCTCTCTCTCTCTTTCACACACACAAATACACTTACATACACACACGCACACACACATACACACACACACAGACACACACACACACAAAAGAATGAGTGCTTCTATGGGCTGGTAATAGAGGTAGGGCAAAAAGAGATAAGCCAAGCTTCTTCCATCACAAATGATCTAGAGTCTTAAAGCTCTCAACTGACAATCATATGTCAGGTGCAGGTTCTGATAAGACCCAATCAATCCTGCTTTTCCATTCTTCCTATCCTGCCCTTTTGAGCTTTTCCCTACTCTTCCCTTCTGCTTTACTTGCCCTGTTAAAATTTCTGTCTAATTATATCACCCTTCAAAGGTCTTACTAAGATTCCCGCTCCATGTCCGTTTTCTCCTGTCTTTCATATCTTTCTTAAATAATTTTCGTACACAGGAGAACGTCATATTCCGTCATTTAATTGGATACAACATGGCACAAACCAATGAAGCTGTATCATCTGATTAAACATTAAGTGCACCTGCAATGGTGTGGAAGTTATCCTCTGTTTATTCAGTAAAACGTTTCAACTAAAATGTTAATAACTTTCTTTTTGATAAATTTTTTTTAGCAGTCTTGGTGTCATTATCTTTCTTTATAAATGCTATCTGATGATGTGTAATTTTATATATTTAAGGCATTATTGTTATATATGTACAATATTTTGACTATGGAACAAGACAGCATTATACAGCTGATAAAAACCCATACCCTATGAGGTCAGTTACATAAAGGAGGAGGCACTTTATTTGGAAAACAAAGAACAGCCTACCCCAGCAGTAAATCCTATTTTAAAGAGCAAGTTTGTCTTTTGTTATTTTTTGTTGCTCAGCCCTATTTGAACACATTAGAATTTCACTGAAGAAATGTAAATCTACTTATTAGTGCCAGGCTGGTGTGAAGTTGGTGCTACTGTTAACTCAAGGGTGTTCAGTGGGGTTGAGGAAGTGGCTCTATGCAGGCCACTCAAGTTCTTTCACTCCAATTTTGGTAAACCACGTCACTTTGTTCACAGTGACATATACTGGAATACGATTGGACCCTTATGTTCCAGTAAAAGGAATATTTGATTTACGGAGTACAAAGACAGGAATTCTTCAACGTTTGTGGCAGCATTTGTGGAGGGTCCACATACCTTCTTAATCTTAATGAGGTCCACATACTTTTGGCCATTAAGAAACTGTGGTGTGTATAATATTCATAGACCGTTTTATAATTGCCATGTATACTTCATGAAAACACTAATTTCTGTGATTTATACAGAGATCTCTTATCCCATGTAAATCAATCATAATCACTATTATAAAAGAGACACGTTTGTAAATATACTCGTTTGAATAAATTCATTACTCCTACCACATTCATGCAGGCTGTGATTGAGCAAGAATGCCATGCATGTAATTAACTGCATTTGTGCTGGTTAATCGAGTAGAATTCTCTTGATTAGAAATTATACTGTAGCTCTGTTTGTGAATAAACTCTTTCATTTAGAGTCAAAGTGAGTTTTAAGAGTGGAAAGTAATTTCCTACTTAAGATGATGATGAACATTTATAGAAAATGCAGACATTCATTATAGGAGGAAAGTTAATTATCGTAAACCTTATGTGGAATAAATTAATTTGGCATGGGGAGGTGGTGTAATGTAATTACATTAGTACTGTCTGAAATTGTCATGTCAGCAGTTTTACATATTGTCTCCTTGTGCTTTTTTTTGTTTGTTAGTCTTTGTTTTGTTGTTTTTTTGTTTTTTGTTTGTTTTATTTGAACCAGTGGGAAAACATGTTTGGTTCTTTTTCTTCAGTATTTAGATACTCGTGGGACCCAAAATAAAACAAAACGGTTAGTATTTTGCATTTCTCTGCTAATTAATGGTATTTTTTATAATAAAAGTTCAGGATTAAATATGCTGTGGATCATAAATGATTGTTTTGTTCTGCATCTGTTTAGTCCCATTTCATCATTTTATATATTGAGCCATTATGTGTTTTGGGCAAACACATTGTTTTATTTCTTTGATGTTTTTTTTATTTCAGTAATAAAACAATTTTTCAAAGTTTGAAGCCTGGAAATTATTTTTCTTTTCTTTTTCTTTTCTTTCTTTCTTTTTGTAACAACTTCATGAAGTAAGGTTACATTTATTGGGTTGAATATAAAACCATACTTTCTGCACATTGAAGTTTATCATTATTTCAATCAGTGTGCTTTATTATTAATAATAACAGAGTTGCCCTGTAACATACTCTATGATTTTCTGTCTGTCTGCAAGGATTTTCCTAGTAAGTACTTGTTGGCATCTCTGCATCTCCTTTAGAAATCACACTGAGACCAAGTACTGGCAGAGGTTAAAAGACTAAATAATAATTGACAACATTAAGTAACAAATCCTTATGAATTTTTTGGCAAAAGGAAGTTAAACTAAAACGTTTGTGGAAAATACACTATTCTATAAAACGTTGAGCAGGTCACAATTGTACAAAAAAACCAGTCTGTTAACTTCAAGTTATAATGTGTAAATGACAATCACATGCCAGTTCAGAACAGCAAAAATCCACACAAAAATAAAAAAAACAAACTAAATCCCTAGCAATGCATTTCAATCAAAATAATAATAATAAGAAGAAGAAGAAGAAGAAGAACCACAACAACAATCCAAGATGATTCTCACTGCCAGAACAGGCCTTTTTTCCCCACTTTTTTCAAAATAGCTGTAAAAGTCTTCCTTTTCGCGCTGCTTTAGATATTATATCCAATGTGAGGCATGCATTCAGGGGTGGCTTTGAGGTCTTGGAAAGTTTCATTCCAAACACAGGCTGTTTCTCAATTTGCATACATACTTATCTCAATTTTCATTCTTGCAGGCTTCTGAAATGTCATCATTCACAGACCAACTATTTTTCCAATTTGAAGTTTGCATCAAGCCAAGTACAGTCCGAATACTCAGGGATTTACCAGGGATGCATCCGGTGGTAACTCTGTGTACTTAGGACTATCTAGTGTCCCGAATTCATTTCACACCAACCAGTGTAATTGTGCAATTTATGTCCAGGCTTGCTTTCATTCATTCATTTTAGTTTTGTTTTGGTGTCCTCTCAAACACAATTGCTGTCATCTGTAACAGCAACCTTTTTCCCATCACTGGTTTTTATATGTACTCTGCAAATCTTGGAAATAGTTTATTATTATTTATTTGATTGGTTAGATGACTGGTTGTCATCTTCTATATGACTTCCCACTTCGTTCAGAGGTTGGTAAGGAGCTAACTGATTAACTGATGGCCTTACTGTCCCACAAAGGGAATAGTTTTAAATACTTCATGAAGTAGACCACCACTACCAGCAAGTATATGTCCTCTCTTGCTCTGAGGAAGTGGGCTCAATTAGTCCAGTCCCAGCATATGGCCAACCTCTAAAATCCACCTCTAAAATCCAGGCCCAGATGTGCTCCTTATGCATTGTTGCGAAAATAGTAGTTGGAAATACTGGTCAGCTCCTTGGGCACTACCAGCTGATACTGCAAGCCAACTCCTTTAGTTGGCACTGTGCTGTAGAGGATGTCCAGGAGTATCACGCTGCCAACTGTATGCCATACCTCTGTAACTTCCATCCCTCTCACTTCTTGATCTTGGGTTTGTGTACATGTGGCCTCAGCCATACAGGTGGGCAAATCAGAATTACAGGTGAATGGATCAACAGACAAAAAAAGAGGCAATCACTGAAGATTGGCTCAACTGCATGTAACATGGCACAATGTTCATGCACATTTGGTGTAGTACACATCAAACTGAAATTATTGCAGCCTCGGAGGTTAGTGGGTCAGCCTGGAGCTGGTCTTGGAACAGTTGAATGCCCAGAAAAAGGCACTAACTACACTGTCTGTTCAGTGAAGACCTAAAACTTGCCTGCTTCTGAATAGTGGCACATTTTCCCAGTGGTCAAAATGGATGCCAGGCACTCCTTTTCTAAAGTGGCGTAGATGTATTCTTCTCCCTTGATTGCTCTGGAGGCATACATGATTACTCTCTCTCCTACCTGAGATTGAGTGGTCAGCACCACTTCTAGCCCTACATCAAGTATACAGTCATTGACAAAAGTCTTGTCGCACATGTGGACATTCATGTATAAAAGCCCATATCTCACCAACCTATTAACCGATTTTGATCAACTGTGACTTAAAATAACCCTGTGATGGTACTGAATAAGTTGTGCTAGCAGCAGTATTGGAAATAAATTTCTTATAATCTTTACAGCTTCTTAAACATAAACATTCCCATTTTTGCCTGGACAAAAGTCTTGTCGCAAAGACCTAATTTCACTGTCAAGACTAAATTTATCACAGAAAAGTAATCAAATGGCCTTGTTTATAACTAAATATATAATAATGTAGCAAATATATCATCATATTGGAAAATTACTCTGCAAACAAGGCCATGATCGTACCAGACTCCCAGGTGCTTGTCATTATGAATAATTATCCTATTAAAAGAATCAGACACCTTCAAAATGTTCAAATTGCTACTAAAATTCTTGAGGCCCAAGACACTTGTAATCCATTTTTAAGTAAGCTATTTTAGAGGGCAGCTCATTCATCAAATGGTCAGAAAACAGAAAACAGATTTTGCGTCTGGTAATGTTACCACCCATCTTACATACAGTTGTGTTCAAAATTATTCAACCCCCAATGCTGTAAAGGGCTTTAGGGACTATAGTGTACATTTGGAAT
>JAOUQZ010000044.1:20731154-20747884 GCA_028564935.1 Neosilurus hyrtlii
TGTGTGTGTGTGTGTGTGTGTGTGTGTGTGTGTGTGTGTGTGTGTGTGTGTGTGTGTGTGTGTGTATGTGTGTGTGTTTGTGCCAGGCAAGCACAGTTGGAGCCCCACTGCCCATGGTCCTGGATGGAAATCTGGCATCATGACAGGAACAGATGTAAAAACATGCAGGGACACATACATTTACACAGCCAATAAAATCTAAAACATGCATGCACATGCATTCTCTTTTTCTTTCTCTCTCTCTCTCTCTCTCTCACACACAATCTCTGATTTGCTCATTTGTGGCAGCAGATCAAAGATCTCTTCATCAGCAGATAATTATCCTTTAAAGAAAAGTTAAGAAAAGGTAGCAAGGTGTCAGTGACACATATGAACTTTACACTCACATTCACACAAACATGTCACCTATGATCTCCTTGCAAATATCATGATATCACCTACTTGGAAAGAGTTATTAGTTATCGACTTAACTTTGCTAATTATTTGCTAACCCGTGCCTTTACTGTGCCTTGCATTTTATGTTAAAATCTAGAGCTGAAATTGACTTAATACCAACCGAATGGTCTGCTGCTAAGCAGTCCCATACACAGCAAGCTGCAAAGCACTGTTTTGACACCTTTCTATCATAGTCAGCATGAAGAGTTCCAGCGGTTTGTGCTACAGTAGCCCTTCTGTGGGATCAGGCCTTCACTGCCCACACAACTCAGTGAGTCTTGGGCACCCATGACACTCTTGCCAATTCACTGGCTGCTTTTATTTGGAGCACCTTTGTTAGGTATTTACCACTGCATACCAGAAAAACCCCAAAGACCTGCCATTTTGGAGATGAATAGACCCAATTGATTATCTATCACAAATCACAGTGTGGCCCTTTTCAAAGTCACTCAAATCCTAACTTGATCATTTTTTTCTGCAACATAGAAACTTTAAAATTTGACAGTTCACTTTCTGCCTAAGATATCCCACTCTTGAGATGGTGATGTTTTTTAATGTTATGGCTGACCAGGATCTGTTCATCTCCACAATGGCAGGTGTTTCTGGTATGCAGTGGTAAGTATTTACCAAAGGTGGTCCAAGGAAAGACAACCAGTAAACTGGCAAGAGTGTCTTGGGTGCCTGAGGCTAATTAAAGTGCATGGAGAGAGAATACTAGTACATCTCATCTGATTCCACAGATGAGCTACTGCACCACAAACTGCTGAAACTGAATGCAGCTGCACAGGTGTTTTCAACCTTCCAAAAATTTCCCACACCACTCCACTGCTACAATCTCTCCATTGGCTTCCTGTAGCTGCTCACATTGGATTTAAAACACTAATGCTTGCCTACAAAGCCAATTGACCTGCACCCTTCTACCTCAAAGCACTTATCACACCCCGCACAGTACTGCATTCTCTCAGATCCTCTAGCACTGCTAGAAAGGTCTGTCCTTGTACCACGGCACAAGTGAAAAAAGCATCTAAACTTTTCTCTGTTCTGCCTTCAAGGTGGTGGAATGAACTTCCTCTGGATGTTCGGACAGCTGAGTCACTGGGTATCTTCAAAAAAAGGCTGAAACCTACCTTTTTCGGCAGTACTTAGATTAGCACTATGTTACACACACACACACACACACACACACACACACACACACACACACACACACACACAAAATAAAAATAAAAATACCCCTGCACACAACACCTACCCACTGAGTTTCTGACTGATGGTATACTTAGTCTGTGTCCTGACAAACCAGTATAAGAATATATTCACTGATAGTGACTTTAAAGCACTTCTGTAACTTTCTCTAGATAACAGCGTCTGCTAAATGCTGTAAATGTAAAATGTAAATGAAACTATTAATGCTGGCAATAATAAAAAAGTGTCCGAGAGCAGATTGCATTGCTGCTTGCTGTGAATGGGACTGCTTAGTGACAGACCAGTCAGGTGGTGTTATGGATCTTCACTGTTCAGGAATGAACATGTTTGTTCATGTTTATTATTGAACTGAGCAGATAAGTTCAGAGTTCCCATGCAGCAAGAAGCCACTCACAAGGAACATGTTTTAATTATGTTCCTCTTTCAGGGCATTTTTAAAGCTTCTGCCATTCTTGAAGAAAGTGGGACTTTTAGAAGACTGTACATAATGAGACTACTGGTTGTAGTGTAATTTGTGACACAAGATCTCGACAACATGTGACAGAAGTTTTTTGAGGTGTAGCTCTCTTTATAAAATGTGTTTTTGAATTAATCCTAAAATTCACAGATAATCAAAAAGTTGTTGAAGAATGTGCTGAATATGACCATCCAGTTCATATTTTAGCATGGGTTCAAAATCAAATTTAATGATTTGTTTGAATATATCAGAAAATGTGCAACTGCAAAAAAGTGAAGAAGTGTGAAAGCAACTTGATACCCTCTAATATGTGGCTTGGGTATGTCTTACATTTTTGGAGCAAAAAGTCCAAGCAAGACTGAGCAAGAGACTTGTTCAAATATAAAACTTGCTTTACTAGATGATAATTGTGGTAAATAAATAGATAAATAAATGTGAATAAAAGTCACACCCTCAACACTTTTTCTCTTCTATTGAGATTATGTTGAGCATCGTCCAACAGTTTTATATAAGCAGCACCGTTTCTTAAAATTTGTTTCCCAAAATGTTCAATCAAATTTTTGTAGCAAAAATTTTTGTTTGTTTGTTTGTTTTTTGAAAAAACTTATAGCATTGTTGCAGCATATTTATTGTAGAAAATAATGATTTATAAAGATTATATTTGGTTTTGACTGCTCCCTGGTCGGTGTGGTTGTGTGATAGGGTTGGAATTTAGGGTTAAAAAAAAAAACTCAGGAACAGGAAAACCTAAACAAGCAAACAAACAAACAAACAAATAAATACGTAAATAAACAAACAAATTAATTAATTAATTAATTTTTAAAAAACAGTTTGACAGCTGGTATGCTGTATTTGTATTCTTTCTGGGATCTCTAATTTCCTCCCTATTCCAAAAATATACTACTAGGACAACTGGCACTAAGTCCACTGTGTGCAATCAACCTATTACCTGGTGAAGACTCATGCTGCTTGACACAAAACACATGGCATGGGGTTACATCAGTTCAGAGCCTTATTGAAAATGGGTCAGTGTGACAAGATTGAGCAACATGTACAGATGTGAAAGCTTTAATCAGATTGCTCACATGACATTTCGGTTTGACCCAGCCTGAGAAAATTCAATAAAACCCACACACTGGAACACTGTGCAAATTGGTAAATAGATAAAATAAATAAATACAAATAATGCTCTTTGGTCAAGTAATAGTTTACATAACTACAAGCAGCTGAGAGATTACATAAAGAAAACAACTAGCTGTCAGACGCACAATGAAGGCCAGGCCTGCTTTCGCACACTCCTGCTGTGCCTCGTTCTCTGCTCTATCTCACAGTAAAGAAAAGAATCAGCAGTAAAATAAATCTCCTTTTCAAAATATATCAGGATAACACTTGTGATACAGGACTTATTATGAAACAGTTTGGCAAACGATAACCTCACCCTGATTGTGTTCCAAAAAGTACCAAGATAGTGGCAGTCTTTTTTTTCCCTTCTGCATGTGAAGTGGGTGTTATGTTCTATGTCTGATCTGGCCCTTCTGGGAATGTGAGATGAGATAGTGGATTGCTGTGAGTAATGTATAACTCTATAATACATTTGCCAACAAATATACACAGATACAACAAATATACAGAAGAAACTGTACAGTAGGAAGATTACCCAGAAGCAAGTGTGAAACCAAACATGTTGTTAGACTACCCCCAACTGGATACATTTTGCTCTGCAGATTACAGCTGTAGTAGGAAACTTAAGCCACTTTTTAAATAGAACAATTACTCAAACACATTTTTGATCACACTAATTCATTCATTCATTCATTTGCTGAATCTCAGTCAACTTTGGATGAAGGCAGAGTACACCCTGAATAGCTTGACAGTCTGTAACAGGGCCAACACACAACCAGTCACACTCACACCTAGGGGCAATTTGGAACAGCCAGTTAGCGTAGTATGCATAGAACACGCAAAATCCATACAAAAAATGGCTTCTCCAAGCCAGGGATTCGAGCCCTGGACCTTCTTGCTGTGAGGTGGATGTCCTCACCACTACACTTCCGTGCTGCCCGTCCACAGTGAAGTGTATTTTAAATCTCGGATTCATCAAGCCAGGTAGGATCTTTCGTGATCCACACCACAATGTGTGCAGAGCAACAAAAACACACCGAACGTAATAAAGTTTTACTCATCCACAGAGAAAGGTTGATAGATTGCATTCATCAACCTTTCCTCTGTGGCTGACTACTTCTTGCTCCTTTGCCATTGGGGCTGTCAATATTTTAAAGCATATGTGGATCATGCTTACTAAGAGAGATATACAACCAAACAGCCTATTCTTTCAATTAATATTATCAGCGTATATAGATAAAAGATTAAATTAAACAGCTTCTGCCAATCTATCTAGAAAAACACATAACTAACTAAATAACTCCTTGGCAAGCTTTTTACAAGATGACCAAGCACCAACAGAGAGCGGATATATATTCAAGCCAATTAAAGGTATGACTCATATGGTACTTTGCAGAAGAACATTCATTTTTACATGCTGGCCAACCTGTTCCTGTACTGTAAACATTGCTCACTCCATATGAGGGGGACTGTTATGTAGCAGCTTTGAGTGACAGACAGCAGCACTCTTTGCGTCACAACACTCCAGGGGGACAAAGGAAGTCAGCCCACACCTTCTGTCTAAAGCATCCTGCCTGTAAATTTTTTTCTCTCACTTTTATTTACCCAGTCATGAACCATTCCAAATAACGCTGAACAACTCTACAAACAAAGCAACAAAAATCCTTTCTCTCTTCCCAGGGTCTGAGGTAATCAGTGCTAACAGAACCCTTTGTCTTCTATTTTTGTGTTGGGTGCCAACCATCTGGATGTTTATTAACCTAAATTCATGTATTTCAGCATAACATACTGAACATAGTCCACCATGATTTGGTAACTTGAAAGTTCCCTGCAACTTACCAAATGAAAACACTTTCATATTGGCCTTAGCCAACAATGTGGGAGTGGTAAGTATGACTAGGGATTAGAGGTCTAAAAGCACTAATCAGGCCCTCGTGTAAGGAGAACCGTAGCTTTATTCAGCAGATAAAGGACAAGTGTATAAAGGATCTTTACACAGCAACAGAAGCTGTTCGGTACTGAAATGTTCAGCACACTCAAGACGTTGATCAGGGGTCCCATGCTATCTCCTTCAACAGCCACAACACCTGCTCCTACCCCAACACCAACACCTACCATAACTCCTGCTCCAGATCCACCAACTCAGCAAGCTAAGGTAGGATGTAACAGATTTACAAATCACTGATTTATTTCGGCATCCCAGAATACTGTACTTATAATTCATGACCCAGATGGTTGCAGATACTTAAAGTGCCAAAATCATGGTAGTTCTTTGTCTGCTTTTAACTATTGTACTGCAATATCACATATGATATCCCTAATGGATAGTGTAATAACATAAAAAAGAGAGAATTATTTTAGAATTATCCAAATAAGAAAGATGCAATTTCATAGTTTAAAAAAAGGGTTTATCTTTGCAACTTATAGGACGAAAAGCCTGCAGTCAAACAAAATGAAGAAACCACTGGTGAGTCAACTGCTATTAAGATCCGAATACTATTCCATAAAACCCAATGAAGCAAAAGACATTTCTGCATAGACATTTTTTTATGTAAACAAGTGTAATTCTTTTGTGCCTCAAATTGTTCTGGGTTAATGTTGAGAAAGTCAGAATCAGTTCTATACCTTCCTGTTAAATGTTATTTCTTTATTGATGAGATGACCATAGTGCCCACGGGAGCACTGACAGTAAGCAAACAACAGTGGAAAGACACACCGGCTCATGTGTCTTCTTTCTGTGTAGCTCCAGCCCCGACACCTGCACCCACTGCTGTGCCAAAACCAGAAGAGAAACTCTCCGAACCTGTAAAAGAGGAGCCACCACATAAAGAGTAAGACTGGACTATTTCAGCAGCTGTTTCTTTACACGTGCTCCATTCATTGTGTGCATTCCCACATCTTCTCCCTCTGCTTGCATGGGTTTCCACCAGGTTATCTGGTTTCCTCCTATCATTTGAAGATAAATGTAATAACACATACAGTAATTAATTTTACGTGTTCCAGCAATCTTGCATTCAGCAAACTTGAATATTATCCTCAGGATCTATATTTGTCTACCAGAAAGCAGAAGGATTACTGATGTGAGAAGCAAAGAAGAGATTACGAGATTTGCAGCTTTGAGGGATTTAAGAAGCTGCTGGGGGAGCTATTTAAAATTTAGGCATCAAGACAGAAGAAGAAAAAAACAAATCCTGAATTAAAGTGATGAGAATGCTGCAGTGGTTGTTAGTGTAATGAAGAGTCCATCCCCACTTTTATCCTTCAGTGTCACAGGCAAATTGATTTAGCTAAGGAAGGATAAGTGTTTTCTGTGGACAGTATGTCTTAATTAAAATTACTGCTTCCACATCCCACAAATATTTTCATCTTAACCCTCTGAGACAGGCAAGAAGAAGCACAATTATACTTTCATAGCTTTATATTCTTCTATATTATTGTTCTATATATGTATTTAAAATTGACTGATTTCAGTTAAGTAAATGTTATTGATGTTACATGTTTTTGGTGGGGGGTTTTTTTGTTTTTTTTTGACGGGGGGTTATTTAGGCAAGAAGCACACCTCTCTTCGCCATGTCCAGTTGTTATTAACAAGTACTCTGATGCACAACTTCGAAAAATTATCCATCAGATGCAGCAACGTACACAACTATACAAAGAAAAAGTTGCAGACCCCTATGCGTCCTCGCCTGAGTGCAGCCCTCCAGTCAGTGAGTACAAATAAATCTCCCATGAAGAAATTTATGACTGTCTTAGAGAGCTCATAACATCATTCAGAACACCATCCCACATCTAAATTTCAATACAGAGGGAAAGTCAGTGAGTGTCCATATTGTGCTTTTTAACAAAATACCATGATACTCTTTAAAAAAACTTATTCTCTGTATTTTGCCTGAAATAGCACCTGTTTTGAGAAAAAAGGATTTCTTTAAAAAGCTAGAGGAAGAACAAAAAAGAAAAGAAGAGGAGAGGATCAAAAAGGAGGAGGAGGAGGCAAAGAAAGCAGCAGCAAAAGCCGAGGAAAAGAAACAGAAGAAAGAAGAAAAGAAAGATGATAAAACAAAAGATGAGAAGAAAGAAGAGTGTGAACCAGCCAAGAAAAAAATTGCTTCTATTTGCCTGGAATTTACATTTGGCTGCATAGATACAGTGCTGAAACCTACTGAAGACATAATGGATAAAGTTTTGGGCACATCCATTGATCCATTCACAGGTTATAAACACATTATCAATAAAGTAGTTTAAATCCACTTTAAATACAAACGCACTGAAGTTATTAGCAAGTATTTCTTGTGCTTTGCCTCATTGATTTATGTGATCATCTCTAGATCGACGGTACATCACTTGGCTTAGCCTGGTGACTATTGCCTTCAGCTACAACCTTTGGTTCATACCAGTTCGTATGGCCTTTCCTTACCACACTCCTGGCTCGATTCCTCTGTGGTTTATTTTAGATGTCCTAGCTGACCTGATCTACATCGTCGACATGATCATTTTCCAGCCAAGACTACAGTTTTGTAAGACTGGAGATATCATTGTAAGCAAAAAAATGTTGTTTATTATTACACTTTCACTTTATTTGATTTAAATATAAATAATGTATTAGCTCACAAATCACATTTCAGAACCATGTAAATCTTTTTAATTTTGTCAGTATGACCAAGCTATTATTAAGAAGAATTACAGAGCCTCCACAAAATTTCAGGTATCAGAATTTAATTTTTTTTCTTATATATGTGAGTGTTCAATAGTCTTTTATAATATTCAAACTTTTTTTTTCTCTGCAAAGCATGCTGTAATATCACTAATACCCCTGGACATTTTGTATATTCCATTTGGATTCCATGCCATTTTCAGAATTAATCGCATCATGAGGGTATGTGATATTTGAGGTTCTTATGACTTGTTGATGCATGTTTTTTTTCTCTCTTGTCATTGAAATAATCAATGATTCTAACTTTCTTTTAAGTTTGAGGCTTTCTTTGAGTTCAGTTACCGACTTGAGGGCATCATGACAAAGGCCTACATCTGGAGGTATGTAAAAATTAATATATATATATATATATAAATATACACTTCAAAAGTCTTTAAACTGAGTCTGGTTTCTTTATCAGAGTACTTCGCACCATTGGGTATCTCCTGTTCATCCTTCATATCAACTCTTGCATTTACTATGTAGCATCGGTCTACCAAGGCATTGGTACAACCAAGTGGGTCTATAGCGGCCATGGAAATGCGTATGTCACTTCAACAAATTTATCAATGTATCAATTTTTTTTTTTCTGTAAGTTAAGAAATGAACAAACATTTAAAAAACCTTATATGTACAGTTCATGCAGACCTTTATCGAATGTGAGTGTGTATTATCTTATACCTTTTCCAAATTAATTTTTATCAAGAATTGTATATTTTAGGGTGTATTGTTTTTACCTGTTTTCCAACTGTATTATTTTCTTGTAATTTTTCAAAAACAATAAAGAATGTTACAAAATAAGACAACAGTTAAATACAAAAAAAATCTATAATAAATAAACTAACCCAAATGAAGCAAGGTCTAGGTTCAAATAAAGACTAAACTAGATCTCTGTCTGATGAATCTCCTTAGTGTTGTTGAAAGGGCAATTCTAATGCTACATATCTTATGATGCATAAACCATTTAATAGCATTAGCTCTTTGGATTTTTATATTCTCATAGCTACCTGAGGTGTTTCTTCTACTCAGAGAAAACCCTGTTGATGATTGCAGAGCTTCCTTTTCCCGACACCTTATTTGGTCAAATCTTTCAGATGACCAGCTATATTTTTGGTGCATTGTTTTTGTCCATCGTTCTTGGCCAGGTAGACATTTTGTATGTATGATGTGTGCTTTTTGTTTTTGTTTTTTATGAGCTTTAGTTGTGATTAACTTTGCAGTTTGATACACACAAAATGAAAAGTTAATATATTTTTGTCAAATGTTAAATCTAAAAATTTTACAGCCAGTGAAATAAGATTAAAAGCCATTTTCTTTTCTATAGGTACTTGCGCTGTTACTATTTTGCTGTGCGGACCCTAATCAACATTGGTGGACTACCTGAGCCTTATACTGTTTTTGAGATCACATTTCAGTTGACAAACTTTTTTGTTGGTGTCTTTGTCTTCTCAAGTTTAATCGGACAGGTAAAAGATAGATAGTGTGGAATTCCCACAGGATCATCTATTCATCAGTCTCCATATGTTCCCCAGAGCTGACTCATAAATGTTTTCCCTCAAGATTTATTCTGTGGACTTCACAGAATAAAGCATTCATTTGTGGCTCTTCTATAATAGCTCTTATTAGTACAGCTGTTATTGTATCCCATAGCTCTTATTAGTACAGCTGTTAATTTTGCCTTCAAAAAATGATAAATAAGTAAATAAAGCTGAATATGTTTTATTTCATTTGAAAAACCACAGACAGTGGTATTATAAATATGGCATATTACAGATGAGAGATGTCATTGGGGCTGCCACTGCAGGGCAGACATACTTTCGTGCATCTATGGATACGTGTGTAGCCTACATGGTGACAAATCGTATTCCAAAGCTGGTACAACGCAGAGTTCGTACGTGGTACAACTACACCTGGGATTCACAGGGTATGCTGGGTAAGAAATTTTTTTTAACCCTGCCTATGCAAAGCCAGGGCCTATTCAAGGTCCTGATTTTGAAGCTTGCAGTTGAAGGTGCAATGCATCCAACAATGCATCCATCCACCCATTTATTTATGTAAAGAATGTTGTATTTGCAGGCCCTATTGATGTGCAGAATGTATTTTTGTGACTCTTACCCCAGATGAGTCAGAGTTGCTGGAAGAAATGCCATTGGTAATGAGAAAGGCTATCGCTGTGGACATGAATTTAACCATTTTCCAGAAGATTGACCTGTTTAAGGTAAGTCTGTTTTATTCTTGTGCTCAGGTTTAGAGGGTCAGGAGAGAAACAAACAAATAAACAAAGTAAGAGTGATTGATGCTGATATGCTACCACAGGGGTGTGATAACCAGATGCTTGTGGACATGCTGCTGAGGCTGAAGTCTATAATCTACCTGCCAGGAGATTTTGTGTGTAAGAAGGTGAGATCCTTAATGTCACTGATGACTTATGTATAAGAAAGAGCAACAGCATGTTATGACCTTTTACCAATTTCTGTTGAACAGGGTGACATTGGTAAAGAGATGTACATCATCAAAGCTGGAGAGGTGCAGGTTGTTGGTGGGCCAGACAACAAGACAGTTTTTGTAACATTAAAAGCCGGCTGTGTGTTTGGTGAGATCAGGTGAGTTTATAATAAAAACCTTGCCTCTATTGCTAAGTTGCAGTTCTGTTGACAGTTCCCAGGTCCCAATCTCACTTAATATTTTGAACATGCAAGAGTACAATTGAGCTAAAGGCCCAATGCATGACTGTGATGAACTGTCTAGTCTTCTGCAGTCTTCAGCAAATGGAGGCAATAGGAGAACAGCTAATGTGGCAGCTCATGGGTTTGCTAACCTCTTTGTTCTGGATAAGAAAGATCTCAATGATATCCTGATTCATTACCCAGAATCACAAAAGGTTCTGGCAAGGAAAGGAAGGTGAGTTTCCATTTTGAAAGTTTGAGAATTATGGATTAGAGAGGAAACCTGTACTGTTAGAAATTAACAAATCTCTTTTTATGACATGTAGGAAACTTATGAAGGCCAAGGGTCCAGCAGTTAAACCAGAAGTGGAAAAAAAGAAAGGCCTGGAGCTGTTTGGAGCCAAACCTCCCACTCCTCAAATGCTTCGGGCATTTGGAAGATTCAACAAAAAGACATTTATGGAAAAACTCAAGGTAGGAAACTCAGTTTTTAAGAAGTTAAAAGGCATGTTAAGGGCACAAAAAAGAAGGGCTCCAAATCAACTGAATGTGAGTGTTTTATTTTGTTTTGACTTTAATAAATTGGGATAAATACAAAAATTTGATAAGCAAGGTGCACATTATTAAACAGTTATGAACCGAAGACGAGGAGAGTCTCCAAGAATATTTGTGCAACATCACTGAGGTGAATAAATGTATTAGTATTTAGTTCCACCTAAGCAAGAAAAGCACACTTACTTGAGATTTTTATTTATTTTATTTTATTATTTTTTTTATTTTATTTTTTTAATCATGTCAGACAGATGAGCTCCATATATATATATATATATATATATATTAACCATGGCACGGAGGCAGGTCATGTGATCTAGGCTTTGAAGCACAGGACAAAGTTAATATGAACAACCGCTCTACCAGTTAATATGAACAATCGCTCTACCAGGGTCAAGGGTCTCATATGCAAATTAACTACCCCACACAGAGGTTTAGGTCATAAGGAGTGCCTATGCAAAATTTCAGAAAGCTATCATACATATGAGTCGAGCAATGGCCAAGACAAACTTTATATGTTCAAGGTCATAGGTGATATATGCAAATTATCTACCCCACACACAGGTTTAGGTCATAGAGAGTGCCTATGTAAAATTTCTAAAAGCTATCATGCATGTGAGACAAGCCCAGACAAACTTTATATTTTCAAGGTCACTGTGCCAAGGTCAAAGGTCACATATGCAAATTAGCTACCCCACGCATAGATTTGGGTCATAGGGAGTTCCTACGCAAAATTTCCGAAAGCTATCATGCATATGAACCGAGCAATGGCCCGGACAAACTTTATATATTCAAGGTCACTGTGCCAAGGTCAAAGTTCAGATATGCAAATTAGCTACCCCACACAGAGGTTTAGGTCATAGGGCCTAGGCAAAAGTTCAAAAAGCTGGCCTGTGCATGAGACGAGCAATGGCCTGGACAAAGTTATCATCACACTGCCCGCCAAGTTCATAGGTCACATATGCAAATCAGCTACCCCACACACAGGTTTAGATCATAGGGAGTGCCTATGCAAAATTTCAGAAAGCTGGGCTGTGCATGAGCAGAGCAATGGCCGGGACAAAGATATTGTCACTCCGCCCACCCACCCGCCTGACCACCCGGCCACCAAGCCAAGGAAAATAACCCTCCAGCCATAACTGGCTGAGGGGTAAAAACTAAAGTAAACAGTGCTCTGTTGAGCTGTTTACAGGAAAACACAATAAAATTAACTAAAACTGTATTTTATAATTCATATTTACATATTTTAATCATAAAACTGGGGCAGGTGAGATGAACTATATGCTTTTTGTCCACACTGAAGCTTCACATCATCCCATGTCATTAAAGTAGTGTTGCAAGGAAGCTACCAGGAATAAGCTGAAGCCAATCTCAGCCAATAAAATCAGCGTATGAAGGCACATCCTGAATGGCTAGGCTAAAAGCTTTGTTTTGCTAATGGCATCTGTTCAAAAACCAAAGTAAAGAAATTAATGTAAACAATACTCTGTAAAGGTGTATTAGTATCTACCAAAAACACAAGAATATAAATGAAAATTAGCTTTTATAGTTTATGTTAACAAATTGTAAGCCAGCCTTAAAAAAAATAAAACAAAACAAAAAAAGCAGTTTTCTGTCTTTCTGTTTGCCCTAGTTTTCAGAAATAAAAAGAAACAGCATTCTCTAAGGGTGTTTTTATGGTATGGGGTATACATACAAACAATAAATACATAGAACCAGATATAACAAGCTTTTAAAGCATGATAATGATGATGCTGCCAGCTCAAGTGCCCATGACAAATTGTGAGGGTCTGTAATTTTGATTCAGGCATTATCCACTTGGAATAATGATGAAACAGATTTTGCCATTCCCTTGTAGAGCATATAGCAATACATTTTATAATACACAGATGCAGAGAAAAACATTTTCTGATTTTCTTGACATTTTTCATACACAGACATAATTTTGTCTTTTCTTTTCTTTTCTTTTCTAGATCTCTACAAATGTGCAATAAGTGTCACAAAAGAACAATTTCAATATCCCCTTGTTTCCATTAACTTAGATGTTTCCATTTTGTGTGTAGACTTATTTGAGAAATATATTTTGCATTTTGTACCTAATCATTATAAGGTGATAATTAATAACCTCATAAAGTGCTTAAATTACAAGTACTTTTGACTACTTTGAAAAAAAATACATACAAACTATATGCAGTTAATCTGTTTTGCATTCATTTGCCAATATGGTCCTGCAAAAGGCTAAGCATCAGTGAAATCCTTTGTGTAATCCCTTCAGCTCAGCCAGGACACTGTGATTAAGTAATTGGTCTTTCTCTGTAGTCAGAAAAAAAATATTAACTAGCCATTATCAGAGTTTAAAAAAACAAACAAATACATAAAAATTCTATGTGGGCTAAGACTAGTAATGAAAGTAAGAGTACTTCTATCTCTGTGGTGACTAAACTCAGTGTGGCTTTCCTCACTATGGATCACTGTATCCTATTAAACAGGCAGAGGGACTGGTTTGGCATTTCAGGGAGTGCTCTTGACTGGTTTGCCTCCTATCTGTCAGACAGAAGTTTCTCTTTGTCTGCCTTTCTTGTGGGGTGGCTCATGGTTCAGTTTTGAGATCAATTCTGTTTGGTCTATACATGCTCCCTCTTGGAGATATTGTTATCATATTTTAGGGTATTTCTTATCATATGTATTCAGATGACCTTCAGATGTATTTTTCTTTTAATCCTGACAGAACTGGTGTCATTAATTTATTGCATGAGTGTTTGCCTGTAATTATTTTCAGTTAGATGCTGCCAAAACGGAGGTTCTAATTGTTGCTCCCGACATCACTGCTTCTAAGGTGGCCAGCTGTATCAGGTCTATTAATTCTAATGTGTGGTATAACCTGAGAAATCTAGGTGCCGTGTTTGATCAGGCTTGCACCTTGACGTGCACAATGAAATTGTAATTCCCTCATGTTTTTTAGCTCCCACATCTATATTTGTTGGGTGGAATGGGTGGTGTCTGTCCGTCCGTTCATTCGTTTCCAGATGATAACTTGAGAATGCTTGCTCGGATTTTGATGGAATTTGGTATTGGGGTTTGTCTTACTGGTACCTCACCTGGGATTGGTGCATGCCAAAATCTGCATTTAATTAATGAGCCAGCTGGACTTCATTTGTTTCACACAACAGTTTGGTTTCCGGATGATAACTTGAGAATGCTTGCTCGGATTCTGATGAAATTTGGTATGCAGGTTTGTCTTACAGGTACCTCGCCATGCATGATTAATGAGCCAGCTGGACTTAATCTGTTTAACACAACAGTTTTGATGTTAATTTTGATAACACAACATTTTTAAGGGGTGGCTTAAAACACCTGTTTTGGTGGGCATTTTCTGAGCAATAGCTGACTGTATTATACTGTATTTTACTTGCTATGTTATGTATTTGCTTCTGAAACATCTCCATCTTTGGCAGTTTGGCTCCTGAATTTTGTTACTGGGTTTTTACTGTTTTAACAATTTTTCTGTAGGTATGATTGTTTGCTGATAGCCTAAAAAAATGTGAAACTTCAGTTTCTGTTTGCTTATGTTATATTTTGTGCCCTTGTAAATAAACATCATTCTTGTTTCTGCATCTGTGTCGACGTTTCTCCAAAAGACATGGCCATGTTTTATTTGTATGTATTTTAACATGTGAAGCACTCTGTAAGAAATAGTTTCACGGTCACTCACTAATTTACTGGGTCACTTAATCCTACTAGAGTCACAGGAAGGCTTTTGCCTATCTCAGCCAGTACTGGGATAAGGCGGGGAACACCCTGAACAGCTCACCAGACCATCACAAAGCACACACACACACACACACACAGCCTTTCACATGTAATCTTACACCTAGGGGGTAAATTGGAACAGCCACTTAGACTAATGTGCATGTCATTTGAATGTGAGAGGAAACCAGAGTACCAAGAGGAAACCCACGCAAGCACATGGACATGTAAACTGGGGACTTACCAGTGCTTTCTTGCTGTGAAGCTAACCACTATGCCACTGTACCACCCAAACTTATTACAGATACACGTCCAAAATCATCCAAATCATCCAAAAATCAACTCACCAAACAAGCTGATTGCTAGCCGCGGTGCTAAAAATGTGCCCTAGCTGCAAATTTGTTGATGTTAGCAGAGCACCTTTGATATCCTCTGCTAGCTGCCTTGAGGTGGGGAAGAATAGTCTTTGAAGAAAAAACATTTCTTAACAGTTCACATAAAAAACTGTTTCAAGAGGAAAAAAATTCAAATAGGAAAATTCAATTTCTGGTATCTCTCTCTCTCTCTCTCTCTCTCTCTATCTCTCTCTCACACACACACAC
This sequence comes from Neosilurus hyrtlii, assembly GCA_028564935.1. NCBI lineage: Eukaryota > Metazoa > Chordata > Actinopteri > Siluriformes > Plotosidae > Neosilurus > Neosilurus hyrtlii. The sequence continues at coordinate 20,746,632 of JAOUQZ010000044.1, forward strand.
ACACACACACACACACACACAATGTAATGTATAAGTGTTAGAAAAATTGTCTCACAAAAATATTTATTCAAGATTAAAATCCAAAAAATATTTATTTTATCAAATGAATTAATTGAACATCACTTGATGATCAATTCAATTATTTCAGTTCAACTGCATTAGTTTATCCGTCTATACTGTAAGTTCTTGAGTTCTTGAGATCTTGAGTTGTCTTTGCAGCCCTTGAGTTGTTCACTGAGTGCCTGGTTTTGATTTTCAAGCAAGGCATAATAATTCTCGAGCCATTTAACGTATTCTTTCTTCTTCCGACGAGATTCCCGTGCAGCTTTTCTGAAAGCAATAACAGAAACACTTCAATAAGCATGATCATATCTCCATTGAGTTCAAGAGCCAGTTCAATCCAAGCAATCAAATACCAACTACTCTGGAGTTCAGTCAAGCTATGTTTGCATTCGTGAGCAAATGGAGTCTGATGATAATCTGAATGAACAATTGAATGAATGAATGTTACTTCAAAAATTATAACCCACCAGTGTATGGTTGTGATCATTTAAATGTCAAGCTCCTGAGTGCCAACTTGTGTTCAATTATTTGGCAACATATTGCCACAATTCCAGTTATTTTTTCTGATACAATACGCATAAGCTAGAACATTAATTCATTCATTTTCTGAACCACTTAATCCTAATTAGGGTCACGGGGAGGATGGCGCCCATCTCAGCCGACTCTGGGCAAGGGCAGAGTACACCCTGGACAGCTCACCAGGCCATCACAGGGCAGAAACACACTGACAGCTATGCAACCTACTCTTGATGAAAATCAGCAATAGTTCTTTTACATCCCTCTCACCACAGACAGTGCGAGACATGGCCAGCCTTTGATATCCCAGTTAGCTGCACTGGAGGGACAGCAGTGACAACCCGCTGATAGTGGGGCTTGAACCCATCGACCTTGGGATCAGTAATCCAGCACCCCACCACCAGGCCACCACTGCTCCCATACAACAATAAACAATTAAATTAATTATATCTTTGTCAACCCTCACTTACTATAGGCTGTTTTCACAAATTTGTATGGACACCATTTATTTTGAATTGAATACAACATTCTTACTTAAAATACAATTAAAGATGAAATCATGTATTACTCAAATTATGGGGGTAAGCTAGAACATGCATATATATATATATATATATATATATATATATATATATACATATACACACACACACACACACACACACACACACACA
>JAOUQZ010000044.1:20759498-20770412 GCA_028564935.1 Neosilurus hyrtlii
ATGAAGAAACCACAAAATAAACATTTACTACTGTGTTATATAAACAATTGATGTCATTTTAGTTGCATTTGGTTCTTGTAGGATTCAATTCAAAACGTCCTTGTAGGATTTCATTCTGAATAAAATTCCAAATGTACACTGCACCTGTGGACCTCTATATTGATGGAGAGGAGGTAGAGAGGGTAGACAGTTTCAAATTTCTTGGAGTCCACATCTCTGCTGACTTCACCTGGTCCACAAACATCTCTCATCAGGTGGGGTGGGCACAACAATGGATGTACTTTCTCAGAAACCTCCGACAAGCCTGCCTACCCCTACTGGCAAACTTTTACCGCTCCTCCATCGAGACTCTCCTGACCTACTGCTGTACAGTGTGGTTCAATAGCTGTACGGCAGAGGACAGGAAGGCGCTGCAGCGGGTGGTGAGGACAGCAGAGTGGGTAATTGGAACTACACTACCCCCCCTCATTGACATTTACACTGGCAGACTTCGGAGAGGACCCCACACACCCTGACACCCCCTTTCCCCCTCCCCCCTCTGGAAAAAGGTACAGGACACTAACAACAAAAACTAACAGACTCAAGAACAGCTTTTACTCACAAGCTCTTAAACATGCAACCCACCCACCACCACCGTCACACACACTGACTGAATAACTATCGTTCAGACCTTATTCAGACCTAGATCTTCCTGGACAATGAAATATTACTGTTTAAGTGCAATACTCATGTTTAAGTGCAGTATTCATGTTTAGAGCAGGTATCGAACATCATATAACACTTTAGCATCATGCACCTTATGATTAAAAAGCTCTACCTCTCATCCTGTGTATACCATGCACCATTCACTTATCATGCACCCGTCTGTATAAGTCTGTACATGTGTAAATATGTGGATAAATGTATATGTGTACATGTGGGTATGAGTATATATGTGTATATAGGTATATCTTGTGTACATTTTTTAATAATTGCTGCTAAACTGTTGTCATTGTTCATACAACAGTTGACAAAGATCTCTCTCTTTATTTATTCCTACTGTGAACTCTCATAATTGCTATTTAACTGAAAAAAAAAAGCTCAAACAGGTTAGTAATTGTGATGCATTAACAGTAAAGGTAAGGTAACGTCATTTGGTTTTCTCAGAGAAATTCGAGAAAATGTTTTTTCCTGTGGGTTTTCTCTACCGCTCTGGGTTGTGTATAACAGGTATACTTCTCTCGTGTCTGGGCACGCACGCATGAGAGTTAAATTTTTTTTATTTTGATCTATTTTTAAACTATACCTACATTTGGAAATTGTATTTTTTATTAGGACTAATTGTGGTTCTTTTTTAGCTCCTACCCCTCAGGAGCTATAGGAATGGATTCCGTCCGTCCATCCCTCTGATTTCCGGACATTTACTTGTGCGCTGAAGCTGCTATGAGTGCTAGGATGAGTTTGCGTGTAAGTGACCTTGACCTACTTTTCAAGATCCCAGAGGCAAAACTGTATATTAGGTTTCCAGATATTTACTTGCTGCAGGCTGAAACTGGGGCTTTCAAACATGCTATGCTTGTTCTAAATTGACATATTATGAAATGGTCCTTTTGGGCAGGAGAGTCTGGACCCCTGTCGTCTATGTTTTATTTTTTTTTATTTTTTGGGCTACCAAAATCTAAAGACTGGCTTCCTAAAGGTTTACTAGGGATTTAGACATTTTGTGAGCTTTAATGACATCTTTGTGACATTAACGAGACTCCATTCTTGTAACTATACCTGTCATAATCCTGAATTACCAGCCCAACAGACCAGATGGCAGAAAGGTACTCATTGACTCCATTAGGATTGATGTAGTGCAAAGAGTCAGGAGACTTTGGGTCACCGTTTGACCCTGTGAAGTCCACTCCAACCTGCAGCAGAAAAAGGATGTGAGGTGATAACCTTACTCTGAGGACCATGTTTGGCCCACTTCAATAAAAGTCTTTATTTAAGATTGAACAGACTTACAGTAAAATTTATCTGGCAGCCACCCATGATGTAATCCAAAAATGTGTACTCCTTCACAACCTAAGCAAAAAAGGAAAACAATTTCATAAAAACAAATCCAAACCATAGAAAAAGAAAAAGGACAGCTAGCTAACACAGCAGGTACAAGGGAGGTACAATACCTGGCAGAGTTTCACACTCAAAACACCAGAGTTTTTATAGTTCTTCTTCTTCAGCTTTTTCTTCATGTTCATACAATCAAACTCTGCCTATTGGGCATAACAAAACCAGTTTGACAAAGTAAAAATAGAACATAGTGCATAACAGCGGTACAAGTAAAATGAAGGTTATTTAAAAAGCTGCTCTCACCGGAGAAGTATGTGTAGCCCTCTGCAGGTGTGTCAGATTGGTTTCAACAATCCCAATAAGGTCATGTGACCCGTCATTGTCATAGTCATAACATTCCACCTTCAAAGGGAATTAACAATGTGACCATCTAAATGTCACACTCTCACATCAAGCCAGATGGTAAAAGAAGGCATGCATCAACATCAAACCAAGAAACATAGAATATTACCATAGTGAATTTCTATGCTTCTCTCTATGACACACTTTTGTACAAGCAACTATGACTTGAAAATTGAGTATGTTGCTTAAAATGGAACAGAAGGAGTGTGCTTTACAAAAGCATGAACATAAGCACCACACTATGAAGTACCACAAGTTGTTTAGAAAGAGTAAGAAAGCATTTCAATAATTTTTCATTTTAATGGGCAATATAAAGAGGAATTAAAAAACCCTATTTATAAATTAAATAAAATATATTAATCGACAGTTCAATTTTAAAAAAATAAACTGCTGTGGTCCAAAGCTCCCGCAGCCCAGGAATGTGCATTTTAAACTTCATCTACGGTTAACCCCTAAATTATTCATAACCCCATGGGCAATAAAGAAAAAAAAAATTGTAAGTAAGTAAATAACTAAATAACTAAATAAATTAATTCATTAAAAGGCTGATTAATCTTTGACGGTGCTCAATTATGAGTTAACTGACATACAAACCTACAGCAAGTTTGGTTTCCAAATAATTAGCATAACAATTGGTAAATTGTTTACTTACAAAATTTAGGCCTGTTCAGTTATTCATACCCTTCATTAATAAGGTGTTTGAGAGCATTGCTGGAGTACGGGGAAAGAGCCATGTGAACTTGATACCCTCCCCTTGCTTTGTCCAATCATTTCAGGCCACATCATGCTCATGCACTATAAATTAGGTGGACTGTGATGCACTTAGTCTCATTTCCTAGTCAGTGGGGAAACCCTAGACATGGCGAAGAAGAAGGAACTTGGTGAAGATCTTCGGTCGTGCATTGTTATTGCTCACAAACAGGGTTATAAGGTTGCAAAAAGATTTCAAAACAATTTGAAGTACCAGTGGCCACAGTGCAGAGCATTATTAATAAGTACAAAAACTTCAATGTTGTGAAGAATCTCAAAGGGCGTGATCACTAAACACACTGAGAAAATAGTCAAAAGATGGTTCCAGGACAACAATATCTATGTTTTGGATTGTCCAAGCCAGAGCCTGATTTAAATCCAATAGAGAATCTTTGGAAAGACCTCAAGCAAAATGTGGCAGCAAGAAAACCTTCCAACCTCAAAGAGCTGGAGACATTCGCCAAGGAGAAATGGGCCAAAATTCCTGCGGAGAGTTGCAGAAACCTCTTTGTCAATTACAGGAGATGCGTGAAGGCTGTGATCAAAAACAAAAGTTATGCCATTGACTACTAACTGTGGGTATTAATAAATCTGGATATGGCTTTGTCGGTAAAAATGTCAAATAAAACACAAAAAAGATTGTAACTCATGAAGAAAATCTGCAATAAATTATTTAAAAATTTTGTCAAATTCATCATGTAGGCTGGTGAAGAATTTAATCACTGTTGGATGAGAGTTTTGAAAAAAAAACAGCAGGATGAATAATTTAGCGCTTAACTGTATATTCTCCTTAAACCAAAATTAAAACTGTTGTGTTAAACAAATAAAGTTCAGCTGGCTCATTAATTATGTGTAGATTTTGGTGTGTACCAATCCCAGGCAAGGTACCTGTAAAACAAACCCGCATACCAAATTCAATCAAAATCCAAGCAGGCATTCGGAATTATCATCCGGAAACCAAAGTGTGACAGATGAATGGATGGGCGGAACGGGCACCACCCATTCCAATAGCTTCCAACACTATGTGGCGGGAGCTAAAAAGGGATTTTGAAAAACAACTCAAAACTTAGCCAGCACATAAGTTTAAAATGCAGTAATAAATTCAAAAATAAAGTAATTATAAAATCTACTGTAAATGCATATTTAAGAAAACCTTCCAAACCCTCCTGTTTCACTGAAAACGTTTTCATCATCAGGTGATAAAATCTGTTCGATAGCTTGCATTAGCCTGTTTGAAAAGGCTGCCCTTGAGGCCGTTTCGCTCTCACTCAAACCCGTGAGAATAGGACGCAAGATGTCAGTTCATATAAAGCAGGATAACAGCAAAAAAAATTAATAAAACCAAAAAATAAATAAATAAAACCAGTATACAGTATAATAAACTAACAGATCATATATAAACTAGTAAAACTTCTAAAATAAAACACGGAATCTGCACATAATACTACATTACTACATACTATAAATCATCCTGATTCAAGTGACCATGGTAAATCGTTCATTTTGATTTAGCATTATCCACTCAGGTTTTTTTTTAATTCCTCATGGAGCGGCCCAATTAATAATTGTGGTTATTTATTGACTTTTTAAATTGCCTTTTAAAATAAATTAATTTTACCCAATTTGTTTGAATTAATTGATTTGTTTTAAAATGATTCACTAATTAATTGTTTTATGTTGTTTTTGTAAAGTCTGTTTAAAATGAATGATCTATTTCATTAATTTTTTTTTATTGCCCATTAATATATCAAATTGATGAAATGATTTATTACTCATTTTATGCTGCATGTATTCCTCCATACAACACAGGGTAATATTAGTTATGAAATCAGTAACATTTATACATATGAATTAATAACATGATGTGATATGATTTTCACACACACATAAAAATAAAAAATAAAAAAATAACACACACACACTATACAAAACACAGTAACCAAGTAACCAAAAAAGGACGCCAGGACAGTGCAACACATCACTCTTGAAGTACAATGAAGTAACTGCACTAATATACTGGGAACAGAACATTATATTAATGCAAACCATGTGGTATAATTAAACTCAACTGAAAAAAAACACTTTATGACAGTCATCATTCCTTTGTGAGTTGTTTGGAAATAAAGACAAAAAAACACAAAGTATTAGAAGAACAAAGTAAAACCATCGAAAATCTCTACATACATTCATTCTTTAATTAGAAAGCAGCTGAGGTTTTTAAACACACTCTCAACTAAGAGACAAGAAATCTTTATTTTGGTTAAAAGCCTACCATAAACATCTCCAATAAAGTGCAATTAATGTAATTGAAATTCCTGATGCCTAACTCAGTACTTTGATTTGCTGCTGGAAGGATACACTACCTTAATGGGTTTCTCCATATCTCCTCCACAGAGAGATTGCAGCGGGATTTTAAAAGGTCTCCAACAGGGGTTAAGGTTGTTCTTTATCACCTACAACAACAAAATGAAGGAGGAATACTTCCTCGTTAGTCAGCAGAAGGTTTAAATAGCAAGCATCCTAAATATATTACCTGACCACACAGCAAATTAGCAAAGCACACACTTAATAATTCTGACAATTCTGTCTCTAAAATGGCAATATGCATTATCAGTAGTCATTTATATAAATTAAAAATTACTTTTAAACTGTTTACTTTACATGTTCATTTACATATTAATAAATATTTAAAATTAGGCAATTAGTCTTTTTATCTTTATTAAAAATACCTGTTCATTCATGTAATTATCTATTCAGCCAGTTGTGTGGCATCATTTCACTGTAAAAATCCATGCTAATATTGGTTAATTCAATTAATGTTCATATCAACAAAGGATAATGGGAAAGTGTGATTTCTGCCATTTTGACTGCAGTATGATTGTTGGTGTATTTCTAGAGGTGCTCTGCTACTAAGATTTTCACATTCACAGTCTTTGGAATTTACTCTTATTAGTGCTTTAAAAAATGTCAAGTGAACAATGGTTCTGCATACAGAAATGTCTTGTTAAAGAGGTCAGTGGAGGCCTGCCAGACAGATTCATGCTCTGAGAAAGACTACAGTATCTCAGATAACAATCCTGTACAATTGTGGATGGGCAAACAAATCATCTCAGAACAAACATGTTGAACCTTCTTGAGGTAGACCAGTAGTAGACCGTAAAGTTCTTTTACCTGAGAACAGAAACCCAATGCTACAGTGGGTACAGGCTTGCCAAACCTGGACACAACAAAACTAATCCGTATTTTAAATTAATTAATTAATTGATTGATTGATTAATAAAACTTAAAATTAAAAAAAGGATCTTGTTTTCTGCTGAGGCACACAGATGGTAGGATGAGAATTTTGCACCAACAGCATGAATCCAGGAACTCAATCTGTCTTCAACAGTCCAGGCTGGTGGAGGTGGTGTAATGGTGTAAGGAATGTTTTCTTGTCACATAATGTGCCTGTTAATGCTAGTCAATCAGTGCTTGAACGGCAACGTCTAGTCACGTACTGTTCCTGGCTATTTGAATCCTTTTATGGCTACAATTTACCAATCATCTAATGGCTACTTCCAGCAGGATAATGCAAATTCTCACACACCAAAAGTAATCTCGAGCTGGTTTCATGAACATGACAATAAGTTTAATGTTCAGTGTGACCTTCCCAGTCCCAGCACGTAATCCAACAGAACACCTTAGTCATGTAGCAGAAAAGGAGATTTGAAAACATGAAAATGCAAGTGAAAAATCTGCAGGAATCGTGCAATGCAATCATGACAACATGGACCAGAATCTCAATATATCCAACATTTTGTGTAATCCATGCAACAAAGAACTGAGGCTTTTCTGAGAGTTACAGGAGCTTTAGCTTCAGGCTACATCCTGTTAGTTTACCATTTTACTTTTTTCCCCCCTTAGTAAATCATTGTGTTTTGGGATATAAATGGCCCAAATAAAGGTTATCTACACTAAAACTAAAAAGAGTAAAGGCTCTACTCAGTATGAGCATAGAGTTAATCATGAAATGATTGTCGAGTTTTTTTTTTCTCAATGAAGAAGTGAATTGTACCTCTGTTCTGTGAGCAAGCTGCCACCCTGAGTCCACTTGCCTGTAGAATTCCAGGTAGGGGTCTGATTTTCCAAAGAAATCCTGCAGTCATCACATTTTTCATAAATTATTTTTTACCTTTGAAACATTTGTTGACTAAATTCAAGTTAGGAATTTGCTTTAGTCATAAATACACAATGTGATCCTTACGGTGTTAAAGTACACTGCAATATGTTGGACCAGTTTTAGTCTTGATTTCAGCACGTAATTTTAATTGCAAAGTTAAGCAATTTTTATCAAGAGGTGGGTTCATTTTTCCCCTGACATCTTAAAAGAACCACTCTGTGAAGTCTTTTCCAGCACATCCCAAAGACTCTCAATACGGTTAAGGTCAGGACGGATGGCATAACCTGGTCATTTAGTACATACAAGTCATCCGCTGACTTCATTTTATTGCCATATAATGATGCTGAGCCGCAACCTGGTGATTATACACTGCAATCAACGCTAAAGGTGGTCCAACAAAATATTCAAATGTGCAAGGCAGTGGGTTTGGACAGTGAGTCATTGTGATCCAATGTAATTAATCCAAATTAAAACTCAATAAACAAAAAGTGTTCTATGTGAAGAAAACATATTTTCTTTACTTGTGGTAAAAGAGATACTGGGGAGAGTACAGCTAAAAAAAACATACACATCACTGGAATGGATTCAAGGGGACGTTAATTAAATCTGCTATTTTTTAACCATTTATTCAAGAAAAAAAAGCATGTTAAACTTATGCCATTAATCGACTGTTAGAGACCAAGTCTTCTATATGAAAAGGTTTTATCCTACCTTTTTATCCAATTTTCTGGCCTCTACTTCGAAATTCACCACCCTATTATCCGTAATTTCCTCTGCAGTGATCTAGAACAAAAACAAGCATTTAACAGAAGCAGAAACAATCTGAAAGAACTAAAACTTTTTGTTCTAATTTTCTTTAATTACTGCAACCTAAACCCAAAGTTTTTTTCTCCCCCACTTTGGACATCTGCCAATTCCCACCCACTACATCTCGCACTGTGAGAATGCTCAACTAAATCGCAGGCAAAAATTTGAATAAATTTGCCCTTGTATATAACGTCAGGGCTAAAAAGAAAGCTCTGGAAGGGTGAAACCTACAGCAGTATTCAGAAGTTCCAACAGGACACTAAACACTATACTTAAGAATTAACATTAAATTATATGACAGATTCAAATTCAAAATTTTAAGGCACACTGAATAAACAGGGTATGATGAAAAATTACACAAACATTTACAACATTTCCATAAACACATCTCTTGTATTATTCGGCATACAAAGATAATAATGTCTGCCAGAAAGCTAGCAGTCATCAGAGTCCAAAATGATGGGGTGGGAGAAATTTAAGGCCGGACAGTTATGATCTTAAAGGTGAGAAAGGGCAACCCAATTAATCAGATGTGTCAAAGATACCCAGTGATTTTTAGGTTCCAATTAAAATTAATCAGACTCTACTATTCAGGTAATGAATGTGCAAACATATCAAATCAACTCAATGTGTAAACATTCACCCATAATTAATTATACTGAAGGGTCCATGAGCAGTCTACCAAGTGTAGCAACAGCATGCAATTGTGGCCAATTTATGAATAAAAGGCTAAGCAACATATCACTACTTTCTTTCTGTCATATTGATGCAATATAATAGATGAAAATTTACTGTAATGGTTCCTTTTCCTGCTGGTCTTTTGTTCTTCAACATCAGTGGTCTGGTCAGCTTACTACTGGATACAATCTGTGTTTCCAGAGGGCACAAACAATAGGAGAAAAAAATACTAAGAATTTTTTAAAGAATATCTTTTATTATGCAAGCACAAAGATTTCTACAACTGCTAGTTTCAAAAATAAGCATACCTACCTTTTCCGGTAATATATGTGATCTTTCAGAACTAGCTAGCAATGTGTTAGCACTAATCTTTTGGGCTCTGTTGCACTCGGGCATGGAGACTGCGGGCCTTCATGCACACTATACTGTTGGACAATTATTAGCTTATAAGACTGTTCCGTCATCTATTGGCTGACACTAGCCTATCAATCAAATACAATTTATAGACTGACATGTTGGAAGCACATAGAGTATGTTGACACAGTCAGGTCCTGACAGATAAATATGTTCTTACAGATGTAGGTGTGATAATCAAGTTAATTATTCAAAATGTGCAAGTGAAACGTGTTTTTAGGAACCGCTAAGCAGAACTAAGTGTTACTTTTTAACAGTTTCCCCAATCTTGAAATGTTGTTGCCTCCCTACTGTAGACACATAACAGTATTCAGTGAATGCATGTTTACAATAGTGCATGTATTTGTGTCTTAGTGCAAAGTGAAAATGTCTTTACAGAAACATGAGTGGAAATATGATGAATAGATGACAGCACAGAAGTTATAATAGAGAAATCAGGGTAATTATGATTTATATTAATCACCAGTAAATAGCAGCTTTTCTTACCTGACCCAAAGAACACTCAAATTCTCCAAGGAAGTCATCGTCACTCAGATCAAAGGATTTGTTGTCGATATCATAAATGCCAAATTTAAGTTTCTGCACGATTTCAAAGTGATAATCGATAAGAAACTTCTTGGCAAATTTGGGATTCAGGCAATTTTTAACTCGTTCTGTACGGGCCACCTGAGGAGACAAAAGCATTACCTTTGTTACAAACTGGTTATAAACAGTGACATTTTCTCGATGTTTGGCCTGAAACCCATCGTCATCCAACCGACCAGGTCTTAGATTCTCACCTCAAACCAGTGATTTCCAGTTGTATCCATATGCAGGACACACAAGGGGTCAGACTTGGAGGTCACATCCTTGTCCAAAAGGTTTGCACAGGAGACTGTGAGTTCCACTTTGGAAACATACTGTGTCGCCATTGTAGAAAGCTTTAACACATCATACAGAAAGGAACAGTTTTATTGAAAATATTTCCATTAACGTTTTAGCTGTCTGTGTTTTGTCCTCCATGGCTTTTAATTTTAAATATGGTGTAGTGCCATAATAAATAACATGCAATACAAAACCACTCATACTTATTTACAACACAGATGAATTAGTAGGGAAAATACCTAACTAAGCAATGTGCTAAGCAGTGTACTTTGTCCTTTAGGAGGAATGAGGCTGCAAGAGACATTTTGCACATATTGAGGAAGATTTCACAGTTTCTCAATCTTCTGATAAATCAGCCTTTCAATTCAGAAAGTCAAGAATGTGGACTTTTATGTATTCAAAGTAACATAGGGGGATTATTAGCATCAGTGATTTAGTCCTGATATTGCCAAAATCCAGATTTCACCAAAAATATAAATTTTGACCTCATTTCTCCCAAGTGACGAACTACTCTGACGTAAATTAAGATATGGTATCAGTTTTATTCATTCATTAATTCTCTAAACCACTTATTCCTAATTAGGGTCGCGGGGAGGCTGGCGCCCATCTCAGCCGACTCTTGGGCGAGGGCGGGGTACACCCTGGACAGCTCGCCAGGCCATCGCAGGGCCATCAGCCACACAACCATTCACACTCACACCTAGGGGTGATTTGAAACAGCCAATTAGCTGTTTTTGGACTGTGGGAGGAAACCGGAGTACCCGGAGGAAACCCATGCAAGCACAGGGAGAACATGCAAACTCCAC
>JAOUQZ010000044.1:20782421-20793584 GCA_028564935.1 Neosilurus hyrtlii
TATATATAATATATTATCCATTTATTTTTACTATTATTTTATATTTATTTTAAAACAGTGAAACAGTACCTTATATTTATTTATATATATATATATATATATATAAGGTACTGTTTTTTAAAAAAACAATATTTTATATATAATATATTATCCATTTATTTTTACTATTTATATTTATAATATATAAATTGTTTTTTAAACTTATCTAAACTAAGTTACTATAAACACGCTGAAGTCTGAGATGTTTAGCTACAGTACAGATAGGTGGGCGGAGTACAGAGAATGTTGACATCAGCGTGACGTAGACACCTTGAAGATCAAAAGCCATGTGCAAGTGTTTTATGCGCATATTTTTGCTTCAGCCTTTAATACACTCCAGTGTCACACACTTTTACAGAAATTAAATGCCGTGACCCCTTTTATTGTTAGATAGATTTATTCCTTTTTTTTTACAAACCGATCCCAACAGGTAAAGATCAAACCCTGCAGCACAGGAGTTCCCCAAGCTTGTGTGAGATCTCCCATCCAGTTTACACTCTACACAAATGAGTGTAGGAATGCACAGCCAGATAACTATGTAATTACATCACGATAATATTAAGCCTGCTGCATAGTAGTGACTGCCCCCTTGTGTGTCATGACGAAATTACTTCTTTCAAAGCCTGGTGTGACACTCACCTCATTCTAAAAGTGGTTGCCCCAGACCCTGTTATCAGTGAGAACTGTGAAAAAGTATTTTGGGGGTAATCACAGGCAACAACATAAAATTGAGTGATCGTGTACACCTTCTGTGTTCAAATGTAGTTCAAAGAACCCACTTTCTTCACAGACCCAGGCTGTACAGAGTAGATGCAGAGATCATGTTGATTATTATTATATTTTTTGAATGCTCTGCTGTGCAGCATTATTAGGTGTGGCTTGGCATCCTGGTATGGAACCCTCACAATTAAGCTAAAAGCAATCATCACAAACATGCTGGCGATAAGGAAAAAAGAATACCTATCCCTTCTGAACACTTACAAATCAGTGGTCATCAGAAAGACACACAGAATTCTGAAGGAACCCAACATATATTTATATATATATAGCAGATTCAGGGACAGTTTCTACCCACAAGCCATCAGCCTACTGAACTTCTGAAATACTGGACAATTTGCACACAATTATTTGCACACACATTGTACACACTGTACATGCACACACCTCATTGTAAACACTGTACATCCATAAACCTCAGTGTAAACACTGTACATGCATACACCTCATTGTACACACTGTTTATGCAGCACCATTACCTCTGCCCTACAGCCACTACAGTATTTCTTTTCAGTGTCTTTGTATTTATACTTCTGGGTATATAAATATATTTAACTACTTTTAGTTTATATTTAGTTTTTATATTATATAGTTTAAATTTTTATACTTTAGATTTTATATAAATGTGCAATATTTGTTTCTTATGTGCAATACTGAGGGGCTCTGAGTCCAAGAATTTCATTGCCAGTAATAATGTTCCATTGTTACCAGTATATGACAAATAAACTTGAAACTTGAAACTAGATGCTTGGTGCTAAAATCACCTACGGTGTGAACACTGAATAAAAGGCCAAATCTGCTTAATTCTAATTTATCTCATAGCAAATCCTCTCATATATTTGATAAACCAATAAAATGACGGTGTAACATTCAAAGGACATAAAAGGAAAAACATTTACCCTATCTCTTTGTCTCACATCTGTGCGACACTTGTTGAGTGAAAATATCATAAAGGAAACAAGTTGCAGTCTTCAGTGCTTATGTGGGTTTCCTCCAGGTATGTGGTTTCCTCCCACAGTCCAAAGACATACAGAGTGATGTGGGTGGTTGTTTGTGTCTGTGTTAGGCCTGCAAGACTAGCAACGTATTTAGGGTGTACCCCGCCTCTTGCACGTCAGCTGTGATTGCCTTCAACTTCCCCCAGGAGCTGCTGGAAACTAATGGGGCATTGTTGAATAATTTCACCTCCCAACAGCAATATAGGTTTTTATTCTTTTAGTTAACTGCCGTATTAGGAGATTGAGATGGTTAATGTCACCACTGTCAAACCCCCAGACTGAACAGGAACCTGTAACCAAACCATAGAAGGTGTCTATAGGACAGCAGCTGCAAATCGAAAGGCATTCAGACTTATAGCCCAATTACTACATTTTGTAAACCTAAATTTTTCATAATGTGAATTATGTATGATAATCATGGCCTGCTGTGTGTTGCACAACATCACCATAAGGCATGATGTTCCCCTTCCCCCCACAACCACCACCAGAACCTGTGTGTCTGGAACCACTGCTTGGACCAGACAACAGATTTTCTGTCCAAATTAGATATTAATTAAATGTATTTAATTTTACACCTTAATTACATTTATGGTACTATAACTTTATTATATATAATAATATAAATGTATTATATATAATAACTATAAATTTACAACATTTCAAGTCACTTAAGAACAACACCAGTTTCAGTACATGTTTTATTTTAAATGATTCATTTGAGTTAATCTGAAATTGTTCCCAGTGTTGCTTCCATTTGTGTTAGTGTCTGGGTGATTGGCCTGTCCAAGACTGTCTCTGATCTCAGATAATAGGAATGGGACCTGGGGGCACGAGTGGAGGTCCTGCTGGTGTGTTTTGAATGTGAGGTCCCAGATTCCACTTCAGTGGATATTAACCAGGTGAGTGATCTCTAAATAAATCATAACAATAGTTAACCATTTGAAACCATCCTTGTGATCCTTTGTTTCTGATTTTTTTTACTCATACAATATTTGGTCATTGGTGCAGAAGCAAATGTCTAAAGGTAGAGTGCAAGCTAATCATTTTGATGCAGATCACCAAAGGAGCAGAAGAGCCTCTAATGCTTTTACTTAAACAGTTGAATCTGAATTAAACAAAGCAATACCTTCTGATTCTGTGTCAGGAAGTGACCCTGATGCTTCAGGTACAGGGCACAAGTCAGTATCCATCTGCTCTTCCAGTAGCACACCCTTAGCTGTGACAACTCGAGTTCAGCCACCCCACCTCCAGTGGCCAGGATTTCATGGCTATATTTGCTGTTGTTTTGTCAGGACAAACCAGTTTTTCCCCACAGCTAGTTATACCTGGAGGGGTATTGTCATTGGCTTGGCGGGCGGGCGGGCAGCCTTTCTGAACTTTTTCATAGGCACTCCCTATGACCTAAAGCTGTGGCTAATAATAATAATTATTAGGTTGGCTAACAGCATGTTGATAGTCCGACACTGTTCGTATGGGGGATGGCTTTTGTCCACCGTGCACTTGAGGCATCCTGGCTAAAGGGTTAATACTTTCCATATACCGGCTTTGTTTTTTTTCTTCAGTGGTCCACCCTTTTCTTGAAACCACATTCTCTGCACTCCTTATAGCGTGCAAGACTTCACTTTTATTTGCAGCCTTATATCCACTAATCACATTACTGAATCTAATATCTTATAATATGTCCCTTCCTGCAGCAGCACTTTTACTTCAGAGGTAGTCAAATCCTTCCTTCTCTATTTGCACTTTCTAAATAACTGCTAATCATACTTTTTCCATTCACAGATATGTAATCCATTCATTTTACGAACCGCTTACTCCTAATTTGTGTTGAGAGAAGGCTAGCGCCCACCCTGAACAGCTCGCCAGACCATTCCAGATAGATATATAATATTGAATAATTTTCCTCAATAAATAAATGATGAGTATAATATTTTTGTCTCATTTGTTTATTTGGGTTCTACTGGGTGCTTCTACTTATAGGACTTATGTGAAAATTCTTTGATGTTTTAGATCACATTAATACAGAAAATATGGAAAGTTCTAAATGGTTCACAAACTTTCAAGTACCAATGAAGCCTCAATAGGAGGGATGCTTGTAACTCTATTTTATCTTAGTAAATAGCCAGGCTTATGACAGCATGCTGCACATTATTTTATATCTTAGATTTTGCAAGTATTAGCCAAGACAACAGAGGATCATATCATTCATTCGTCGAGAACAGGAATCCAAGGTCCGAGCAGCACACGTCCACCAAAACCAGCCTAAGACTGGAAAATCCTCAACTTGTTAGATGCATCTTAACTTCCTCTTCAGTATAGGGCCTGTTAAATCCCTGAATCCAACAGTGAAGATAGGAGATGGCAGTGCAGGTGTTGGAGCAGCTGTATGCCACACATCAATTTCAGGTTACAGGTCTACTTAAATCTTGATTCAGATAAGGCAGTTACAGAGATTATTGAATTATTTATGTGTACAGTGGAGTCCTTGCTTGCACTCAGCACTAATAAACTCTCTTCTTTAACCATTACGACCAGTGTTATGACTGGTTCACCCTCCCTCGTATCAAGTGAGTGAGTTTTTCCTTGTCACTGTCGCCACAGGCTTGCTCACTGGGGATGTGTAGGGTTTGAAGAGAAATGTTTATATTCGCTACCAAATTTTACTTTTCCTATGTAAAGCTGCTTTTCGAAAATGTGACTTGTAAAAACCACTATACAAATAAAACTGAATTAAATTTGTGTAGAATTTATATTTCTACTTAATTTCAAAGAGCTACAGTGTGCATGTGTTTACTAGTCATTTTAATGACTTGACCAGGGAATATTATATTATTTTCACAAAATACATTTGTGTTACAAAATGCTTATTTGTAGAGTCAACATAAAATACGGCACAGCTGCCATTTGTAAAATAAGTTTTGCAAAGTTATTTCTATAGAGTAATGCTCAAAAAAGGATCAACCAATCAGCACTGTGCATTTTTCCTGATTGAAAAAAACCAGGTGCAGTCTATAGGTGCAGGGATGTAGAGGTGACGGCCTTATGCCTGGGTTTTTAAGCCAAGTAATATACAGTGGCAATTTTCCAAAGAAATTTTACTTTTGGATATCTTATGAAAACAATAATGCAGCAAGTTAGTAGCAGCAGCAACAGCTTCAGACTTAAATAACTGTTTACAATATTTATTATTTTTTTACAATTGCATGCCTTCAGACTACTGCTCATGGACAACTATCCATGCTTGCTGCCCAGCTACTAAAAGTCTAATTAAATTTTTTTTCCAACAAGACTTCTTAAATCATACGCTCAAGACTATTGGCAACGTTCATTATTGTATTTATTTTTGGTCTTTCTTGAAAGTACAAAACAAAAACACAAACATTACAAAACATTCTTTAACCAAGGCGACATAGGCAATGTGAATAATTAAAAAGACAATGAAATTCAGTCAGTAATGGTGCAAATTTGAGGTAACAAGCAATGTAAGTGTTTTGGGGTTTCTTAACCAAATGACTCCAATAAGACCTCAGTAGTGTTATCAAATATGCCTGGGTTATAAATTGATCACATAAATCATATAACTACATCTGAAAACGTGTTAGATAAGCAACGATTCCACCATCACTCTTTCTGTCAATTCCTTAGCAAACGCAAACCTTAACAGCACAGAAATAAGTAGGCATGCTTTCAGCACCAATACACCAGTATGTTTGGCATCTAAGCCAACCAATCTGTTTCCACACAGGCAAAGATGTGCAATAATTTTCTGTAGCAAGAGCATGAGGAATGGTAAACCATCATAACAAAAATGGAACTTTGTGTTTGAGGCATAAAAAATTAAAACACCCAACCCAAAACTCACATACAAAGTGGCAGAAGAGCAACGTTTGTTACCCAGAAACAGACATCAGTTACATTTACAAAAATTAAAACCCATATTAAAACCAAAGCAATGTAAGAATTTTACAACACTGTTTGTCTTTTTTTTTAATGGAAAACATAATTTATATTTTCTATGTAATAACAATAAAGACACTGCATTAGAGATGTAATTTTGCTGCATTGACCCTAACCCTTTGGATGTTGCTTCTTATAACCTTTTGATGGTTTTGCATCAATCATGGCAGGTAGATTCAGCTAGCATTATTATTTTCAATACGTACATGCACTCACTTCAATATGGATTCCAAATACAAACTAATTCAATTTCCCTTCTCTTTTTTTAACCACTTCAAGAGTTAAATGCTATAAAAACTGCAAGACAGTCCACAAAACACAAGTCTGCATGAAGAGCTAGTCTTCTGATGTGTGATATGCCGGAGAACATGAGTAATGCTAACAAATGTGATCGGAAACGGAAAGGCTCTCATTCCCGCTCCAAATTTTTCTTTCTTCGTCCAACAGGGTTCAGATTCACATTATGCTTAGAAGGAAGAACAACTGGCTGGGAACACATGTGGCATCAGCCCCAACTGTAGCTGTAAAATACTGGACTGTGCAAATGCATATCTATCATCATCTAACCTGCGGAAGATACAGGGACTGTTAGAGAATAACATGGTTCAATTTGAAGTCAATGTGTAGCACAGTACAAACTGAGATATGGGTTTGGACTCACAGTGCTATTTGTTCACCACTGAGGGGGCACATAGCTGTAGGTGGCTGTTCCAGGGGGTCGATATGTGGGCACTGTGACGGGGTGGGGAGCTACTGGAGTCGGGGAGTGAGTTGTTAATAAAGTCCCTGTGGAAAAAATGGAAACATAACACATGACCACGCACACAAATAAATACATAGATAAATGGGAAATACGCGGCAAATTCAAGGCCCTGGTAACAGAACGCCATATAGTGCATGCAGAATGCCCTGGGAACACCCTGAACCTAAGCTAGGCAATCAATAAATTACCCATCAGCCATAACATTAACACCACCAGACTAGTCTTCTGCTAGCCAGTCCAATACACAGCAAGGTGCCAAGCACTGTGTTCTGACTCCTTTCCATCATAGCCACCTTTAACATTTTCACAGTTGGTGCTACAGTAGCTCTTCTGTGTAACCAGACCATATGTACCAGTCTTAACTAAACACACAATGGGCCTTGTGCACCCATTACGCTCTTGTCAGTTCACTGGATATTCTTCCTTGGAACACTTTAGTTAAGTACTAACCACTCCATACCAGAAACACCCCACAAGACCTGCCATTTTGGAGATAAACAGACCCAGTCATTTAGACATCACTCTGTGGCCCTAATCAAAGGCACTCAGATCCTTACGCTCGCTCATTTTTCCTGATTCCAACACATCAACTTCGAGAACTGACTGTTCACTTTCTGCCTGATAAATCCCACTGCCTGGCAGGTGCCACTGAGTAGATAATCAGTGGTGGTTTATTTTACACAGGAATGGTGCAATCTGATTGGTCTGCTACCCTGGGATTTAAAAAAAGCATTATTCCTAGTGAATAATGCTTGAATCAGAATGACACTCAAAGAGTTTGTCATTGCCACTTAGAGCAGGCGGCATCAGCATCACACTTTATAACGGAAAAATAAATAATAAAAATCTTGTTTTAGTTTGTTCATCTTGTGTGTCTGTGATGTATATACTAAAAAACCTTTGTGGAGCGTAGTTAGTATCGTACCAACCTGTTAGCTACATGGTGCTTGGCTCGATCGCAGAATTTATCTAACATATTCTGGGCGCTATGGTTAAAATATGTGAATATAAACTTTAAAAATCCAACTTCAGTTTGCCTTTTTTTATACTTCTGTGTAGTTAATACTAAAACTTTTTAAATCAAAGATACCATTCCACAGCTCACACATACACTATGAGCTCACCTGCATACATCATGATTTAAAAAAACGCATGAAACAAACTTGTGATATTGTGTTTTTTTGCTTATGCTCCCATGCAGTATATCATAAAACAAATATGCGCCTTAGGCTTGAAGGATATCGCTGAAATAATGTTCTCTCTCGGGAACTTTTCAACAAGATCAACTTCGCCATCTCCACAACTGTTGTTCACATCACCGATCAGTGGTCATGACATTTTTAATGTTATAGCTGATTGGTGCATACATACATACAGGTAGGCTGTATTTAAAATACATGTTATACCTAATAAATTACTATTATTAAATAAATTATTTCCTTTTGAAAGAAAATGCAGTAGAAGCACTTTAAAGGCTGCAGAGTGCAACTGACGAACCTCTGTGATCTACTGTGTACTACAAGTTGTGCAGATTATGTAATTAATGATTTGATTTGAACTGTGATTTTGTGATTTTTCTGAAGGAAGCCGCAGTCTATTTTGGTAAATGTATACCTAAAAAACAAACAAACAGGGAGACATTAAAAAAAAAAAAAAAAAAAAAAAAAAAAAAAGAATCAGGCGATATATTCACTTTGGTACTCTCTACATTTTAAAGGTAGACAACTATACAAAATGTTCCAAATGCTTTACAGTGTTGTACTTTACTTTGGTACTATTTTGTGGCTGTAGTCTGTACAAAACGTTAAGGTAACATTTTATTTTGAACAAGTTCAACATTTATCAAATATTGAGAATAAATGTATTAAAAACTAGAGGAACACTCAGAGAGCATGGTACCCCTACCACACAGCATGGATAATATGGCAGACAAGCTAAACATTTACAGCTTTTAATTACCCATGTGCTCATCTTACAATGTTTTATAGTACTTGTGGGTGATGAAATTAGTGAAAAAAACAAAAAGTCTCATCTGAAGGATGGCTGGGGTTTGACCTTTAAAGGTCAGTCACGGTCAAAGGTAACTGTCATTTCAAGGTCCATATTTGGATTCATTTTAGTATTAAATATCTATATATGTCTATCGGCACATGTTTCAATGTTATAAGGACTCGATCACTAAAAATTTGTAGCCTTGCTTAGATCTTTACTTCTGTCCTTGACATTCCAAAATCAGATCTTCCCTGGGACTCAGGTAGGGAAGTGTCGCTACCAAGTTTGTTAAGAATCTGTGCACGTGTATGGTGAGGATGTTATTGATTTACATATTTGCGTAACAAGATTAAAAATACTAACTATACCTGTTAATAATGATAAAATGTATCACAATATTAATATGATTATATACTGTAATACAATACATATTGCCCAGCTCTAATCACAATCACTTACCAGCTGACATTGCCATAGTAGTGCCTGCTACCATTCCCATGGCGACTCCGTTGGGGCGTGGAGGAGGGATGGGAGGAGCATATATAGCCGCTGGCATGCCATTGGGCTGAACCACTGTGGTATGATGAATGACATGAGGGGGTGCGGCGTACAGGGGCTGTGTGTAGTAAGTGCCTTGCTGCTGTAGAGATATTTTTAAAAGAAATTCCCATATAAATGTGAATATGCTGAAGGAGCGCATACATGTGTGAATTGTTTAAGCTTCTCACCTGCGCATAGGGATTCTGCTGAGGATAAGAACTCCTCACGGGGTACACAGCAGCAGGATATGGGTTAGGGGAAGAGGAGTAAGGGGGTACAGCACCTGTTGTTGGAGAGCAGGACATTTTGAATGGTGTCCCTTGGGCATAACCTAGAAGGTGATAAAATAATGATTAAATTCATACATCTTTTACCGAAGGCTTACAAAGGTTTCATTTAATGTTTTATTCAATATTATTATAGGGCAATACCATAAAAAAATGTTCACTTGTGATAAAATTAGTAATTAGAAAAAAATATATAGTTGGAGGTTTTTGTTTTTTTTGAAGAAATATTTGTTGTTTTAAAAATCATAAGCTATTTGCTGCAGAGGTATGTCCCATGACTGGCGGCCATCTTGGTGGAATCACTTTCATCACACAATTTTTACATAAGTATTTGTTCCGATGTTCAAGTCTTTAACATTTCAATGAATTTTTATAATTAAATTCTGTTTGTAATAAAAGCTATAGGGCTTTTTCTGGATTATCTTTTGTGCAAATGAGACGTCAGTCACGGTGGAATTGCTCTATATTAGTAGCACCACACAGTGCTATGTATATAGTATGTATATACAGTATGTATATAGAAGTCTACTTCATGATACTGCTATATGACATCAGCAAACGAAAAGATTTGAGTGAAATGAGTTTCAGCTACATGGACACAAGCTCCTACCCATGAGTCTCTTATTTACTTTAAATAAAATAAAAAGTCACGCATTAAGCAGGTTATAATAATTAAAGACCCACAAAACAAAAAAAATTCAGATAAAAAAAAAAATGACAAACAAAAATAATGGTACTGGTTCCTGCACCTGAGGTAAATAAAAAAGTTTTTGGATATCTCAAAAATGTATGCACCAGGTAAAAACGTGAAATAAAACAATCAATGGCTAACTAACCATCATCAATTAACCAGGATGTTTGACCTTTTTACTGAAATAACTGGTCCTGCGTGACCGTAATCAGACCATTACAGACGGCTTTTTTTTCTAAATCCACTTAAAGTCAAAATGATTATAGGCGGCTGAGGTTAGACGATGTGGTCTAAACACAAGGCTTTTTCTGACAAGGACACAAAGACATGTATGTTTTATGAGATGAGAAGATCCTTACCTGTAGGAAATGCTGGGTTTGCCCCAGAGTACACACTGGGGGAATATGCTGGAGCAGCTGCTGCATAGCCAACTGGAAATCCAGCTACAAGACACGGTGTAAGAGGAGATGGTAACACATCACAAATAGTATAAATGACTAACTTAACAACCCAGTCAGTCAACAAGGGAGGACAAACAGTGAATAAGATGCCTTCAATGTTTACCTGGGTATCCAATACCTTTAGGGTTGGCATAAGGAACCCCTGCTGGTGCAGGGCTGTAGACAGGGTTCATGCTGTTGATCGTGTGGCTCCTTTGAAAACAGTGATAATGTACAGAGTAATAATGATAAAAAAGGCGGAAAATAATCCCAGACATGTAATTCAGGATCTTTAAACAATCATCGTGACGTGAAGTTAACCACTTGGTAACAGACCTGTTTATTTTATACACCAATCAGTCTATTAGTGCACATTATAATCAACATGTGCACGATTCTGCAATATGACACAGCAAGGTATTGTGAGGAAAGTTGGATCTCATTAGCCAAGAACCACTGAGTTTTCTTCTAAATGTCCAATTTCTCGCTGGAGGGTTTCAGCTCGAGGATGTTCTCAGCCCCTTATTTATTTACATTTCACATTTACAGCATTTGGCAGACGCTCTTATCCAGAGTGACTAACAATTATCATTGTTTTATACCACTGAGCAATTGAGGGTTAAGGGCCTTGCTCAAGGGCCCAACAGTGGTGATAGTGGGGACTGAACCGCTGACCTTC
>JAOUQZ010000044.1:20806982-20829414 GCA_028564935.1 Neosilurus hyrtlii
TATATATATATATATACACATACACACACACACACACACACACACACAGTATATATATATATATACACATGCACGCACACACACATAAATAAACACATAGGCACATATATGGGGCACCATCAGAGAACAGTCTCTATGAATCTTTGTTGTATTAATGTAATTTTTATTTATTTATTTATATATTCCCTTTAGCTGTGGCCTCTGTTTGGTGGGAGCTTGACAAAACCTGTGAGAGGGAAGCTCTTCTATGTTCCTCAGGTAAGGTTCCTGGAAAAGCATTACCAGCAGCATACGTAGTGTCTGGCTGTGTATGTATGTAGTAGGGTCTATTTTACAAGCAACTTCCTGGCTTTATATCTGTGTTCCTTTTTAGAGGCCTTACATGACACTTGGATCACTGAGGGATCAGGTGATCTACCCTGATACCTTTGAAGACCAGAAGAAAAAGGGGGTTTCAGATCAGGTCCCAGAATACATTATAAAAATTTTGATTATTGCTGCTTCAAACATTCTTACCTCAAAATAACAGAACAGTGTATTGTATTGCCTTGTCTCATTAATATCATCTGTGTGAAATAGGTGCTGAAAGAATACCTGGACAATGTGCAGCTGGGGCACATTCTTGAAAGAGAGGGCACTTGGGATTCTGTTCAGGACTGGATGGATGTTCTCAGTGGTGGAGAAAAGCAGAGGATGGCAGTAAGCAAAAAAATATCCCTGTTTAATAGAAGCATTGCCATATTCGTGTGCGCACGTGTGTGCACACACACACTTCACCCTCAATTTTCCGGAATATTAGGGGGATAGGCTGTCCGGCAATCGCTAATGTCGGTGGTCCCTACCCTTTCCCTGACATTTACCATAATTGGTCCAGAAATCACCATTATTCAGCAGCAGTCCGGACTTTTACAATACTTATCCGACACTCAATACACAATATTGTGTTTCCACAAACTTAAGGAGTGTATCAGCACATTCTTTTATCACATTAATTTTAAATGTTGGTTCCGGTTCTTCGTCACTGTCCTCATTTTCACTCAGCTCTCCTGTCACTGATGCCATTATCTGTTCATTGGACATTATTTCGTGCCCCTCTACTGCTTCATTTTCGTCCATACACTCGAACGGGCCGGACAGGAGGGAAGATCATGACCAACCTAGACTTCCATCATCGATTCCCGGACTTGTCCGAGCATTTTTCCGGCAATACCAAATAATGTCCGGTGCCGGATTTTGTACGGGAAATCTGGGAAATAGGGGTACAGGAAATCGAGGGTGAAGTGTGTGTGTGTGTGTGTGTGTATAAGTGTATGTGTATACACACACCAACCATATGTGACCAGAAGTGTATGATCCCCTCAGCCAATAATTTTTTTGTTTGTTTCAGATGGCTCGGTTATTCTATCACAAGCCTCAGTTTGCTATTTTGGATGAGTGCACCAGCGCTGTAAGCGTGGATGTGGAGGACTACATCTATAGCCACTGCAGGAAGGTAACAAAGCCCATCAGAGCATGTGTTTCTTATACTAAGTCATACACCTAACATCCTTTATGAGACACTGACTTCCTCTATTATTTGGCAGGTGGGCATCACTTTGTTCACAGTCTCTCACAGAAAGTCTCTCTGGAAACACCATGAGGTGAGATGAACTTTTATACTTCCCTAATATGAGCACATTGTGTGGGTGGTGACAGAGGTGCCTGATATCATATTTGCATGTAATATTTGTCTCCACTGGAGGGCAGAAGGATGGAAAAACTAAAAGTCCAGCTCATGTTTCACTTTATAAAATGGGGTCACGATAATAATCGTGCCCAATACAGTGCTATAAGGTATTAGATGGAGACAGTTTTGGTTTTTATAATAATAATAATAATAATAATTATTATTATTATTGTTATAATATGGTAATTATCCTGGGCTTGTTTGTCATAACTAGTTTTTTTCAAGAAAATATGTTTCTGACCATTAACACTTTTTTGCATTGTTAGTAATATGAATCCTTACTGTATGTAATGTAAGTTTTACTGTATGAAGTAATTTGCATCTGCAGTCAAGTACTTTAAAACCTCAAAAGAAATTCCTCGATATGGGATTAATTTTGCCCATTATTTTTTTATACTGATATGTAAACTCAGATTTTTTAATAATAATTTATAATACTTTCAAATACTTTTTAAAAATATAATCATATATAAAATTATGTAAATGTACATTTACGGCATTTGGCATGCGTTCTTATCCAGAGTGACTTA
Source organism: Neosilurus hyrtlii (assembly GCA_028564935.1). Taxonomy (NCBI): domain Eukaryota; kingdom Metazoa; phylum Chordata; class Actinopteri; order Siluriformes; family Plotosidae; genus Neosilurus; species Neosilurus hyrtlii. Next base: position 20,809,239 of record JAOUQZ010000044.1, read on the forward strand.
CAGTTATCATTTTTATACCACTAAACAATTAAGGGTTAAGGGCCTTGCTGAAGGGCCCAACAGTGGTGATAGTGGGGATTGAACTGCTGACCTTCAGATCAGTAACCCATCGCCTTAATCACTAAGCCACAACTGCCCTATAAACAAAGTTAACACAACGCTCAAACAGGGACATGAACCCTGGACCCTCTGATTAAAAGGCTGATGCCCTACCAATTGAGCTATCTGAGCAAATCTGCAAGCATGCATTTTGTGCCCACACTGGAAAGACGATGTGCATCTTGACCCTTTTCTTTCCTTAATCTCGACTGCATGAAGTTTTTCCAATTACTTTGTGCTCATTATTAAACCACATACCAGGAGTGCATTTGGATGAAACAATATACTGTTAAATAGAGCAGTTTTTCAGCACAGTATCTGAGTAGCCTTTGATTAGACAGCTGAATAGTGACTGAAAACAAAGACAGGAATGCATGTAGAAATGAATGGAAGGGAAAAACCTCTTTAAGGGTCATTAAGGTAGTATATGCCTTTGAGCAAAAAGGTCACACATCAGCATGTTTATGCTTCTCAGTGAACTATAACCTTTAACCTATAACCCTTCTCTCTGTGTTGCAATACAGATATGCAGAGGTCTAAATCCTCCTTAAGCCCTGTTTTTTTTTTTTTCCTTTTTGTTACAGTACTACCTCCACATGGATGGAAGAGGGAACTACGAGTTCAAACCCATCACTGCAGACACAGTGGAGTTTGGCTCTTAGAAGCATGGACAGCTGCACGCACAGCTCAAACTGGAGCTGAAACTAGGATGTTGTTTTTAATCACTTGTAACATTTCTTTTGGTTTTGACACTACAGTTCCGTCTTCCATGATTGTATAATTGTATAATTTGTAATTTAAAGTGTGGTCCGATTTACCGGACAGCCACTAATGAGAATAGTGAATGGGCTAACCCTAATGATAAGTGTTCACATCTTATGTGTGAACTGAATCACGTTTTAGATCTAATCATATAGGAATTAGCCTGTATGATTCTCTATGTAAAATCAGTGCACTGATCTCTGATGTTTGATCAGGATTCTTGTTCTGCTAGTTTTCTGATGAAGCTTTTTTTTGTCACCAGTGAAACATAATTGTTATAAACTGTCCGTATACTAAGTGGCCTTAGTACTTACCGTAGTGATATGTGACAGGTCTATCATGTGGTCCATATCAGATGGTTAAATAGACCTGTTCTATGAGTGTGTTACCAGTCACAGGGTAGATTGCACTGATTTGCAAAGCCAGAACACCTTGTACTACTTAATGTCTATAATTTCCTAATGGTTACCTAAATCCACCTTTTGGCCCAAGCAAAACATATTTGTCCATGCTATTGTTTAATGACTAAAACATCTCTGTAAACCTCTTGGATTTTGTACTCCGATGATTGTAGATAACTAGTATACCAGAGCCACAAAAGTCCATAGATCAACAGTGTACTGGTGAAATTTCATTAAAAATAATTCTGGAACCGTTATTTTGTGGTTGTGTGCTTTTGTTCCTCCTGGTCCACTGGATTAGGTTTCATACTGAGTAACGATGCCTCAGCTGTAGACACAGGAATATCATGTTAATGTGATAACTGTAAGTTGTTGGTCAGATCACATCCTCATTAAACGAGGTAAATTTTACCCTTTCTCACTTCCTAGAAAAATAACTACTTAAATCTTAAATTTTTCACTGCTGTTTACTAATTAGTTTAAAACTCAGTATACTTTGTGTTGATAATCATGTATGCAAGTATCTTGTGTTCTGCTAAGGGTTGCATTTGCGTAACCTCTTTTTGAGTGATGAGCTTAGGGAAGACCAGCACCTTATCAAGTCTCCACCCCACCCTGTTCTTACTAGGTTAAAGGCTGCTCCCTCAAGCTACAGTCCATCGTATTGGCGCTGCGGTGATGGCGTGACCATAAGTTGCAATTCCAGTTTGGTTAATGATTAATGAGGAAAACAATGAAGTGCTTCAGTTCCGTTTCTATAAGAAAATCATGTGTTATGTAGTTTTATTCACATACTATTACATGCATTACATTCTATATATTTTTTAAAAAAATGTTTTTTTCTTTTTCAATAGATTCCCATAAAAAAGTTTTTATATAAACACCAGCATAAACAAGCCTTGAGAATTAATAAATCATATTAGGTATTATGTTTCCACAGTTTTTAATGTCCTAATGTGTATACACACCTTGGCTAGATTATTGGAGATTTTAAGTTCAGTTTAGAGTCTGAATATGGCTTGAAAGCATGTGGACTACATGACAGTTTCACCCTTTAATGCTGACACAGGAAGGTTTGTATGTTTTTTTTTTTATTAGTCTGAATTAACAGAATTTTAAACAGGCAAACGAAAGGTTTCTTTCCATAGGTTGTGTTAATGTGTGTCTAGTTGTTCTTCATGCCTATTCCCCCCCATTGTGTTTCTTAAGGTTCTCTGCGGTTTGTTGGTATTGGAGACTGGGGTGGCATCCCCTTCTTTCCCTTCCTGTTTCCACAGTTTTTAATGTCCTAATGTGTATACACACCTTGGCTAGATTATTGGAGATTTTAAGTTCAGTTTAGAGTCTGAATATGGCTTGAAAGCATGTGGACTACATGACAGTTTCACCCTTTAATGCTGACACAGGAAGGACTTAAACCTCATTCTACTTCCTTATCTAAGTATAACAATGCAGAAGCGCATGACTCTTCATTTCTGTTTGCTTTGTTTTGGTTGTGCTCTGATAGATCTACTGGTCCTAGATCACCACTTCTCAAAGACAACATGACCTGCCAGGCTGCACTTCTCCTGTTTGTTCTTCAGACAATCTTCGGGCCATGTCAAGCTCAGGAACACAGTACATGATTTATCTCTTTCTAGTTACTAGCTTTGTATGGTTTTTTTTATTAGTCTGAATTAACAGAATTTTGAACATCCAAACGAAAGGTTTCTTTCCATAGGTTGTGTTAATGTGTGTCTAGTTGTTCTTCATGCCTATTTTCCCCCCCATTGTGTTTCTTAAGGTTCTCTGCGGTTTGTTGGTATTGGAGACTGGGGTGGCATCCCCTTCTTTCCCTTCTACACAGCTCATGAGCAGAGGGTAGCTGAGGAACTGGGTAGAGTTGCTGAAAGTGTGGGCTTGGACTTTGTCTTGAGCTTAGGAGATCACTTTTATTTCACTGGAGTCAAGGACATCGATGATATACGCTTCAAGGTCTGTCATCATCATTTATGACTGAAGCTACGGAGGAAATGTGTACCATTTTTGTAACTTTGTTAACATGGTTTATTAGATGCAGTTGTAGCTCAGTTGTTAAGGTTTATGATAATGACTAGAAGGTTGTAAGGTCAAACCCTAAGAGTGTATGGCAGAACACAGATGATACTTGAGCAAGGCCCATAACTCTCAAATATATCACTGTATTTGTAAGTGAATTGCAGATGAGGGTGAGGAGCCTTCTGTGGTGGGTTAAGACCAACGGTAAGAGCTTGTTGGTGCTGCAATTTAAAACAAAACTCTTCCAATCAGTATACTAGGCCCCTCGCTGCACAGCCATCCCTGCCCTGTGCTTGGGTATAATACTGTTTCATTGTCAAATAGGCAATTGTACTGTTTGATAATAAACATAAATTGTTTCCTTTTTTTTGCTATAAAACATAAATTCTGTTTTGTGTATGATGAAGGTTGTAGTCAAAAGATATGATTTATTACATCTTTGTAAAGGCAGGCAGCACTCAAATGGCAGATAATATTAAACACACGTGACACGCAGCAATGAAAAGTATGTTAAACACGCCATCTTGTGGACATAGTGCTTGCAATGTGTGACGGTTTAACTATGTCAAAGTCACTATTTAGCTTTTCCTCATTTATTCAGCAAGGCAAGTACAAGAGATTTGGGTTTGAATTTGCTCTTTCTGATTTCAGGCGACGTTTGAGCAAGTGTTCTCTCATCCAGCTCTGGTTGCTGTTCCATGGTATTTGGTGGCAGGAAATCATGATCACTTGGGAAACGTGTCTGCTCAGATCGCCTATTCATCCAGATCAGAGAGGTGGTGAGTAAGCATTACATTTTTCAACCATTACATTTTCTCCGCTGTGGAATCACATGTTGCACTTTAGCTTGATTTCTCATAAGAGTTGCACCACACAATTCATGCTCTAATGGGATGTTTCATCAATTCACAGGCATTACCCTGAACTCTACTATGAGCTGCAGTTTAAGGTTCCTCACACCAATGTCTCCATGACAGTCCTGATGATAGACACAGTGGTTCTGTGTGGGAACACTTATGAAGGAATCCACCCCAAAAGACCAAAGGACCTCACTCATGCAGAACAACAGTTTGAGTGGATCCAGAAGGCGCTGCAAAACTCCAAGTAAGAGAGGCTCTGAATGAAACCACACACACATTTACCTGAGCAAACACAAAGTCCTGCTCAGGACACAAAAGAAATTTAACTGTAGTACCTGAGGGTAAACCGGTAGGAAATCTGATGACTGAGCTGAAATGGAGGCTTTTTCTTCTTTAACAAAAGTGTTGTGAATCCTTTAACAGGAATGTGTGGGCTTTGAAGCATGATTTAATTAGATTGCCTGACCTGACTCACTCCTCTCCATACCCACCTTCACACAAGCATTCCTGTGGACAAATTGTGACAGAATTGTCCACACAAGCAACTATTTGATTTCCCAAAAATGTACAGTCCCCATCATCATCATCACTCCCAACGAATCCTTAATCATGCTTAAATACCCGTGAGTCAATACTTATGAAACACAGAATCTGAGTTACACTGACCCACTCCATACCACAGTTAAAAATTTTCTTATGTAACTCAGTACAATTTTATCTTTATCACTTTGCCCTTGGATGTACAGTAAATATGTTCTGTTACTCCAACCTGGTAGACCTGCAATATAATTTAAATATCTGGATGACTAAAATTTACGCCGAGAAGAATTATTTTGTAATTATTATAGTGCTTAACATGGCCACGTCACAGCAAGAAGGTCCTGGGTTAGAGTCACAGGCTCGGCAAAGGTGTTTCTGTGTGGTGTCTGCATGTTCTCCCTGAGCTTGTGTGTTTTCTTCGGGTACTCCTGTTTCCTCCCACAGTCCAAAGACATGCACATCAGGCTATGTGGCTGTTATGAATTGCCCCTAGGTGTGATTATGAGTGGTTGAGTTTGTGTTGGTACTGCAATAGTCTAGAAAACTCTTCAGGGTGTACCCTGCCATCGCTCAGTGTCAGCTGGGATACACTCCAAAATAAATGTTGTGATTTTTTTACATTTAGTCCGATCTGTTATTCCCTGTTAGGTCTGAATATCTGGTGGTGGCTGGCCATTACCCTGTATGGTCCATGGGTCACCATGGTCCTACTCAATGTCTGGTAGAGAAGCTGAGACCCCTGCTGAAGGAGTACAATGTCACCTTATATTTATGTGGTCATGACCATAATCTACAGGTGAACACCTTTATTTAATGAAATGTACATCACATTGAAATGGAACATGATTCAGTATACTTTCTTTCATTTTGCTTTAGTTTATTAGAGAAGAGGATGGAAGTCCATTCGTTGTCAGCGGGAGCGGAGATGTCCTGAACAACTCTACTCACCATACGAAGAGCTTCCCATCATCTTGGCAATTGTTCTCTAGTGCTGTGAATCACACGTTGGGTGGTTTTGTATACTTTGAGGTGACCGAGAGCAAGATGTCAATTAGTTACTTGCAGTTAGATGGGAAGTGTGTGTATCAGACCTCTTTGCCCAAACGCACCATATGACAAAATGAAAGATCCTTAATAATGAAGTTAATGTAAACCAATTGAGCAAAATTTCTCACCTCATTCCAAATTAACTGATAATATATTATAATGTTTTTCCCCCCTATTAATTTGTATCCACATTTCAGCTAGAAATCACATTTTCCCTGTGACAGCATAATGTGTGCGTGTGTTTTTAAATCAATACATTGATGTCCAGTTAGGCTCAGTGAAAGAAAATAATCAAGAAATTGTTCACCAATTTAACTCTTAGTGTCTATGTACTATTATGTATGGATGAAAAGTGTAATGAGCAACCAACACACACATCTGCATGAACTTAGAGAATTTATTTGAAGTGCAGAAGTTAATGAAAAAGCAAGTTCTACACCCCTTTCAATAGATTTGAACATTTCTATAAACAATTTCAGTTTCATGTCCATGAATAATTTACTCCAGCTGTGTAACTAAAGCTTTTGTATGTACAGTATGTTTGTAGTTTGTCTTGTAAAGCTCTAAATACTATACCTTAAATTTAACATCTGTTAATCCAAAAAACTGCAAAACAATAAATATGATTTCACTATAACTAATATACACATATCACTTTTGTAAATCTACAAAAATAAAATAGTTATTATAAAGGTATTACGGTTGTTACAAAAAGGTAGTGCTTATAAACTATAAAAAAACAGCAGATAATCCCAGTGATTGAACGTACCGATAGATTTTTTTCAGACAGCTATATTAGATTTTAAATCCTATGTGTAATGTATACTTTGCTTAGTTTCACAGAAACTAAATGAATGACAGTGTTTATCACTGTAGTGTTACAACAAAGATGCTTTCAACAGTTGAGTCCAGTTAAGTACCATGTGTTCCCTTGAGTATTTCTGTGTTTTCACACACCTTTTAAAGGTACATGTTCTTTTCCTCTATTCTTTGCTTCTTGCTGTCGTTTGCAGCAAATAACTATGATAGCAATTACTGCTGATACTATGACAACGATGACCAGGATACCTCCAGCAATCACTGCATAGCTGTATTCTAAAAAAAAAGAAGAGGATATTTAGAAATGTCTGTTTAGACATTAGTGATAATACATGCACATAAACATTGTATATCTGTAGAAAAATAATCTTAGGTCGCTTTGATTGTCTACCTGACAGACCACCAGCAATCCTAATTAATGTATGCTGTAGTTCAGTCTTGCTGTCGTTTGAGTTAATGCCCTCATTTTAAAGTTTCATAATACCCGTCCCTTTCTGCTCGTTACATGGTAGCAGAGAGTGTAAAAACAAGTATAAAAACTTCTCAAATTTGAAGTAAAACAACTGTAACATCACATCACATATTTAAGAGTAAAAATTGAAAGATCAGTTTTCCTAAAACTGACGATAACGTTTAAACATTATTCCAGCCTTAAAATATGACAGTAATTATTTCATGTAAAGCGTATGCCTTCAAAGCTTTATGAAAAGTGTTACACTGCAGAAGGCATGTCAGCTGCAAACCGTATATATTGAAAGGTACATATTGTAGCTCCGTTAACAGCTTACCTTCAAGAAAGGATGTGATCTCTGCTGGAGAGCAATGAACTTGACTAGACTGTCCATATCTGTTAATGGTCCTGGAGGGAATTAAGACTTTCACAGTGAAGCAGTAACTCACTCCTCTGTCCAGACCTGTCAGCTCTATTTTACTGCTCTCACCTGTCTTCGTTTTCTGAGCAGGAAAACATTAGTGCATTTATTATTTTTCAGCAGATGACACTTTCTGGCTCCTGTTCAAATTACAGATAAAGATCAAAATACACCTATAGAAGCAGTTTCTATACTATTGCTTTTTGACATAGACCAGGCAGAAACCACCAGCTTCCTGAGGTTTAATTCAACTATTTCACAAGGTAAATATGCCACATGCAAATAGAAAAAAAGAAAGATCACAGACAATATTTATTTGCAGTCAAGAACCAGTTTTAGTTTAAAATAATAAAAAAAGAAAATGCTCTCATTCACACATTTAAGATATGAGGTGAGAGTGTTATTAGCTAAAGTAAAGTAATTAATGGAATTAAATACCCTTTATTTGTTTTAAAATTATAAGGGAGATTTCACTGATGTGCAATGTGTAAACTACAGTGGCTTGCAAAGACTTCACCCCCTTGGAATTTTTCCCATTTTGTTGCAACCTGGAATATACCATACCAGTCAAAACTTGACACACAATTTCTTGTCTGTCCAAACTTATTATTATTAATTGGGCTTAAATTTGTGGAATAACATCAGACAAGTTGATGTTGCCCAAGTTCATAATTTTCCAAATGACTGTCCAAACACACTTTCATCGCAAACTTTGACTGCAAAATATTTTCAGAGTTACAGGTACAGAGTTACGGGTACAAAGTTATGGGTACAGTGGACTACAGCATAACTTCAGGAGAAGGAAAAAAAAAATCCTGGTGAGAAAACAACTGTTTATAACAGCAGCTATAAAATACAGCACTAGTCAAAGTTCTGGACACACCTACTCATTCTAACTAAATTAGATGGTGTGCCCAAACTGGTACTGTAAAGTAATTATTTTCTTTGATTTTATGTTGTATTAAAATGTATTTAGCCAGTTACTTTCAGCTGTCACATAATTAGTGAAATAAAGTCCAAAAAGGTCAGGCATAAAATTTTGGAGAAGATGGGTTATAAAGAAATATACAAAATCCAACAAAGCACCATTAAATACATGAACACAAAATGGAAAAAATATGGCACCTCAACAAATGTGCCAAGAGAAGGCCATCCACCAAAACTCACAGAACGGACAAGGAGGGCATTAATCAGAGAGGCAACAAAGAGTAAAAAGGTAACCCTGAAGGAGATGGAAAGTTTCACAGCAGAGGTAGGTTCCACAGCTAAAACTGAACTTTTTGGCCATTAAGAGAAATGCTATGTCTGGAACAAACCCAACACCTCTCATTCCAACAGTGAAGCATGGTGGTGATAGTATCATACTGTTTGGATGCTCAGCTGCAGGGACTGGTAAACTGGTCAGAACTGAGGTAATTATGGATAGTGCTAAATACAAGCAAGTAGTTTTGCTATGAATAATTAGCATACCCTAAAAGACTTGCAGCTGTAATAAATGCTGTAAATGGTAAAAGAGGCACACTCAAGTTTTCTGCTATTTTGGAACTATTTCTTGTTTGCATCACAGTAACACATGCATCTGGAATATCACATGCATCTTCAAGGTTGTTGGCATGTTGTGTAAATCGACAGATTTTTTTTTGCAAGCCGTTGTGTGTTGTAATATATGTTACTGCACTTATGTTTTGAATCTTTTGATCAGTTTTAAATCTAATAATGAACAAATGACCATAAGAATCCACTAACAGTATAATAATTATCTGAAATAACCTCATGAGTCAGTGTTATTTTACCGCTCTAGCACACCAAAGTACTACTATGTTTAATTAGTACTTTATCAGAAATAAATTTAAAATAGTGAAACACTGTATACTGATAACTGCAGCAGTTTAAAAAAGTGTGTGTGTGTGTGTGGGGGGGGGGGGGGTTAGGGCTTAACTGGGGTGGTTTTAAAGACAAATCTCTCAAAACTCATAAAAATAACAATGTATTTGGGTCATTCTCTGAAACGGGTACCATAAAATGTAAAATTCACAAACCCCAAGTTTCAGTGAAGTCCTGAATATTTCCCTCTATATTGACCATAAATTCATGAACCATTGTTACAAAAACAGTGAGAGAACTACATCATGCACATAACTACACTTCTATTAGTAACAAACAGGAATAAATCTGTTTGTAACACCAAATTCATATTCGAATTCATTCACGTATGGACACCAAATTCATCCCATTTGTTTTTGGGTAATAAATTAATTACGGCTTGACTATGTGTGAAGTAAACACACTTCAGGAGTAACTCAGTTGTACAGTGAAGGTTGTAACATGAAACCTCACTCCTCATAGGAAAAATGTGTCGTTTCCGTATGTAACTGGTGTGGACACCACTGGTTATGCAAGGAACTGTAATCTGATGTGTGATTCTCAGTCCATAAAAAAAGAGAAACAGGAATTTTTATTTTGGATATAAATTTTAATGCAAGATCTTTATTGCAAGCCCTACTATTTGCACTTTGAGTTGATACTTTGGTGACAGTATGGCATGAAACATAATTAACTAAAAAATGTCACGATTTTGTCCGCACATTGCAACCAATTTTGCAGAAAAATTTCAATTATTTTTTTTCTCCGCTGGATGTATCCAAATTATTTTTGTCTGACATGTTGTATGTGACCATGTGGTATGTTTTGGGAAGGAATTGCTATTTTAATTCTTTATGGTTTTTGGAAAACATTAGGTCAAAATTTGAATAAATACATTTGACCCAATTTCAGAAAATGACCCATTTACAACCTTGTGTTTACCACTGCTGTTTAATAATTGCCATTGAAACATACTAGTCATCCCTTACCTGTCCAGAGCTCTTGGCTTTTCTGTAAGTGACTTCGTATTTCAGATCATCTTTAAAGATATCCTGAATCGTTGGACTCGTCTTCTGATCACCAGAGACAGTTGTAGGGATATCTTTTATGTGGAGGGTTATCGTCTGTTTATCCTTGTTCACCTCTATTTCAAAATCAGGTTTGCTGATAATGGCTAGACAAAAATATCCCACATATAGGAATTTCATTTTCACTATCATCAGCATAAAATAAATAAAGTGAAACAGATTTTACATAAGCTTACTTTCTTGATAGGGGCAGAAGACAGCAGATTTTGAACGAGGGAGCTCAACGAGTTCAGTGGACATGCCCCGCACTGGTTCTGACAGAACGTCTGCTGTGTACTTGCCTTTCAGATCTGTGAGTTCATTTGTGAGATCACATTCGGTTTCACTCATCTGAATGCAGTGAGGGGCCCTCTGATTGTCCTCGTGATGTCTGGAAACATTCAATTGAACCAGGTTTTAAACCCATCACTAAAAAAGCTTTTAAGTAACTGAAGCATGCTGAAACATGCAAAGGGTGTGGATTTTTTTGCAAATACACCTAGCACTAATGCTTAAAGTGAACAAAAACGATACCAGCATAAAAACATATATCTAGCTTGATCAGTGTTTACTATACAGGGAAAACAAGCTCTTTCTATCACAGGTAGTCCAGAATTCACTGAAGCCAATAAAGCACTAAACTCATTTTTATAAGCATTAAGCAAGTCTGGAGAAATTCGGCAACAGTCCATAAAAATCCCCTGACTGACAAAGCCATGGAAAGCTCACACAAAACCAGTGAACTGAACAGCAATGGGGTTCTACTTGCACTCCTGACATATGCTAGCGGAACTCACCTGCCACTATCATGATTTTATACTATTTTATACTAAAATACCTATTCAATTTAGGCTCAGTAGATGTCTTGAACACGCATTATTCACTGACATTCACCTCATCTTCAGTAATTACCTGGTAATTAATCTGTAACTACTACGCAATATGCAATAACTCAAATGAAACCGATAGGAAGGGAAACTGATAAGGGTCCACTGATTCTTAGACGTTTGAAGATTAGGCGTGATTTCCTAACTTAAATACTGATTCTTAATACTTAAAAAAAAGAGTCAATCTTGAAACAAATAACCAAAGAATCCGAATCATTCCAGGTACCCTATACATTTACATGCACCAGACTTTTTTTGGTGTCTGATCACAACTTGATGCATGAACAACACGAGGTCCTGGAACACTAAGAAGAAGATTACACCCCCAAAAAAATTGTTTATATATATATATATATATATATATATATATATATATATATATATATATATATATATATATATTTGTGGACCAGAACCAGTTTACTATGCAAGAACAATATTGGTTTTGTTTAATGGTTGAGATTTAACTCCAGCAAGTCTGCTTCGATAATGAGAGCTATTTACTGGGTCCTTAATTCCCCTGTAGCCATAAATAAGTGAAAGCAGTGATAAAACTGAAGTAAGGCGCGCGTGCACGTTTAACATGTGGCCTGTAAATATAAACCAGTAAACAGGTAGCTTATAAACGTATAGTACAGCCTATTATGTGTGTGTGTGTGTGTGTGTGTGTGTGTGTGTGTGTCTTACTTTGAGAATTCCACAGTGTAAGAATGGTTAACTGGTTTCGGGCTCCATGTTAAAATAGTTTTAAAGTCGATAGAGTCCCAAGTGACGTTCTGAGCCTTTGGGAAAGAGGCTGCGCACACAAACAGAGGCGACACTCAGCAAAACCAGGCCATAAGAATTTACATTTCTGACTAATAAGACGTAGCCATATAAGAAACAATGAGTGATAATGATAAGAATAATAAAAGCCCAGAACCAGGCGCAGTGTGACCTGGAAACACACCCACGCGGCTCTCACCTGAAGCCGACGCGCTCAGACAGCACAGCAGACACACGCTCCCCAAACTCCACCGCTTTTCCTCCCGACTGCGCTTCATTTCACTCCCGCCGGATGAGATGATCAACTCACCCCTAGAAATCAACTCAGACTTGTGCACACAGACGAAACCGCTACAGCGGGATTTGGAGTAAAGTCCTGGAGATGCCCGGCCGGGTTATTGTGGTCGGTACTAATCAGTTCAGCCGTCAGTTGGAGCGGAATATAAATCGAGGGAGTGTAGCCGAAGCGCTCCCAGGCTTCAATAAAGCACGTGCGTGTTGCCCATATAAGGTCATCCGCCCCGCGTTCATCTTTGAGCACGCGCTGTGAGATTTCTTATTAGCTGGATTTTCCATTAAATAAGAAGTGAGCAATAATATTAACAGCTTTATTATTACTATCCTGTCAGATCGTTGTGGTGGTGTAAGCAAGAATGTCATTCAAAACTAATAAAATCATATTCATTTTTCTAATTGATATTTGACACTTTTGGGAATAAAGTAATAACAGGGAAGATACAAAAGTCATTGTTTTAGTTTTATATTGGTACTGATTTTCAAAACTGCAATCTGTCCCAGTGATATTCAGTTAAAAACTTTTCATGCCAGTTGTAATTCAGTAGAGGTATTTAGGTCTGTACCCTGGGTGTCTTGTTGCTTCAGGACAATGCACCAGTTCACACCTCACAGGTGGCTGTTGAGGCAATAGCCAAGTGCAGCTTCAAACTTCTACCACACCCGCCTTGTTCACCTGATCTTGCACCCTCAGACTTTTATTTGTTTCCCAAGCCCAAGTCGGAACTTCGAGGACGACATTTTGTGTGTAATAATGAAGACATTGAGGCTGTTGAGACCTGTTTAGACGAGCATGATGGCATCTTCTACAGAGACCGAATTGTAAAGTTGTAGTATCGCTGGAACAAGTGTACTGATGTTCAGGGAGATTATATTGAGAAATAAAGTTATCAAACTTGATAGTTGAGTATTTCTCCCTGGTCCAAGAACTTTTGGCTATTTACCCACATATAATAATATCTTGATATGCAGTAAACCCTTAGGTGGAAATTTGCAATTTGGTTTAATGCACCAATTAAACCATGCAACAGATTATTATAAATTTTTAAAACAATAATTTTCTGTACTGTAAAGTTTTTAAATATATAAAACTGTGAGAAACTATGTGGCATCTTCTCTATCACCGATAGGCCAAGCCAAGGCATGGCTTCTATCCAATTATAATACTGGAACAAAAATATTTTGAGGATTCCTTTCCGAAATAAATAGAGTAGTGTATAACCTATTTTGGTATTAATTCATTACATCCTCCAACAAACTGATTTTGGGATTATTAAAATAAAAAAAGTTGTGCTACAGTAGACATGAAGACTAAACAAACACTTCCTAGCAGAAATCTACAAAATATATGTAACTAGAGCCTGAAATGTTTATTTTAATGTGTGAAACTACTCCAAACGGTGGTGTAAATTAGATCTGTATAACTGTAATAACCTAACAGTTATATTTACTCAGACGCTTATCTCGGTTACATTAAGCAAAATAGCCCGAGCCAAAGTACAATATAACAATAAGTCATGAACCATGAGGAGATTTATCAGGTGACTGACTGAGCAGTGAGATATTGCTTCTTTTAAATATATTTCTATGGGGCAAAGCTAGACTGCCATGTGAGAGTCACCATATTGAATGTCATGTACCTTTATTTTGCTGGTAGTACAGATTATGATGTCAGTCTTGGTTCCAGTTCTCTGACTCAATGATGGATTATATTTGAGACAAAACTTTGCACCAGGTTTCATTTTCCATCATAACTGGGCATGGTCTCGTTCCTTACAATACTTGATGTATAGGTAAAGGATTGAAATCTTGAACCCTAACAAGAATTTTTCAATATATCAATTTAAATAATTTCTGTTCAGAGTTGTCCATGCATTGATTTTCAGCATTTTTAAAAATTTTATTTACACAATGCTTGTTGTTATTAAATCCTTCCCGTAAAGCCCTTCACATAAAAAATGTGACTAATTCACTGGCACTGTGTACAGCTCTATGTGCCAACATCATTGCCTATTCAGGAGCTTATGCAAATTCGAGGATTGGTGCCTCAATGCTTGCTGTTTCGCATGTTAATGCACAGCAGCCCTGTGAACCCATTCAAGTAAAATGTGCGGAGTGATCAGAAAAGAAAGGTATTTTATATTTCTATATGCCTATATTTGTGTATAATTGTCAACAATATTTAATGTTTCTTTCTAACCATTGTAGTGTATTTAACTATGTAATAATGCAAGACTTTGGGTTGCTCTGACCCATTATAACATCAAATCCTTGCGATATCTGCAGTACTCACCAAGCAACTCCCTAGATGAAACACGAAACCCATTAAAGATGAAAGACTGAGCTGTTAAAAGTCCAGGCTGTTCATGGATCAGTAAAGGTATTCCATGTCGTACATTGAATCTGAAGAACAACTCAAACAGCACATTTTACACACAGTTTTTACAGAATAAAATTTCTTACTTCCTGAGACATTTATTTCAGTATTAACTTTAATTTAATCCCTTTTTTATTGTTCACACTGAAAAAAAGAATCCATACACTTTACCTAATTTAAATGTGTACATCGGTCCCACATGATCAGAATGTGGCCAACTCACATGATTTTGGTGTACCAAGAAATCATTCATTGAGAAAATCACATCAGTTGGCCACATTCTGATCATGTGGGACTGATGTACACATTTAAATTAAGTAAAGTGTAAGGATTCTTTTTTCAGTGTAGTAACAATAAAATTGGGTAATACATTTCCAGTTAGATCTGATACTGTCTAGCTATAGAATACAGTGACTGAGCACTCTCCTTATTGTATTACTCATTCACTGGTTCATTACAGTTTCATGTGATGTGCTATACACATTTTTGCTGGCCAGTGGCTGGGAATAGTAAGTGGAATGCATTATTGTAAATCAGCTTAATTTTTTTAAAAATATGTTTGCGTGGCCTATGGTTTGCCATTTGACATGTAAAATAATATAACATACACTGAACAAAAATATAAACGCACAATTTTTTTTTCAAATTATTTTTAGACAATATGATAATATTTCCACCATCTGCATCAAGTAAAGCGGTACATCTCCAATACATAGGGTTAATGAAATGATCAATAGTGGCCTGTGGAATGTGCCCTGCAGCACAACTCGGATGTGGGTCACGTTTTCTTGAACTGGAACACTTGTCTCACCCACTGATCTAGATCATCCTAAAAGTGATATGGTATATCGGGTGAATGTGTTGGCCAGGTGAGAACAACAACATCCTTGTCATCAGAACTCGGAGTAGATTCAGGCAGTGTGTAACATGCCAATGGCACGCTCCCTCATAATTCATTTGTGGCATTGTGACTAGTGACAAAAGTGCACATTGCAGGGATGGCCTTTTATTGAGTGTGTGTGTGTGTGTGTGTTGGCCCTGTGATGGTCTGGTGAGCTGTTTCCTTTGCATGGGGTCAGCTGGATTGGGTTCCAACATACCCATGACCCTCAAAAAGGATACAGCAGTTTGCAAAATAAAATGAAAAAAAAAAATTATATTATTTTTACCTGAGTTCAGTTTTTTTAAGTCAACTTCATTCAATCAATTTTTTTGTGTTACACAGTTTGCTTGTTTGTTTGTTTTTCAGTAATGCATTTAACCCCTGTAAATGACTGTAAATTAATTATGAGTACATTAAAAAATATGTTTGAGAATGAATTTGCATGCCCTTACATGCCCTGCGATGGCCTTGTGAGCTATCCAGGATGTACTCTGCCCTCACCCAGAGTTGGCTGAGATGGGTGCCAGCCTCCCCTTGACCCTAATTAGGATTAAGTGGTTCAGAAAATGGGTGGATGGATGAACTAAAGCAGTTTTTCGTCTGACAGTCCAAAAATATGCACAATATGCTAACTGGCAGCTCCAAATTGCCCCTAGGTGTGAGTGCAAGTGTGAATGGTTGTATGTGTGTTGGCCCTGGAATGGTCTGGTGAACTGTTCAGGGTGGCATTTGGGAGGCATTTCAATAAGATCCCCGAGCCACCTCAACTGGTTCCTCTCAAGGAAATGGAGCTCAATGAAACGGTTGTACTACAAGCTCCTCTTGGATGACAAAACTTCTCACCCTATCGGTAAGAGAGGACCCCTGCCACCCTGTGAAGGAAGCTCATTTCAGCTGCTTGCAATCTTGTTCTTTCGGTCACTACCCAAAGCTTGTGACCATAGTTGAGGGTAGGAACGTAAACTGACTGCTAAATTGAGAGCTTAGCCTTCCGGCTCAGCTCCCTCTTCACCACAACGGACCGGTACAAGCTCTGCTAAAAAGCAAAGGACATCCTTGGCAGAGTGGAATCCCCACTGGAAATGAACTCGACATGTTGTCAATGCAGACCAAACTCTGGCTCTGGCAATACAGAGACCAAACAACCCGTAGCATTATACCATATTCCCGGAGCACACCACATTGTTTCTCCTGAATCCAAAGTTCAACCAAGGGTTGGATCCTCCTCTACAGTATTCCTGAATAGACTTTACCGGGTAGGCTGAGGAGTGTGATTCTACGATTGTTGGAAAACAATTTGTGGTCCCATTTTAAAATTTTTTTTCACACTTTGCAGTTCTCCTTCTTCCGCTTGATGGCCCCCCTCATCGCAGGTGTCCAACACCTGGTTTGGGGGTTGCCCCAACGACAGGCACCGATGACCTTCTGGCCACAGCTCCGGGCTGCTGCCTCAATAATGGAGACAGGGCACACGGCTCATTCAGTCTCTATGTCCCCAGCCTTCATTGGGATGTGGTTGTAGCTTTGCCAGAGGTGGGAGTTGAAAGCACGTCTGACAGGAGACTCTGCCAAACATTCCCA
The DNA here is from genome assembly GCA_028564935.1 of Neosilurus hyrtlii. Taxonomy (NCBI): domain Eukaryota; kingdom Metazoa; phylum Chordata; class Actinopteri; order Siluriformes; family Plotosidae; genus Neosilurus; species Neosilurus hyrtlii. The sequence goes on from JAOUQZ010000044.1 coordinate 20,826,393, forward strand.
GGAGACCCTAACTACACAGTTGGGTTTCCCAGGTCTGGAGGTGGCCTCCCCCACCATTTGAGCCAGCTCACTACCAGGTGGTGACCGGTTTACAGCTCAGCTCCTCTCTTCTCCCGAGTGTCCAGAACATGCAGCCATAAGTCTGATGACATGACTACAAATTCGATCATCGAACTGTGGCCTGGGGTGTCCTGGTGCCAAGTGCACTTATGTATTCCCTTATGTTCGAACATGGTATTTGTGATGGACAAACCGTGACAAGCACAGAAGTCCAACAATGAAATACTATTCAGGTACAGATCGGAGAGGACACACCTACCAAACACACCCTTCCAGGCCACACTTTCCTTGCCCACATGGGCGTTGAAGTCTCCCAGGATGACGAGGGAGCCCCCAGGGGGTGCCAGAGTCAGTAGCCAAGGATTGATCCGGCAAACCTTCGTCTGCCACCAGGCTCACACTGCACCCAACCCCTATAGCCCCTCCCACAGGTGGTGGGTCCATGGGAGGGCGGACCCATGTCTCCTTTTTGGGCTGGGCCCGGCTGAGCTTCATGAGCTGAAGCCCGACCACCAGGCGCTCACCTTTGAGCCCTTCCCCCAGACCTGACCCCAGACTGACCCCAGTACTGTGTAGAGTACTAGCTCTAAATTGCCCCCATGTCATCTTTTTTATAATGTGTTGCAGGCCTTACACACAGAGATGTATGTATAATAAATAAATCTAGAAATCGTTGTTTTTTATTTGTATTTTTCACAACTGTTTTTAACTTGATGTTGTACAATAAATAACATTTCTAATGTTACTTATATTAAAATTTTCACGATTTCCATTTTTATGATAGGTACATTATTATTTATTATTTATTAAAACAACAATAATTTATTATTATTATTCATTCATTCCTTTTCTGAACTGCTTAATCCTAATTAGGGTCACAGGGAGGCTGGCGCCCATCTCAGTCGACTCTGCACAAGGGCAGAGTACACCCTGGACAACTCGTAGTTGTACAAGTAGTAGTAGTAGTAGCAGTTGTAGTATTAGTACAAGCAATAGTAGTAGTAGCAGTAGTAGTAATAGTACCCGTAATAGTATTACCAGTAGTATTGAAAAGGGCCTACTTATGTGTTCTGTAGTCTTGAGTGAACAAAAGAAAACCTTGCAGAGAAACAGAGGGTCACTTTGTTTTCTCCATTGTTGTCTTCCACACAAAGTCTTTTCCATGCCACTGCCCCACTAAATCTTGGTTGATTGAAATTCCTTAAGCCTTTCTAAGGACATGACATGGTCGATGTGGATGGGATGGGTGTGAACTGCACAAACATCCTGCTACTGTATGCTGAATTGTCTATGTATTCTTAGTAAACTCCACTGATGACACATTTTCAATACCAACTCGACCAAACCTGCCATCAGTGGGAGAATCTTTCTTCCTTGTGTTTGCAGTTTGGAAAGACGTTTTGTGGTATTTTAATGTGTCATTTCTTGGGAATTGTAGAATGGACAGGTTTCTTCCTGTCAGCACTGCAGGTGGAAACATGTTTATAGCTTTTCAAGTTCTGTGACTGCTTTTGCAAGGGAACGTATGTGTAAGGAAATAAGTGTAGTATCATCAGTAATTTTAAGGTTTTTAATGGTATGCAATTGGTAATACTATACAATGCTTTTCAAACTTTTACATGAAGAGGCCTGGAAGCACTATAAGGCCACCTGCAAAGTTAAACTATGGCATTCCTTTTCAGTGAACACCTACATGTTAGAAATCTGCACTATGCTGACATTACAGGCATTTACTTGGTTAGCGCAGAGATATCTCTCAAGCTACAAAGTCACATAACATGCTGTGGACTTAAAGGTACTCTTATCACAAAGCTGGGAACAGATGCCTGATAAGCTGGGTACATTCCTTTCATTCAGGTGAAAACATTCCTCAACTTTAACTTCTAAGCACGGTGCTGTTTTTAGGCTTGTGGCAATAAGCCAGTGATTTTGGCTTCATGTATAATAAGAACATGCACTTTTTAAATTATTCTTGTTTCTGTTCAGGTGGCATGCTGGCAGAGTGGTTAGCACGTCCACCTCACAGCAAAAAGGCCTGGGTTTGATTCCCCGGGCTCAGACCTTTCTGTGTGGAGTTTGCATGTTCTCCTCTTGTTTGTGTGGGTTTCCTTCGGGTACTCTGGTTTCCTCCCACAGTCCCAAAACATGCACAGTAGGCTAATTGGCTGTTCTAAATCGCTTCTAGGTGTGAGAGTAAGTTTGAATGTTTGCATGTCTGTTGGCCATGCAATGGCCTGGCGAGCTGTTCAGGGTGTACCCTGCCTTCGCCTAGAGTCGGCAGAGCTATGTGCCAGCCTCCCTGTGACCCTAATTAGGATTAAGCAGCTTAGAAAATGAATGAATGAATGAATGTTTTTTGTATCTCTGTACAGTGGGTTAGGATTATTCAATCTCAAAGGAATGAAAATGATTATATGATGTCTAGGTTAAGCCTTGTACAATTCTTCACACCAGAGCCTGAGCTGTGAAATGTAAACAACAATAAAAACAACAACAGTGAGACTGTGGAAGAATAACCCAAATGTACAGCAAGAAAACAGTGTAGATGTATTTCCATGCCTCTATGATGTCTATTATCATAATGAAGCATTTATGCTTTTCCCTGAATCACTGGCAGCTCAAACCCACATTACTCGGTTGTATATTGTTGTTTTCAGCAACTCTGTAGGGAAGAAATGTCCGTTCCCAGTGGTGTCCATGCACATGTGGTTCCGATTTGGAATTTGTACACTCTTGGGACTTCTTATCGCACCATTTGAAATAATGTTCACTGGTTTATACTGTATATGCAATGATAAATTGTTATTTAAGGAGAAAAACCTTTCCCACATCCAAGTTATCTTCTATAAAAAATATTATAAATAAATAATAAAGAATTATGTGTAATTCATTCATTCATTCATCTTCTGAACCGCTTATTCCTATTTAGGGTCGCGGGGAGGCTGGCGCCCATCTCAGCCGA
>JAOUQZ010000044.1:20832640-20857921 GCA_028564935.1 Neosilurus hyrtlii
CAAGAGTGCTGCATCCCTCTGAAAGACTTTTTACAATTTTTGACTTTTCAGAGTCAGTTAAATCTCTTTTTTTAGCCCATTTTTTCCTGAGGAGAAGAATCTGCCTAATAATTATGCACACCTTGATATCGGGTGTCTATCTCCTTAGGCCACACTCTCCAATTGTGCACACAGTGTGTGTGTGTATATATATATATATATATATATATATATATTTACACCATTTTCCGTAGAACAGTGCTCAATACATCAAAGTAGAGCGAAATGTATGGTATGTTAGAAAAAATATGAAGACTACTCTTTCATCCCAATAAGCCTGTTTCGTGGTTGCCCACTCATCAATTCCCTGATGAGTGAGCAACCACGAAACATGCTTGTCAGTATGAAAAATCTATATATATATATATATATATATATATATATATACACTTGGAGTACGATGAACAGTTGGAGATTACGTGCATTCCAGAGATACCACATACACAGAACCATTACCACCACATTTCCTGCCAGTTTGGGAATCAATCCAGCAACCTTTTGATCCCAAACCTGCTTCTCTAGCCATTAACTCACGGCTGCCCTTGCAGGTACACTTTTGAAAAATGTTAATTTACATTATATAATATTGTGTTTAATAAGCAATAAGTGCACCTTTTGATGAACAGAAAATGTAAAAATATTTGGAAAAAAAAAAGTAAAACTGATTATTTACTCAGTTACTACTTATTGGAGAGGTTCAAAAATTGTTCAGGACTGAAGCCCCACAAACACCCTTTTAGGTACACACTGGAAACTCAATTTTTGAGAGTGTGTATAAAAAACAATTCCCCAGATGTCCATGTGAGTGTGAATAGCTATTTGTCTGTGCTGGCCATGCAATGGCCTGACGAGCTGTTCAAAGTGTACCCCGCCTACCCACAGACTCAGCTGGGATTGGATGAGGTTTCCTGCAGCACAGATAAATATTACAAAAAAATAATGAACCCTAATAACTTAATACCTTAACTTAACTTTAACTGCCCTTAAAGAAAAACTGGGTATAATCTGTAAAAAAAAAGTGCAAAAAAGGGGGAATTTCAGGATTAGCATGAGAAACAGAGAGAAAACATCTCCATATAAGTTTGTCTATTTGTTTTAAAGAGCAGGCACTGAGGAGAGTGTCCTCTGAACTCCATCATCTGGGAAAACAGGAATGCTTAACATTAACTCCCGCTTAGTGAATGGAATTAAAGAGCTCTCCTGGGATGTACTTTTGAATTCCAGTGAGCCAAAAACCATTTATACTGCTTCACTCTGGGGCCAAAGCAGTCTTTTAATAATTTATTAATTGAATAATAATTAAAATAAGTCCTAAAGCAACAGTATCAGTACTGCCTTATTTTCAGAAGTACATTATTACATTTGTTAATAGATGTGTTGATCATTTGAGCAGAATGTAAGTGAAATACTCAGTACAGGTGGTGACAGGGTGGTTGAATTGTTGTGGAATGTCATATAAGCCTATAAACATTCTAAAGTTATGCAAACGCTTCAAAAGATGGACTTGGAGAATCTTGTACTCTGACCTGGTTTCAAGATCTCTGACTTTACTTTCCAGAGAGCTGTTTGTTTATTTGTATAAGTCACTCACTGGTTCAGCCCTCAAATGTCTTCTCAGCTGGAAACCTTCTGGCGAAATGCACACATGATGTTCAGATCATTACTTGGTAAATTTCTTTGTCCACCAATTAAATGGATTCCATATTACGCTTTATTTCCTCTAAAATTCCTGAATGTGGCCTCAGCTGGTGGAGGAGACCAATTTTGTTCCATGCTTGAAAAATGATTAAAAACAAAGTGTTTGTTGTGCTCTGACTACTAATGATCTAACATTCTACAGATGCCATGCAATTTATCCTTCAATGGAGACCAAATATAGTCACCTGGAGACCCTTTCTCATGTTTAAACCATTCTCAGTTTATTTTCTCACACCACATGAAACCAGAGCTTTAGAATCAGCTTGCTCCTGCACATATGCCAAACTATAGGGACATCCAGAGTATTCACCCATTAGCAATTCTATGACTCAGAAGAAAGATGTGCTCATTAAATTACTTACCGACTTGCCTTTATCAGCTGGTATGATGAGAGGCTGGCATGGCCAGAGCATTCCACCAGCCATGTAGATATGTAGTCGTTAAGAGGAAAGTTCACTGTTGGGAGACAAACTCCATTAAACTTACTTTCCAAATCCTTATTAATCAAAAATATATATGATCACAATGATTGTTTAAAATAATTCTAGCACTGGTTATGTATGAAACATGTATGTATTTATGTAGCTTTGTTCATGTATTTGTTGGTTTGTTTTACTTTTGCCAATGAGGTTATGATTTATCCTGATCAAATTCTGCATTTAGGATTTTTTAAGGATTCTTTAGCATTGTAAGATAGGACACATTTTGATATTTTGGTTTATGTACGGGATTGCTGAACTTGGAAGAGGTTTGCGGTGTCTGGGTGCGCTTGTTGTTAAGTGTATTTTTGTTTAATGGAATTCTATCAAAGTGGAAGTTATCCTGTTTGAGTGACATCATTTTGATATTTTATGTCTTTATTATTAGTCTAGCTATATATTTTAATGAGAGACTGAAGCTTTTTTTGTTTTACCAGATGGCCTGATACACTGTGTCACTCTGTTCCCATTACCTTCTACATATCACCAACACAATTCAAAGTGGATTTTTGTAGAAATACACAATATAATATCCTGGGGAACAATTTTTATCTGTCCTATTTTTTAGCTCCTGATCAGCTTACCTTTGGTAGCAGGGAGAGCTAAAAAAGAAAAAAAGAATAGAGCACAAATGGATTCCGTCTGACTTTTTAGTTTGATAACTTTGCAAGGAAACTTTGCATCCATGTCATACATCAGAAGGTTTGAATTTGACACACCCTGACTACTACTTCCATCTCTCCTACACCATGACCTCATAGACTGTGTAAGTGTCTTTCTCATACCCCCCCCCCCCCACGACAGACTTTCCACAATATGACACAAAGGAGTTACTGCTGTCCAAGTGTGTCAGGGCTGTGTGGTGGGCTGTATTGATGGCATCCTCTGTTGACCTGTTTGCTCTGTATGCAAATTGATGTGGATCAAGAACAGCAGGGATGGCAGCCTTAATGCCTCATCATTTAAGAAACAAGTCTCTTGAAACATATGGTGATCATGGGGGTTAGGGCAACTAGGCGATGTGAGAGAGGTCCGTGGGCTTATGGATCTCTGGAGGAATGAAGTCCCAGTAGGCTATTATTGTTGTCCTTTGTGGAGCAGTAATTGTCCAAAACCATGAGCAGCTGAGAAAATAAAAGACATATCTGCTGAAACACGAAGAGCGCTGGGCCGCCATCTTGTCATCACAGTGTTTTAGTGGAACATTACTGAAGTAATAGGTTATTGCATGCATTTCTTATTAGCAGTAATTGAGCTTAGTAGTGTGACTACCCTGTCAATAGAAACCTGACTATCTGATGACACATACAAAATGAGAGACAGGATATGAATGTGCACAAACTGTACCTTGTTCCAAAAGGGTATACCGGATTCTTACATCCATTTTATGACCATGGTTTATGTCGGTTCGAGACGACAGTGTTTGTGTTTCAGATTATATAAATAATCTGCCAGTATTGGCCTATATTTGCCAAATCTCTATAACAATAAAGTCTTTGTATTTACAGAGTAAGGACAACGACAGTAGCTCTCTTATACTATCACAATACTGGCTGTGCAAGATAGCTGTACCTTGCAATTCCAGTGGATATTGTAAAGGACTTAAAATACCTAAAATACAAACTGATGAAATAAAAGTATTAAATATTTATTCTGACCAAACTTTTACTTAGATGATAAGCACTCTTAAAAATATGCACAGTCTGCAAGTGAAATGCAGTAAATCATAAAGACTTTTGATACTTATTTTGTTTTATAATCCTCTTCCATGCAAAATGAAATAAAAAAAAGGAAGGAAAAATATGATGATATAAGCCAGCTGACAACAGTCTGATAAAAAAATGGAAGACTGTATAATGTTTTTAGAAAATGTATGGAAATTTAGGCAGAATTAGTGAGGAATTTTACTATAACATGCTCCAAAGTTCCCATGGTTATGTCCTGTATGACTAATGCCCAGGGTAATTACAAACATTAGTAAAAAGAATGCATTTTTCTGTCCCGCATTGCCCTTTCTCTGTAATACAGGAAATTATGCTTTTAGCAATGTAAATATAGCCACTAATACTCTTGGACACACAGTGAGACACAGATCTGATGTTTTTCAAAGCTTGGGAATTCAGTTTTCAGTGGAAGCTGTGTAACAAAATCTTTAAGTTATGGGCATCTAAAGTCAGTATATTAAAGTTTACAGGTGATTTTATGAATGAAATTAAACTAGAATGAATGGCCCTCCGCCTGCCTCCCTGCGACCCTAAGTAGGAATATGCGGGTCAGAAAATGAATGAATGGCCCTCACATTTCTAAGTGGTTAAGATGAGATCAGGTTAAAAATCTACTTTTATATGAATCAGATTTGCACCGATCTCATATATGTGTGTGTGGCCAAGCAACTGTAATGCAAATAATCAGATCAAAATTTATGTGTGTTGTGTTGAATTGGTTGGGGTGTTTACTGTGACGTACACAACACAAACTAAAACAAACAAACAAACAAACTGCATATTTGACCCTTTTCACCCATTTCCAGCGCAAAATCATCCTTATAAAAAAATTCAGTTCATCTTCATATTCATATTTTTATATATAAATAAGACAATTCTAGTTTAGTAACTCTACTTATTTTAAATTGTGTGGTCTGTTGACATTTTTAAACACATTCATATGTGAACCACCAAAGGCAAAAAGATATTAAAAAAATTAATAAAGCCAAAGCCAAAGCAATAAGGCATGAAATTTATATTCAAACTGTTTATTTAGGAAGGAAATATCTATTTAAAGACTACTTGCCCAGAGTCGGCTGAGATGGGCGCCAGCCTCCCCGCGACCCTAATTAGGAATAAGCGGTTCAGAAGATGAATGAATGAATGAATAACCTATATGGAAGTAATGAGACTCTGGCATTCTTGCATTTGAGACTACATTTTCTCTCTGACCTTTGTTCTTTCTCGTCAATGAGCACTCTGCCTCCTCCTGGTAATCCTGTGAATGGTCTTCCTGAGAAGTCTCATGACCTGCACATGACCCTGCAAAGTTTATAGGACTACAGTGCCAGATATTTGTCTCTAATGATAAGGTTTGTTAATTAGTGAATTAACTATTGCCCAACAAAAATTTAAATAATGTGAAATCCAAGGTCAAATACTTAATTTAATGTGTCCTTTGAGGCTAGTGCTAGGTGAGGTGAAACATATGATAACATGGCCAGAGTTTACAGAGTAAGCATGTGCAGATAAATGATTAATTAATAAATAAATAAACAAATAAACAAACTACTGTAGACAGTCTGCTGATATGTGGATCAAATCTGCTGATATTATGGATCCACAGGGCACCGGTGCTCACTGAATGGTTTAATTAGTATGAAAGTAATGTAAATCATACACAACTAATACACCTTGCCATTCGTAAATCTCTGTTAAATGTCTGCAGGGGTTTTTTGAATTAAGTGCTAGGCAGCACTCTTCATATGTTGCCATTCTAGCAGCTATGTACACTGAGCACACTGAAGCCATGTGGACAGTTTGAGATGATAAGTTGTCTTTCTTCTGCATGCCTTTTTGTGACTCACACAGGACCATTATCAACGATCTAAAAATACATGGGTGATGTGGTGGCGTTGAGGTTAGCACGTCTGCCTCACAGCAAGATGGTATGATTCCCGGGCTTGGTGAGGGCATTTTTGGGTTGAGTTTACATGTTCTCCCAATGCTTGCATAGGGTTTCCTCCAGGTACTCCGGTTTCCTCCCACAGCCCAAAGACATGCACATTACGGCTAACTGACTGTTCCAAAATGACCCTAGGTGTGCATGTGTGGTATAAATGGTTGTGTTTTCTGCACTGAGATGGTCTCTGAGTAGGATCAAGCAGTTTGGGAGATGATTGAATGAATAAAAATACGTGTGTCAGAATAATTGTACATCAGATGGATTCAAATCGAACTAAACTGTTGCCGTGTGAAAGTAACATGTTAAAGCACTGAGAATCACACACAAGTGCTCTAACTGGAAAAATGGGAGTGTCTGTAAACCAGAAAAAGCAGACATGCAATAAATATTTCAACAGTAACTGGATGTCATACCATTAGCAAAACTCATACTGAGACAAACTTTAGGGAACAAATAATGGCCTTTAAAACCACACTAAGCAGGATGTCTGACGCAAACACAAAAACATCCCATGTCGCATCAGTAAGGTACAACAACAAATTTCAAGACTGGACTAGTATATGCTGAACACTATTATTTACTTCTGAATATATACACAGGAAGTTCCTCATAGCTTGCTGATTAAAGTGCCCCAGAGCACCTCACTCATCTCAGCACTGAACTGCAGGCATACAAGTAAACTGGAAAGACTCATATAACATCACAGGGCACTGTAAAAATAAATATAGTATACTTCGTTCAGGGCTGCGAGCCTGTGTTTTAAGTAAACTCTACAGTATGTTTCATTTAATTTTCCACCATTTACCTGGGCCCGGGTAATGGGGGCAACAGTCTCAGGAGGAAAGCCCAGGCCATAGAGCTAAAAATAGTAGAGCGGACATGCCTAGGTTTTTAGTGGCAAATCCGATGACCATCTTGTGACGGTAAACAGCCGCTTTTCACAACATTCTTAAAGACTGATGAGAAAAAGTTGGAATAAATTTGGTCTCATAATATGCTTGCTGGAGAGCTTTGTGTCCATTCTTGTGAAAATTAGGTGTGACGATTTACATTTTTACCTGAAAAAGGAGTTTAGTGCTGAATATATTGGTCTTGGTGTCCATATTGCTGGTGTAGTGGTTAGCACGTCTGCCTTACAGCAGTAAGGTCCTGGGTTTCTGTGTGGCGTTTGCATGTTCTTCCCATGCTTGTGTTGGTTTCCACCAACAGTCCAAAGACATGCACATTAGGCTAACTGGCTGTTCCAAATTGCCCCTAGTTGTGAGTGTGAATGGTTATGTGTGTGTTGGCCCTGCAACGGTCTGGAGAGCCGTTCAGGGTGTGCCACGCCTTCGCCCACTGTTGGCTGTGTGTTGGCACCAGCCTCCCCGTGACCCTGATAGGATTAAGCGGTACGGCAAATGGATGGATGGACTGAAGAGAAGGGAAGAAATTGTGAATGACAGTCTTGTGAAAATAAATAACCACAGGAGTGACAGATGTGAAACAAATGAAAACGTCAAACATAATAATGCACTGGACAAAATATAAGGGGGGGGTGGAGTATTAAAGGAATTTTGGGATATGCAGATGAGGTATATATTAAGGCAACACAGGGATGGCAGGCAGAATATTATGAGGGTTTTTTTCCCCTCCTACGATAGAATTTAATTTTTCACGCTCATACAAAGTAGTCGACATGACGTTACACACGTTTGTCCAGTAGGTGGCGGTATGCACCTTACAGTGGGTTGCGATTCCCTTAAAACCTGAGAGAAGAAGAAAAAGAAAAACAATGACGACGTACAAACATGGCGGAACAGCTCGCTGGGCTAAACTAGGAGACTCATCTGTTAAACTTTCTTTCGGTTATTGCATTGTTCTGACATCTGTGTTGCAATAATAGTGAACCTTTTCAACTTGTCCTTAAAAAGGTTGTTTATTCCGAGGTCTAATATATATATATATATATATAAACCATATATGTGCTAGTGGACCTGATAGCCCATGCAGTGCACCTCAGCACCCACAGGAAGCCGCATCAGACTGACTTTCTTCAGCTGTTACCAAACTCCAAAGCCTTTTCCTTCCCTTTTCCTGTGTGTTTCCATTTCTTGGCTCTTCAGCCATCAGGTAGCAGTTGGTTAGTTATCGTCATGTTTGTTTGTGGGGTTTTGTGCGGTGTTTTTTTCTCGGTGATGTTTTTGTGGTGGCGGTTCAGGACGGTATTGAAGGCTCGTGCAGAATGTAAACCTGCTAAAAACGGCTCGGTGTGTGTTCTCGTCGTGGCCGGATCAGGTGAGATGCTGACTTCATGGTGATGTGTGAATGATACTGGATAGTATTTCAGTCTCTGTGTCTGTCTTTCACAGGTGGACACACGACAGAGATCATCCGTCTGATGGGGAGTTTGGAGCAGGCTTACACCCCTCGGCATTATGTGATCGCAGACACTGACAAGATGAGTGAAGAAAAGATTCGCACTTTTGAAGCATTAAAAGAGAAAAGTGGCACTGAAGCACAGGTATCACGGATGAAGGTGCATCTCCTTCCTTATTGCTCTTCCTCATGTCTTAGCTCCTCCTACAAACCCCAGTGGGAGGAGCTTTACAGCACTCATCACACCTGACCTGAGCATCACCTGACCTCTCTGATTTTAAAGCAGGCCATCTTCATTAACGTTTATTTACAGATTTTATTTGCACGCATTGTTTCATTCATTCATCTTCTGAACCGCTTATTCCTACTTAGGGTCGCGGGGAAGCTGGCGCCCATCTCAGCCGACTCTGGGCGAGGGCGGGGTACACCCTGGACAGTTCGCCAGGCCATCGTAGGGACATCAGTCACACAACCATTCACACCTATGGGTGATTTGGAACAGCCAATTAGCCTACCGTGCATGTGTTTGGACTGTGGAAGGAAACCGGAATACCCGGAGGAAACCCACGCAAGCACAGGGAGAACATGCAAACTCCACACAGAAACGCCCGAGCTGGTTGACTTTAATGCCGTAGACCAGGGATGTCCAGACAAATCCACAAAGGGCCGGTGTGGGTGCAGCTTTTCACTTCAACCAAGCGCTAGCCACAACTTCAACCTGTGTAAACAGAAAGTGATTGGATCGTGTGATCGTTCTGTTGTTTGCATGTGGCGAAACCCAAAGTCGACCTGGTGCCATCTTGGTGAGACCACATTAATGTGGAACGTTCTACTCAAATGGTGCAGAAACAAGATGAAGAAAATGGAGAATTTCATTTTAAACCCTTTGTTTTTCCTAAATTTCATCTGTGCAGAGCTTTTTGTATTTAAATCTTTTAAATTAATTAAAGATATCAGTGGAAACATTGGTAAAGATATATTCATTTATTCATTCTGACCATCAGCAGTAAAATTTACAGGGTTTTCGAGTTGTGTTGGCTTTCAGCAGCTCCATTTTGTGATCTTAAAGCAAGGTGGTTTCACCAAGACAGTTGCCACCCAGCAAATTGAAACACTAATGTGCATTATGGTTGGTTTTTTTTTTATTTTTTATTTCAGTCAGTGATTGAAACAGGTGGAAGGTGTGGCTACCTCTTGGTTGAAATGAAAACCTGCACCCTTATCGGCCCTTTGCGGATAAGATTGGACATCCCTGTCATAGACTAATAAAGCTATTAAGGAGGTGTTGGTTAGAGTTTAGGAAAGCACCGTACCCCATCTCTGTCCTTAATACTAGGACCACACAATAAATGTTGTTTAAGCTTTATTTGCTGGCTCAGTGCATGGAGATGGTAGTAATACTACTACTACTGCTGCTAATAATAATATTAGTAATAGCAGTGCTGCTGAGCAGAGCGCAGTAGTCATGGAACATTGCTTGGATCCTTGTCCTGTGCCTGGTGTCTGCATGCCCAGCACAGGAAACACAATAAGGCTTCTGCGTTTCTAAGTTGATGCTGATTGGCTGTTATGGATTGCTGACTTGCATGACGATGGCAACAACCCCAAAAAAATGCCATCAGAGATGATGTAACCCCAGCAATACTTGAGAAATTGCCCGGGCAAAATTTATAAGCTCAAGGTCATTTTGACAAAGTCAAACAGAAAAACTGACAAGCCAGTGCATGCCTACACACTATAGAAAACCTTGATGTAAAACGGATCCAGCCAGCAGTTCTTGAGAGTAGCAGGGAAGCTGGAGCCCATCTCAGCCAATACTGTGTGAAGGCAAGTTACACCCTGAGAGTCATGTCAGACTATAATAGGGACAACACACACACGCAAACACACACCTATGGACAATTTGGAACAGCCAATTAGCCTAATGTGCATGTCTTTGGACTGTGATAGGAAACTGGAATACTCAAGCAAGCACAGGAAGAACATGCAAACTCCACATACAAAATCTTTTGTCAAACCCATGGCCTTCTTGCTGTGAGGTGGACATATTAAACACACCACCCTTCTTGAGAAATAGCTTGAAGATAATTTACAAGGTATGCAATACCCCGACAGCCTAATCGCTGAGGGGTAAAAACAGATTCATTATTAATAACAAAACTACAACCCAAAAATAGAGGCGTAGTGTATGTGTGTTGGACCTGAAATATGTGTGTTTTATGTGTGTTGGACCTGAAATGGTCTGGTGAGCTGTTAAGCGTGTACTCCACCTTCATCCAGAGTCAGCTGAGGCTTCAGTGTCCGTGCAACCCTAGTAGGATTAAGCAGTCACATTGAAGATGTTGTCAAAGCAGTTTAATGGTGCCGCTGTGATCAGCTACTATGAGGGGGTTCTGTGTCTGTCGGGTAGAGCCTGTACCATGCAGTGGGAAAGGGCTCTTGGAGCCTGCGTATCCTCACATGACCAGCAGATGGAATCATTCTTCTTATCTGTAAAGCGTTTTCTGTAGGAATTATTTCTTTGTTTTGAATCTTTCTTGCTCAAAATGATTTAAATCTGAAACCTTTTACTAATTACTCTCTCCTCGCTTTGCTAAGGACTCCCCATTTGTATCATAATTACTAGAACTATCCATAATAATAGCCACACAGTGTATAATTTGGGGTGGCACGGTGGCGCAGTAGTTAGCACATTTGCCTCACAGCAAGAAAGTCCCGGGTTCGATTGCCGGGCTCGGGGTGTTTCTGTGTGGAGTTTGCATGTTCTCCCTGTGTTTGTGTGGCTTTCATCTGGGTACTCCGGTTTCATCATGCAGTCCAAAAAAATGCACAGTAAGCTGATTGGCTGTTTCAAATTGCTTTAGGTATGAGAGTGAGTGTGAATGGTTGTATGTGTGTTGGCCCTGTGATGGCCTGTTGAGCTGTTCAGGATGTATCCTGCCTTCGGCCAGAGTCAGCTGAGATGGGAGCCAGCCTCCTCGTGACCATAATTAGGATTAAGGGGTGTTGTTTCAAGAATGAATGAATGAATGAGTGTATAATTTGGCTTCTTTATTTTGTTGAGGTTCAGTTCACTATTCATCGGATACCACGCAGTCGAGAAGTTCAACAGTCATGGAGTTCCTCTGTGCTCAGTACTCTGCACGCTGTGCTCTACTCACTTCCTCTAGTCTTCAGACTAAGACCCGATATGGTAAGTTTCCCTCACATTATTAAGAGATCCCACGGCCTCAGTAACTGTCCCCTTGATTCCTTTCCTCAGCTTTGCTAATTGCTGCTTGAGGCTTTGGTTTTATTATCCTAACAGAAAATTCTTCACATACTTATGCTTATTTCCTTTTATTGCTTCAGCTCTATTTTGAAGATAAAGGAATATAATTTTTTTGTTTTTTTTAGCTTTCTGTTTTTGTGCCAGTGAGAATGCTAGCTCAGTAGGAAGTCATTATGCCTCCCATTTAAATCTAATTTCACAACTTTGCGGTTGTGTTAAAAAAAATAAAAATAAAAAATCGGTGTCTCACTCACTCACTTGACAAACCTATTAGGGTAGCGGGGAGGCTGGAGCCCATCTCAGACTAGATGTACAGCTAACAGAAAACCCAGAAAACTTCATACCGACACATCCCGACTGTTTATCAACTGCCCACATCCAGTGAAAGATGAGTATAGTGGTGAAAGATTGCACAAATTCATGTGGATATATGGATTTACTTGAATTTAATTAGGACGTGGAGCAATCCAAAATTTCACTATATACATCATGTTTCAACTTTGGGCTAAGAGGACAGAGCTAATCCGCTTGTAATTACTCCGCTAGCATCACAAGCACTTTTTCTTTTTTCTGCCCTGGAGAGTTCATTAAAAATAATAATAATGATAATAACGGCAGCCAAATTACACAAGACACTGTCTCCAAGTATTAACCATCATGTTTTGCATAGTCAGATGATTGCCCAAAGATTTAAGTAGAAAAGCAATGCTATATCATTCACTCCATGGTGAAAAGTTTGTGGACACCTAATGATCACATCCATTTGTGCTTTTTAAGCATCCCATTTCAGATTTAATCCACTTTTGCTGTTGTGATAATCTCCAATCTTCTAGATCTTCTAGAATCTATTTCTTGGAAGTAGATTTTAGAGAGTGGCTGAAATGACAAATCCCCACAAGCCAAGAGCATTAGTGAGGTCAGGTGCAGAGGTCTGGGTTGCAGTTAGCGTTTCAGTTCATATCAAAGGTGTTCGGTGGGTTTGAGGTCAGGGGTCTGTGAGGGCCAATCAAGCACTTTCACTTCAGCCCTGTCAAACTATTGCATGTCAAACCTGGAGCTCAAATTGTGTACAGGGACAATATGATGAAGATTATTTGGAGCTTTAAATTTGAAATTAATTCTTCAACAACACTGAATGATGTTTTATACAATAGTCTGCGTCCACTTTGTAGCATCAGTTTGAGGAAGAATGACATATCAGTGTGCTGGTTACGTGTCCACACACCACTTGCTATACAGTGTATTTGTTTCAATATAATATATAAATATAATCTATATTTAAATTATTATATTTATAATATATCTATTATTTCATTGTGCAATCTGTTGACTCCCATTCACTAGAAATTAAGCTTTTTCGATCTGCCATTTTGTCAAATTTGCAACCAGAGTAATAGAAATGGCCAACAGTACTGGTTCATGTCTCCAGAAAGGTTCATATAAGTAGGTAGGAGTTGTGTGGTGAAGTTCATATAGGTCAGTTAATGTATCGAAGAGACGGAGTATGCTGGCTCGAGCTGCAGCCCATCTCTTCTGGGATTTCTGTCAGTCAAGTGTGTATTCATGTCTTCTTGCTTTTGCTTTATAGTTAAATAACATTTCTAGGGGAAAATGAAAAAATGTGCAGATTTCAGCATAGTGCGAATTAGACACCACTTGAAACAGGAGAAAGGGGATACTGAAAATGGGCTGTTTAGTCAAATAAAAGAAAATAAAACACATGGTTTAGCGTGCACTAGAGGAAAGGGCATTATTTCAGTAAACCACAGAATTTTCTGATTTTATTACAGTTAAAGTTATGTTAAATATAAGTAAAGTTAAGTTATGCCACCTAGAACATCAAAACTGGGGGTCACATTGGTTTCACAGCGACCACCTTCAAGAACCTGTTATAATTTCAGCCAATCAAAACATCAGAAAAAATAATGTGTGAGCCTAACTATGATGTCCTTCGAGGCCACAGTTATCTGCTGGTTCTTTTTGAATATATGTGGAAGGTGATATTCGTGTCCTTTTCTACAATGTGAAGGGCATTGTCCTTAACAGAAACATATAGTATTTTCTGGTTCTGTTTTTCTATAAATATGAGGAAGGTCACTGCTAAAAATTGTTTTGCCAGCAGGAGCACTATATGTAATAATCCTTGTAGTCTTTGGGTTCTAGGAAACTGCGCTGATGGCTAGCTCCGTAATACCACATGAAACATGGTAGTGCCATGCTTTATTTTACAGGAGTTCTCAGAGTGAACACCACATCTCGAGACTATACATTTAGCAATAGATATAATCATTTGCCATTTTTTATTTTTTATTTTTGGGAGGTCTGTCATACAGGCTGTAGGCTTGACCTCTGCAGTTGTTCGGAGTAAGGCGGAAATCTTGCTCACTCACTCAATAATTTCCAAACAGTTTACTTCTTCTTGGGTCATGGGGCAGAAGTTGCACACTTTTTTAATTAATACGCATATGGAAAACAAACCGTATGACTTAAAAAAAACAAGCAGCTGCAATTGTGATACTGTACCACTTCAAGTCTGAATTACATAAGAAAAGTTAACGAGTTAATCCATAAACCTTCTGTAAAAACAAATCTCTTGATGTAGAGCAAAGTTTATTTGTGACCAGTGAATCATTGAGGAAATGAACAAACTTATTTGAACACAAAACAGCCTTCTATAACTGCAGTCATGTTAACTTTCATCTTATCTGATGCCAAAGAAAAAGAAAATCAAAGACATCTCAAGTCCTACACACTTTACAGCATGTTTGATGTTTTCTGCTCACAGAACATAACCTTTAACATTTAGAAAAGGGCAATTACGCAGAGAAATTGTTCAGTTTTGCTTCAGTTGTCATGAACTTTGTAGCCTTGCAAAAAAAAAAAAAAAAAGACCAGTTAAAAAGTTCCAGTGGTTTCAGGCCTGCTTGTTAACGTCACATGGCATTCTCTGTTCAGCAATAACCGCTATGCTATTTTGAGTCCAAGCATTCCATTTGCAACTTTTTAAAACTTTAAATCAGTTAATCATGGCATTTTCCTCACAGCTGATGACAAGGCTATTGTGACAAGGCTATTGTATCAAGGCATATCTGAGGTACAGACTATCAAAACATCTGGCAATCCTCAGCCTGTCTCCAACTGAGTGAAAGGCGTAAGGAAAAGTGTACAGAAACAGGAAGATAAACAGACGGAGGAGAATGAAGGAGGGGGAGTAGAAGTGATAGAACAGTGCCTCGCTCTCCCTTTTTCCTGCACTTGAAAGTGGGAGTCTAACTCTGTGTCAGGGCCTGACTGACTCTGCAGCTCCAGCTGTGAAGCAGAGAGAGGAGGAATGTAATAGCATCAGGTTTCTATACTGACTTGGACAGGGAGGAGCATAATTAGGCAGGATAGAGGGTGGATGTGAGTGAATGAGAGAGAGAAAAGGAGACCTTTGGATGGGGAAGTAGCTGTCTGGCATATAAAAGCAAACAGTCGTACTCTTTTTCTAATCTGTAATTATAGGCTCTTGTTTATTCTTAATTATCTTTTTCCACTCTTGGTTTCTGTGAAGTATGTCCAGAATGGGTGGAAGAGCAATTAGAAGGGCCTTTTTCGAAAATAAAAGACAAGTGAAAGTGTGTGTGTTGTGTGTATTGTATCCAGTGATCAGCTATAAGATTAAAACTACTGAGACGTGAATAACAGTGGTCAATATGTACAACAATTGGTCAGCTATCATGAATAAAAATCATTATGTAGTCAGGAAATGTTCTTGTTTCTGATTGGTGGAAAGTCATCGAAAGATTCTTGATGTTGCATTGTTGCTATTGTTTACTTGGCATGATTGGGAGATTTAAGATATCTACACCCCGCAGCAGATTCCTGAAGCACCGCAGCTCTGAGCTGTAAATTTTATTTTATTTTCTCACTGTTTGTGCTGTTGTAAGCATCGAGATTGAGATTGAGGACTACAACAGCATACATATTGAGAAAATTGAAGCTTGCAGCTATTGGGGGTGGGGGGTGGGGTGTTCTCACCATCAAATACTGTTAAACACATATTGGTTTCCTTTTTATGTCTAGGATGAATTGAAAATGGTGTTAGCTGTATAGCATGCTAACATCGAGTCATAGAACTCACTGACGCTAACTAGCTCGCTAGCAGCATAGTGATGTGACTGTTGTGTCGTGAAAACAAGGACGCATTCAAAATTTTTAAAACTTTATTCATAAATTGTGAGTACATACATCACTTTTTTGTACCACAGTACATACAGCCAGCATAACTACCACACCATCAGCTTCTTCCTCCTCTGCTTCCTCAGCAAGGTAGCCTCTTCCAAGTATTTAGCTCACCTTAGTGGCAAGGATAAATATCACATCTCCCACACTGCCTACTTCTATAATTTGAGAATTTGGCTTTTGTACGCTATCAAAATTTTTTTGGTGAACAACATTCTTGATCGAATAATGCTCCATATCATTCTTCACCTCATTCAGTAATTGCTTATTTTTCTGAGTGGGCAATGCTTAAATACAAATGACAAACACTTACAGTTTGTCACGGTCATTCGGAGCAAGTGGTATGATTACGTCGTGCTTTAAATGGAAAACCCCCCAGAAAATGAGCCGTTACAGAGTGCAGTATACTTTTTCTTCTGATGGGTATGCTGAACAGACCAGAACAGACGCTGTTAGCTATACAGCTAATATCCTGCTCAGTAAGAACAGTCAGTTCTCAAAGTTGATGTATTGGAAGCAGGAAAAATGTGTAAGCTTAAGGATCTTAGTGACTGTGACATAGGCCACATTATCATGTCTAGACGACTGGGTCAGGGCATCTCCAAAACCACAGGTCTTGAGGGTTGTTCACAGTATGCAGTGCCTACCAAAAGTGAGATAATCAATTATTTCAGTTATTCATTTCATGTGTCAGTGCTTATAATGTTTTTAATTGTATGGCTGAACAGTGTATATACTGTATACGCACACATACACATGTCTGAATACTTGACCTTTTTACCTCAGGAATGTTGCAGCGTCTAAATTCTGTCCTATTATCTTCAGCTGCTCCTGATTTAGACAGAGAGTATTTTGGGCTTTTATCCCCTTTTACTGCTCTAAGTCAGTGGTTGAAGTGTTGTAATTTATGTCTGATGACGCCTGACGCACAGGTCTGTACTGCATGCCTGCATTCCTTAGCATGACTTAAATCTTCCCCTTGTTTGTTTTTACCAAACTTGAGCATGTGTGTGAGCAGTGGGCGGCCGTGGGGGCTGCATTCTTGGGAGGCATCATAGAGAAGTAGGGGGTCAGTCCAGGTAGGCGGGGAGAAATGAGGGGGGTGGCCTCAAATCTTAGTTTTCCATAAAAGGACTTGAATGAATCACAGTACCCCTCAGCACAGCCCACTACCTCCAGATGTGTCAGCACAATCCAACAGCCTGACAGGCTGAACAGACAAAATGTAATGCAGTCTGTCTATAGCCAATAAAGGAGGGTTCATTCATACCAAGTTTAGAGTCATTGAGAAACCAATTTTTTTTAACAGTTGTTCTAAAATCCAATAACAATACGTCATGGGAATCTATACTGTAAATTGCTCAGTTTATTTTAAGGCGGTGTGTTTTGTATCCTGGATGGGTTATATATCCTGGATTAGAGAAGGGGTGTCAAATTCAAACTCTTTCTTGGGCACATTGGCATTTTTCTGAGGTTCATGAACTAATGCTCTTAATTCATAACATGTACTATATTCTGTATATTAACACCTGTAACTTCAGCTTTGTATTTGTAGTAAGGCCAGATTTTTTTTTTCTAAATCCCGGTTTCTCATCAGAACTTTTTGATAACCTAAATGTGGCATGCATTTCTTTAATGGAGAAAGGATGTGACTGTCAAAGCCTAAAAGCTTAATAACAAGAAGTTTTCCTCTTTTAGAAGTACTTGTTTCAATTGTCTGAGCAACTGTCTATAGAACAGCAGCCTTACAGTTCCAAAAATCTTTAGAAAATAGAACTAAACCAATGTCACAATCACAGCATTTAAGATGGAATCACGTTCTGTGTCGTTTTTCGTTGTCTGGGGTGTTTTGAGGTTTTGAACATGTTTTTTTTAAATAAATAGATAAAATGAAATACATTAGATGCGGCACCAATTTCATGGTGTGGGTGCTGATGAGAAACAAGGAAACTTTTTATATCCAGCCTAAGGGACAAGGCAGTGGTGGCTCAGTGGTTAGGGCTCTGGTTTATTTATCTGAAGGTTGGGGGGTTCAAGTCCCAGTACCTCCAAGCTGCCACTGTTGGGGCATTGAGCAAGGCCCTTAAGCCTTAACAGCTCAGTTGTATAAATATGATTAAAATCTAAGCCGCTCTGGATAAGGGTGTCTGCCCAATGCTGTAAATGTCATAATATATCTGTTTTCCACATATTTATAACAGCATGAATGATATTTATGAACGTACACAGTGAGTGTTTGAACTGTAAGAAGTAGTGTAACATACTTGTCTTTAATCCCCATTTCCCTTGTCTTTGCACTCCAGTATACGTTATATGTAAATAGATGTGGACAGCTGACCATCACACTCATATATTGGTCTTACCCAAACTGTTGCAACAAAGTTAGAAGCACATGGTTGTCTATATGTGCTGTAGTTCCCCTTCACTACAGCTCAGCGCCCTAAACCTGTTCACAGACAATGCTCCTGTGCACAGAGCAAGAGTCTAGGCCTCTTGGCTTTTCTAAGGTTGATGAGGAAAGAGTTGAGTGAATTGAGCCCTGAGTTTTTGGGTTGGATTAGAGAACTGATCGGACCCCAGCATTCCTCACTTGACATTAGTCCCCTTTTACTGTTGTAATAACCTCTCTTCTGAGTAGCGTGTTGCTGTGGGAAGGTGCTCATTCAACCATAAGAGGATTAGGGAGTTCAGTCACTTATGTCCAGTCTAGAGGCCCGAGGTACAATCAGCATTCCAACCCAAAGGTGTTTAGTGAGGTTGAGGTTGTGCAGGCCACTTGAGTTCCACCGCCTTAACCACGGCAAACCACGTTTTCATGGACCTCGCTTTGTACACGAGGGCATGGCCACCTTGAAACTGGTTTGGGTCTTTTATTATTATTTTTTTTGTCTTTGGTATATACAGTACCAGTCAAAAGTTTGGAAACACCTCCTACTTCAGTTTGCAAGAGTGGGCGTGTCCAGAATTTTGACTGGTACTCAGTAATAGCACATGTTATGAACAATTGTTCCCTCACCAGGCCCATTTTTTTTTTACCTTCTGCTGATGTTATGCTCTAGTCCACTGTACCCATAACTCTGAAAAACTTTCTGCAGTCAAAGTTATGATGAGAGTAAAAAGGGATGGTCATTCAACTTTGAATTTGGTAAATCAGTAACTTGGGCAAAATCCAACCTATGTGATGTTATTCCACTGATTTCTAGTTTGCTCTTATAAACATAAACACCAGTCGAAAAAACTGTGTCCAGACTTCTGAGTGGTGGTGGTGTATATACACGACACAGGTGTTGATTTTAATCAGCATTGTACAATCGCAGTTTCAGTGTTATAAGTCTGGTGTGAATTTTAGTGCAGAAATATTGATTAATTGCTACAATGGACGATTTTAGTATTATTTTTTTGCAAGTTAATGCAGGTTGAATGAAATGTATTAGCAGACCAATTTTTGGCACATGTGGCTTTACACCTGTGGACTAGTCCCTACAAAATGAGCGTCACAAAAATAAACAAAACTGTTCAATGTGTCTCCCTCTCATGGTTGCCTATTAAAAAGTTTTGTGCCAAGATACATAAAGGTGACATTTTTTTAACTTTATTGATTTAACTTGCTTTTAATTTAATCATATATTCAAGTTACAAAGAAAGCAAACATGGTTTCACCAGCAGTCCCACACATGCAGAAAGTAGGAATAAAGTTCGACATTTTTCTACATTCCATCTGTTCTATTTGAGCACCACACATGTAACTTGTGTGGAAAACCAGGGCTGAAGAAGAGGAGGGGGTTATCCAGTTAATATGTTTTCCAAAAACAAATGACAGTGGCTTGAGATCTGCATGGTGAGCGGTCCAGATTTGTGGCGTTCCAGTGTGGCTCCTTTCTGCTGAGCTCTTCTTTTCAGAAGTCTATTTTTTCAGCATCTAGCTCTGTGCCTCCGCACCATATGTTTTTATTTTAACCTTATTAGGAAATTGTTGGAGAATGGAATGGAGTTGCCTGTTGATAGTTTTTAGGAAGATTCCAACGAGGAATTTTATGGTTTGTTTTAATTCCTGCCTTGTAATTCCTGGAATGACTGAAGAATTCCTTATTCAGATTTGTAAGAGTGGTGCTTAAATATTAAGACCTAATTTACTCATTCATTCATTCATTCATTTTCTGAACCACTTAACTCTACTAGAGTCACAGAGAGCTAGAGCCTATCTCAGCCGACTCTGGACGAAGGAGGGATGCACCCTGGGCAGCTCACTAGTCCATCGCGAGGTCAACACACGCACAACCATTCACACTCCCACATCCAATTAACCTAATGTGCATGTCTTTGGACTGTGGGAGGCAACTGGAGTACCCAGAGAAAAAACACTCAAACCCAGGACCTTCTTGCTGTGAGATGGATGTCCAGATTTGTGTTTACAAATATAAAAAGCTTGGCACACATGTTAGACACTAAATTTTTTAATTTCCCTTAATAGTCAGCGTCAAGCTGCTTGAAACACACATTAATAAACACACATCACAGGATTATAAGATGTTTGTGTAAGATAGTCATGAAAATACCAACTGTTTCAGAGAATAGTGGGAAATGTTGCAGCGGTGTGATATCAGCTTTGGAGGGAAGAGCATTCCTGGTGATGTAGAAGCAGTGATGGCTCAGTGGTTAAGGCTCTGGGATACTGATCCGAAGGTCAGGGGTTGTAACCCCAGTACCACCCATGCCACTGTTGGGCACTTGAGCAAGGCCCTTAACCCCAAATTGCTCAGTTGTATAAATAAAATGTAAGTCGCTCTGTCTGAGGTTTATTTACTTTAAAACTACTTTTTCTTTCATATTGATGATGTGATTTTATTTTTCATGGAAGGTATATGTTATGTCCATATTTATATCATGCTGGCAACAGACTCCTTATTGCTTGGCTGGTACACAGAGCAAATGGTTTTGGATCTTAGCACACAAGCCAAGGTATCTTTAGCGCTGGAGTCAGCTTCTCACTGTTGGGTGATTATTCCCAAAGGCAGACCTGCGAGTAGGTGTGAAATGCAAATGTACACCTCCACCCCACACACTTAAGCATGATGAAGTACCCAACAGGTCCAGTGATTCTGCTTACTTGAATTATTTCATCTGATTATTTACTGGTCACTTTAATTTGTTTCATAACTGATACATTTAGATCCTATCAGGCTTTGCTAGCTGCATTCAGGCTGGATTATTCTTTATGTAATGTGCACCCAGCTCATAGTTTGCTGATGGCTTCTCCAGATCCTGTGGCTTCTTTCCACAGCAGTCCGATCACTTCCCTTTGCTGCTCCTTTTCTCCAGTCTAAAAGCTCTCATATTTCAGCTTTCAGTTTTATCATACAGTCCCCTGAATTTAGTGTTCCTAAATTAAATAAAGATGCTTGCTGTTTGTATCTAAAGTGTTTGTGTGTGTGTGTGTGTGTGTGTGTGTGTGTGTGTGTGTTTTACAGGTGCTTTGTAATGGGCCTGGGACATGCATACCTCTGTGTGTAGCTGGATTGCTCCTAGGAATCCTGGGGCTCAAGAGGGTCTTGCTGGTGTATGTGGAGAGTATTTGCCGTGTTGAGAGCCTCTCCCTGTCTGGAAAGATCCTTTACTACTTTGCTGACTACTTTTTTGTGCAGTGGAAGCCTCTACAAACTAAATATCCCAAATCAATCTACATTGGGAGGATAGTATGAATAAACACTTGACTCGAGAGAAAATTATCATTTTATACACAATATTTAATGGTGACCTTTAATAGTCCAGATCTATGTACTATTTTATGTTGATTTTTATTTTCACTGTCTGGTCAGTTACAGACGCTGCTACTGGTATGCACAGTTTAATGTTACAGTGAGTTGCACCGTATTTGACATGCTCTATGATTTCTGCAGTGTATGTCCTTATTCCCTCACTACCTTTTATTTGATATACAAAAGACTGGCTGCAGAAGAGCACCAATACCAGTGTCTACATGTGTTGTTCTAGCTCAGGGGTCTCAAACTCAATTTACCCGGAGGCCGCTGGAGGCAGAGTCTGGGTGAGGCTGGGTCGCATCAGGTTTTTCACAAGAAAAGCTTTGTTTTTAAATTTTCAATCTTCTCAAATTTCTTTATTTTTATTTTTTAACACAAAATAAGATGAAAAAATAAATAAAAAAATTAAGAATTAATAAGAAAATAAATCAGTCAGTAATAAATAAATAAAATAATAATCTTATTAATAATAATAATAATAATAATAATAATTAGCGACTATCAGCGACTATATGAGGTTTCTTCAGTCTTCTGTATCTGCTGTATTCAGATTCTAATATCTGTATTAACGGTTCTTTAACCTTTAACCTTCTGAAAATGAATTGTCCTGAACATGAATGGAACATTGAAGAACAATGACTGTTCTTCTGAACATGGCTTCTCTTGAAGTTTCAATCAAGCGTTTAGCCGACGCACGGAGAACGTCATTTCTGCTTCCTTTTTCTTGTACCCACAGCACGGCGATCAGCGGATGAAAGCCCGTTTGCAGTCTCCTTTGTTATTACGCTCGATGTTCCTGTCTTTCATGATGAAATGAACACCATGGCATTTGTAGATGGTAGAAAGTACAGGGATAGTGAGCGCAAAAAAGGCGACTGTTATCCGCCATGCTGCTGTTACAGGAAAAGGAAACGGAAATGACACCATGCTGCTGTTGATGTCATTTGTTTTGACTTCTTTTTGCATCATATAGATATGTAATGTTCATTGTGTGAGGCAAAGCAAATAAAATGCAAATAAAAAACAATGACTCACAGATATCGGTGCGACCCTATAACTGGTCCGGGATACAGGGGACTATTATTGCTGATGGACAGGTGTCACTATGTGACTGCAGACTCTACATCAGGCTGCATTGAGCACTTTTCTTTTATCCTGCCATGTGCGCATCACTTTGATTTATTTTGTCACAGAGAGAAAGAGAGACCTCATATTAACTCTCTTAGTGCCCTTGACGTGTGTGTATAAATATATATATATTTATTTATATACATTTATTTATGTATAAAGTCCCACTGGGCAGCAAATTAAAAAACTTTTTTTTGAATTGAACGTAGCGCGTTGGGCCGAATGTCCGTGTGAGCCCCATAGAAACGAGGCAGCCAGCTAGGCACGGAAGAAACCTCTCCATGGCAACGCTGCTGTACCTTTCACCCATCGAGTAATGTTTCTGTGCTTGCATCAAACCTGGCCGATGTCCCGCCCCGAGAGCCATATTCCCCACCGTGATTGGTAGGTTCGTTCAGCTCTGCCCACAACACTGTAAAGTGTCATACATATCAAACTTGCGGGCTGCAGAAACATTAAACTTTCATATTAAGGCGGGGGCCACAAACTATCGTCCTGCGGGCTGTGAGTTTGAGACTCGTTCTAACTGAATGAGATAAGACAGTATCAGTCATTCGGGTACTTGACCTTTTTAGCCTAAAGTACTGTAGTGTTTTTCTCTGCCTTTGTGCTCAGTGCTTGCTCTTAGAAGCCTCAAGTCACACTGTATAGTTTCATGTCCTTATACTGTGACTACTGCTACGGACAGTGTGTGTGTGTGCGCGCTTTCTCCAGTAATTAAAGGCATTGGGGTAGAGTAAAAACACTTTAAATCCTAATCTCAGAACACTAGTATCAAAAATGTGTTAGTTTTTTTGGTACATCAACTAAAAATAATAACAATTGCTTTTCTTTTAACTATTATTGTGTACATATATAATTGTCTCTTTGGCCTAAAGTTTTCCCTTAATCACAGGACTTGCTCTTGACATGACCCGGACGTCCCTGAACAGTTGACTTAAAAAGTGGGGTTTAAGAGATTTCACATGTACACCTTATGATTGGTTATTTAATCAACCACAGGTTTTACTTGTGTTTTCAGATCTTCTAAAGGCAGATAGAAAAAGATCTTTACTCATTTGAAATGAGATTAGAAGATAAATACACTGATGTAGAGGCATAATGTCTGTTAATAGCCTTCTTGAAAACTGGTACAACAGCAAGGTGACTGTCATTACTGGCAGCTGTCTGCAGTAATTATCAATCACATCAGGATGAGCAGGCTGACACTCATGTGGAAGAGCTCCAACCTAGATCTTTTTTCCGAGAAAAAAAAAAGAAAAATAATAAAATAGAAAATGCAGCATTTTGTGAAACTTAAGATATCACTCTTCACGAGAGCCATTACATCATATTTACAGCTACAGGGTCATATATTGAGTGATATATATATATATATATATATATATGAGGGCCTTTTATTTATAAGGGCCTTTTTGCTTTGTAAGCTGTTCCCAATGTTGACCAAACTGATAGTCCGAGAGATAATAGTTAATTTTGAAACTTGACGATTCCAGTCTGCTTTGGTGGGTTTTTTTGCCTGTTTAACAACGCTCATGTAATAATGGGTTCTTTCTTACTTTTTAATAATCAATGGATTTAATAATAAATGGTGTGTGAAATTTCTTGTTTAATCAAAGACAACACCCCAGGTCCTGGATACAATTTTGCAAAAGCAATATTCTTTCCAAGAATGGCAATTTATTTTAATTATTTTATTTTAGGCTATTACTGTCTATTAAAATAATTTGTTTTACTGTTTTAAGGAAAAGAAAATAGCTGTTCCCTCTTTTTGAATGAAATGTTGGAATGTAATTTCTCTTTGACAGTTCGTTCACATGGTGCCAGTAGTTGTGCAGTTGAGAGTGTATGATTCAGTATTTAATGGTTTATTATAATAAATATACTCTAGGTTTCTGCTTTGAAATGGGTTGCTTGCTAAGCAGCCTTTGGAATTGTTAATATATAAACTGGAGGTACATTTGGAAGTTGTCCTAATGTGCTTCACATATTACTGTATACTTCATCCTGATCAGTTGTTGGTAATTATAAAATCTAATATGCTGAATTTGCAATAATTCAATCAGAAGGAGTAGATAAAGTATTTAGGACCAGTGCTTTGGTCTCTCAGCAGATGCGGCCCGCAGAACAGCTGTGCGTGTGGGCGGAGTTACGTATGTAAATCAGACAACTGTGATTGGCTAAAAAAAATCCGTCCTTTTTTTTTTTTGACAAAAAAACCCCACACGCACACGCACTTTAGCCCAGCTAAAAAAGGGAGAATTTTCCGAGTGAGCTCAAAATAACAGCGCTGTCGTCCTGAACAGAAGCCAAACTCGGGCGGAGTTTTTATGACTTTGGCTTTTGCGGATCGCTGAATTACACCGTCTGTGATCTGAAATCAAGGCAGATTCTCGCTCTCAGGGGGTTTTTGTGACACAAAGACGTTTTAAAGCAAAGAAACATGGCTCAGTTCAACAAGGGACCAGCCTACGGATTATCTGCAGAAGTTAAAAGCAAGGTAGGACTGGTGGAACTTTCTCACTGCCAGGACACGGAGAGAAACGCAAAGATGCTGCAGGGGGATTAAACAACCGACTTTAATTTTTATTAAAAATTTTTTATATATATATATATATATATATATATATATATATATATATAAATAAATATATAT
>JAOUQZ010000044.1:20869512-20883134 GCA_028564935.1 Neosilurus hyrtlii
CCAGTACCCCACCTCCACCTTGCTGGTGTCTGAGTTGAAGTGGAGCTCTGTGTCCGTTACTGATCCAACCACGGGCCAAATCCATCTGGTCCATTAAGAGTCAGTCTCATATCATCAGTCCACAAAACCTTTAAAAAATCTGTATTTCTACAAAACCTATGAAAAATCAATCTATTTCTTGGCCCATTCTTGACGTTTCAACTTATGTGTCTTGTTCAGAGGTGGTCGGGTTTCAGCCTATCTTACCTTGGCCGTGTCTCTGAGAACTGAACACCTCGTACTTCTTGACACTCCAGGTAGGTTGCAGTAGTGGAATATGGAGCACTGAAGGATAATGGGTTCCTGGTAGCTTCATGTTTGATTCTTCTCAAGTCTTTGGTGGTTAATTTGCGTCTTTTCTTCTCGACACGTTTCTTGCGACCCTGTTGACTATTTGGAACAAAACGTTTGATGGTTCTCTGATCACGCCCCAATATCTTAGATATTTCAAGAGTGCTGCATCCCCCTGAAAGACCTTGTACAATTTTTTGCTTTTCAGAGTCAGTTAAATCACTTTTTTGGCCAATTTTTCCTGAGGAGAAGAATCTGCGTAATAATTATGCACACCTTGATATCGGGTGTTGATCTCCTTAGGCCACACCCTCCCTTGGTACACAAATACACATCACCTGATATGCATTAAATCCAATAAGCATTTAACCTTATACAGCTCGGAGTTGGAAATTATGGATAAAATGATGATGTGGTCAAAATAATCACTTGCCTAATAATTGTGCACACAGTGTATATATTGTTTTGTTATGGTAAGCTTAGAATGAGCCCTTCATATTTATATAGGGAGCAGGTCCTCTTCCAACCAAGCCTAACCAAGCCTAACCAAACCCTGGTTCTAAAGCATGCATTTCACATTTGCAATAAAGGGCAGCCAGCACTGGAAGGGCGGCAAATATGTAGAAAGGAAGCTGATGAGCATAGAAGTCATTTTAAGAAACTGATGATATGCAGTATAGGTCATAGTGATTTGTTAAATATGTTTGTTAAAGTTTTCTAAACTTGGATCTAAGGCTTATTCTCAGAAGACTGGGAGTGAGGCAGGAGTATATCCTGACTAGAACACACTATTGTCAATAGAGTGTATATGATGCAGATAAGATACATTGTGTAAATGCATTTTGATTATTTTGGCAGGGTAGTTAGAAAGAAGGAAATTTTGCTCCAGTTCTTGCGTTGTCGTCTCTAAAGTTAAGAGGCTGAGACACACAAAGAACAATATATATATATATATAATTTTAACCAGCCAAAATGCCTTTTTCTGATAATATTTCTTTAGTGCCCGCCTCCGACTTTCACGCCGAAATGCTGTCCCACATGGAGATGCAGACTAATAAAAAAATAAATTAAATAAAATAACCCATATGCAACTGTTCAGTTCTCCTGGTAAAATGGTTCCAGTTTACATTTAGGGAAGGTGTAACTCTAATGAAAATAGTATTTTGAAAGGCTACAGGGAGCTTGTTTATCTTTTTTCTAAAGCCAATAACCCAGTTGGATAAGTGCATACGATGGATTTAAATGATGTGCCAGGTTCAATACAGCTGAATTAACACCTATGTAAACAAACTCGTCATAAAGTCACTAGCAGCTTGCTTCAGGGGATATTCTGTACATTGCTGAGATTTTCCCTGCAGGCAGGCTGTAATATAAATCAGTGAAATAGGCGTGCTCAGGACTGAGCATTCCTTATAAAATAAATATTGAAAAGATAATCAGTATATATATTACACTGGTAAATCAACTTGATCAAGTTCATCAGTGGGCTATATATTATGACAGCAAAGTAAAATATATTAGAATGATACTCAATGCAGCATTTTGTTGGTGGTCATGGAGTAATTTGTGCTAAAGGGCAGCCATTGTGTATATTATTGTGTATATTACCATTGTTTTGCTTGTAGGATTACTGGTATGCTTGTGGGTCTCTGGTGGCTCTATTTGGCGGGGGTGAGGTTTAAGGCTGTCTGTGAAAAAATCAGATTTTTCACATGAAATAAATAATGTTTGCATATAATGACAACTTGAGACACTGTATAGATTTATTCTTTTTAACCTTTTTCCAGCAGTGGTTTCAAAATTACTGGTGCCAATTAATATTAAAAGCTTTATAGAGAATAATAGCACCTTGTCCAACAAGGTTGGAGACATTTATAGATGGTTCTTGTCTCTGGTCAGATGTATTTTTTATTTATTTTTGTTTTTGTTAATAGCCAGTCATGTTATTTATTTATTGCCATTTAACCAGATTAGTTGCAAAATGTTCCTCCAGCTGTTTCTTTATAGTACCACTTACTTTTCCTGCCTTTTCTTGCCATGTCCCAACTTTTTTGAGATGTGTTGCTGCCACCACTGATCCACTATTTATTTAAGAGATTTGCGAATCATTGCGTTCTGTTTTTAATTTACATTTTAAACAGTGCCCCAGCTTATTTTGGAATAGTGGCTGTATACTTGAAACAATCTGATGGAAACGTCTATAAGAATATTTTTATTTTCATATAAATTGACCAGTCGTAACCTTATAAGCATGATCACTGAGAGGGGAAGTGAATAATACTGTCTTGTTACAGTGGTACCTACCAAGGAGTGGGATGTATTAGGCAGAAAGTGAACAGTCAGTTCTCAAAGTTGTTGTGTTGTAAGCTGGAAAAATGAGCAAGTACAAGGATCTGTTTGTGCGACTGGGTCTATTCATTTCTAGCAGGTGTTGTGGTGTGTTCCTGGTATAAAGGTGGTCCAATGAAAAACTAGTGAACTGGAAAGAAAGTCAGGGGTGCCTAATTCTCATTAAATTGTGTGGAGAGCAAAGGCTGGTGTCAAAAACATGGTGCATTGCAGCTTGATGAGTATGACTGGCCTGTGTATGCTGTGTAGCATAAAATGAAAAATCATTACAGTGGCTGGTCATAAATTCATAAAGTATAGTTTTCTTTAAAAATGTGCCTCGTGCTTTAGCTTTAGTATAAATGTAAGAGTTATTCTACATCTAAGAAAATTAAAGACTGTTAAGATGATGGATAATGTTAATAGAAATTTCTTGTATGTTTTTTAGTCTGAGATTATTCATAGACAATACGCTATTGTACTATCATAGATTTTTTTCGATAAACACTACAAAACTGTTGTGTAAGTTGCATGGATTAGGGCAGTAGGTGGCATAGTGGTTAGCATGTCTGCCTCACAGCAAGAAGGATCTCATGGAAGCTCCAGCCTAATTGACTGTTCCAGAGTGCCCCTGGGTGTGAGTGTGAATGTGAACGGTTGTGTGTGTTGGCCCTGCAATGGGCTGGTGAGCCGTTCAAGGTGAAACCCTACTTTGCCCATTATTGTCCAAGATAGGCTCCAGCCTACCCACGACCCAAATAGGATTAAGGGTTTTATCAAATGAGTGAGTGACTTTGGATCAGGATTCCTCCTGAATGTTAATTGTAAGTTAAATGATTTTTTAAAATACAATTTTATTGTATGAATATGTCAATAAAACATGTTAACAGAACCATGTAGTTATTATCTATTTTTCTAAATATTACAGCATCACTAGTTGCTATAGTGAACTGCTTCTCTGAACGGAAAACTGCATTTGAGCTTTCCAAGTCTTTTTTAGCTCCCGCAGCCATCAACAGTGGCTTCCGTCCGACTTATTAGTGCGCTTACTAGGAAAGATCACCAAATTTGGTGTATGGGTTCCACTCGGGAGAATAGGGTAGGAGTGTATATGGGTGACCATTCAAGGTCCAATGATCACTTTTTATATATTGGAAAATTAACAATATTATCTAATGGTCCTGGAGATGAGTTTTTGGCTCATCTAAGAAACCATACACTCCGCCTCAGTGGAGGACACAAACAGGGCTGCAGAGCCATT
The DNA here is from genome assembly GCA_028564935.1 of Neosilurus hyrtlii. NCBI lineage: Eukaryota > Metazoa > Chordata > Actinopteri > Siluriformes > Plotosidae > Neosilurus > Neosilurus hyrtlii. The sequence continues at coordinate 20,873,432 of JAOUQZ010000044.1, forward strand.
CATTTTTTGTCACCGCCACCTTATTCTTATGTGTCAAATTAAATGGATAACTTGTCTGTTCTAATGGACTACTTATAGATCCCAGAGTTGAATTGTTGGAGCTGTTCCACGGCCCCACAGTATATCCTATGACATGCTTGACGTTAATCTATGGCAGGCAGCTGTATGGTGCTTTAAATAAAGTAAGGCATGATAGTTTGTCAGAGTGTTTGTAGCCTACAGTACACAGAACTCCACTGGTGTTCCTGTATTCAGTATGTGTGTTAGCCTGAACTCCAGTCTCAACAGCACAAAGGTTGTACAATCCGAAGGTTGTTTACTTTCCTCGTCTTCATCAGGTACGTGTACAGTGAGTCATCAGTATAGGCAGGACTGAGGTGCAGGTTATTTTGCCAATTGATTTTTTTTTTTTTTCAACAACCTGTCGCTTACTCTGCACTCTTCTATTTCTCAGGTGGCCATGGATGCCTTCAGTCAGCTGATCTTGCTTATCGCAACAATCAGTTTTTGCACCTTCCAGTGGCTGTTCCACAGCTTAAGTCCCTGGTTGTCATGCAGGATCAGCCCAGGCTTCCTGAAACTCAGTCTCAAGCAGCAAATTGAGTGGAACTCAAGGTAACACACAACTCACATCTTGCAATGTGTCCACTGTGCAAACATTAGTTCAATATTTGTCGACACTACACAAAAATTTTGATTAAAGCGGATAAATTTAAAGTTATAAAATTATAATATTTATGGGTGTTTTATCGTATAGTATGTTGTGATATGATGTGGTGTGAGAATTAATCACATGGATACAATGTATGTGCAAGAATATAATGAGGAAGAGTGCTGTCCTACAACGCCAAAAGGAAGTAAGTGACAATTTCATGATTTTGAGACATCTCAAATTCCTCTGATATGGGAGTTTAATGTTGCTTTCTTCTTTGTTGCATTGTAAAAGATGCAACGTGTTTATTAAAAAACAACAGCAAAAGGAAGAAACTTAGTTGTGTGAATGAGCATATTATTAATTAATAGTCTTTTTTTAGCAGTCTAGTAAAATATATCATAATTCAATAATATAGGCATGTATATTATAAATGAGGTCACCAAATGGTGCCCAATAATATGTTTTATTAAACAGGCAGCATTAAATTTATTAAAATGCTTGATGCATTTGTGACTTTGCCAAAAATGTCAATTTGCATAAAATAGTTGAATAGTTGTATAAATCTTAAGAAACAAATTACATACTTTTTAGAAGTTTATAATTAATATTCCACAAACAATTAACAGAGCAAAAATAACAAAACACTCTAATATGAGATAAATGATTAGTTTAATAGTCACAGTGTATCTTGTACACATATAAAAGTGCTAAATCATTTTTAAAGTACTCAGTGTCTAGCAGATCTGGTGAACTATCACATACTGGCAGCTGTTCCCAAAACTGCCGTCAACTCACTGGCATCAAATTACAAAGCTTTCCTGCTGTAAGCCATAATCATCAAATTATAACAAATAACGGCTTGAAATATTTCCCTCTGCATGTAATGAGTGTATATAATATATTAGATTCACCTTTTAAGTTGAATTACTGAAATAAATGAACTTTTGGCATGATATTCAAATTTTTCGAGTTTCACCTGTATTAACAGTGGTCAGTACAAGGCTATCATCATTTTGTCAGTGAAGTGACCATGGGGCTATGGGGATAAAATTTGTTGCACATATTGACAATAATTTAAAAATTATTTATCGTTGTTTTATTTTCGCAAAATTTCCATCATTTGGATTTAAAATATCTTCGTTACTTGTTTCTGTTTGTTGTTGTTTTTGCTTCTCAAAAAATACTATAATACAACAGAGCCCATTCATAAAGATGTAACTTACTTCCAGTGCACTTGCTTCCTTTTGGCATTGTAATAGGAACAAACTGTGTCACTTACTTCTTTTTTCAAATTTCATCCTGCACTGCTGGTTTTATTTAACTTTTAAAAGGTGTAAACAGCTACCCAGAGCCTATTTATTGCAAAATCTAATTTTTGACCAAAATGTTGCTTCCTTTTGGCATTGTAGGGCAGAGTGATTGCTAAACACTTTATACATTTATCGAGGCTTTAGTTCCACAATCCACTCGGGGTTCCTTTTATACTGATGTTGCACTGTATGTTCATGTGACAATAGGTATGTATTGTACACTGCCTGTGCCGTTCCGATATGTGTTTTTGCTTCTATGCTGTATGTCTCCTTGTTTCTCTAGGACAGTGTCCACATTCCATGCCATATTGGTTGGGCTCTTTTGCCTCTATATTCTTTTCTTTGATGAAGCCATCAATCAGGACCCTGTGTGGTAAGAGGCTGTCATACTGCATGCAGAGAATTAAGTGCCAGTGTTGTACTGTAGGAATGAACACAGCTGGAGCCGGCTCTCGGTCGTTCTCCTCGCCGCAGGGGCACAGCAGTGACTTATTTACTCTGTCTTTAACCCTGTAGGGGAGATCCAACATTGGTGAAGATAAACGTGGGAATAACAACAGGCTACCTCATATCTGGTGAGAGTTCAATTCTGCAGTCTCATTATATGCAGATGGCTTTTTCAGATATTAAATAAATTTCTAAAGCACATGAAACTAACGTACACTGAAGTGAGACATGTCACAACACAGTATGCTTCCTTGCTTTAATAAACAATGAATATTCAATTTCTGTTTATTTTTTATAGTATATTTTGAACTATGAATCAGATTTAGCTACCTCAGAATGATGTTTAGGCAGATTCCTTGTTGCCCAAGTTGGCCATCTTTAATCTACTATTGCTTTATTATCTTTGATGTAATATGAGGCAATGAATCTTTGCTTACAAAGCGACAGTCACCTCTGAAAGTAGAGGAATGGCAAGACCAAATATTCTGTTTATAAAATACACTGAAGATATTTGGGATTGAGATTAAAATGTCTAAATTAAAATTTTCTAATTTTCAAATCTAAATTTGTTAGCCATCACAGCAAAGTGGGCATTAAGTTGGAGATTATTAAATACTTGATTAAACATTAAATGCAATTTTCTTCAAAGTTGCATGCTTAAAATGCTGAAAATTTCTGGTGGGTTTTGATTGGTTACTCCAAAACTAGACAAATATTTAAAATATTTGATATAGTTTTAAAGCTTAGGATATCAGCTACAAGATGGCACCAATAACCCAAAACAAATTTATGACTTAATACCCACTTTGCTGTGATGGGTCACATTTGTTAAACAACTTTGTTCATGGCACATTTGATGGCAGACCAACAGATTTATATATGTGGGCAAAAGTTTATTTGTACACAAATTATTTGTACAGAGTCCCCAAGTAAATAAATACTACTTATTAACCGAGCATGAAGTCCAGACCGAGACTTTGCTGTATTGATTCAACATCGAGATCAATGCATCCAATCTGAGGTCTGGTACGTCCTCTACTGAACTAACAAGGTTAATAAATTATTAATTATATTGCATAATAATTATATGCCCCCTCAGAAAAAAAAGAAGAAACAAAAAAATAAATAAATAAAACAAGGACATTGATGCTTAAGTCTGGTAGCTGAAAGCTCCACTTGGTAGATGCAGGTCTTCATGCCGACCCTATTCATGCTGCCTGCGAAATGCTTATATGGAAGTGCAAGCTCTCAGTCAACTCACAAAAAACTTGCAGAGTGGAAAATGTCCACCACCAGCCTCTTTTGATCTAGGATAAACTTTCGTAACTCTTTATGGCTGTTCTTTTCATCATTTGCAACAGCAACAGAGTTAAAACTCATAAAAATAGGAGACTTCACTCTTTGGGTGTTTATCATCACTCATGTTAAAAATTTACCAGCAGTAAATCTAATATGGGCGACAAGGTGGCGCAGTGGTTAGCACATCTGCCTCACAGCAATAAAGCTTGTGTTTGATACCCGGGCTCGGGGTGTTTCTGTGTGGAGTTTGCATGTTCTCCCCGGGCTTGCTGTTTCCAGGGTGTACCCTGCCCTCACCCAGCGTTGGTTGAGATGTGCACCAGCCTCCCTGCAACCCTACTTAGGATTAAGCGGTTCAGGAAATGAATGGATGAATTGAATATATATTTTTTTCCAAATAAAGAGCAAGAAAAACTATTGACTGTATTTGATTTCGTGTTATGGTCGAGTGCTGGTGGGCCGAGAAAAAAGTAATAGACTGGTACATACTGGACTATTATGGCTGCTTAACATCCAATCAGACTGCACATAATGTGCAGTATAATAATATTTAATATTTGGTTGCATATACTTTGCAAATTTTTATTTGATTTTGTGGTTCTTACTGCTGATGATGGTTTTGTGGTATGGCCTCTATATTTCTGCTCTCAAAGTCTGCTTCAAACAGTGGATTGATACTAATGCATAATACTTACGCCTGCAATGTAAAGCTGAGGATGAAAAATTGTGATGCACTTGAAATCTAGCTATTGTTTATTTATTTATTTTTTACTTTAGAGGCTCTCTATATTCTGCCCTGGATTAGCCACCCTTGTGCACGTTGCCCCAGGATAGGCTCCGGTACATGCCACCACATAGAAAAAAAAGCCACATAAAAATGGATGGATGAAAGAATTTCCTGCATATGGGGCTTCAGTACTACTCTTTGTCTCCCACATTGAATACCAACACACAGTACCAAGATGGCAGCACTTGCCTCAACAAGTGAAGAGCTCATCTTGAAAACTGGCAGCCTCTCCTCTATAATTTGTAAATGGTTTGGTTATGCAAAGTCTGAGATAGCATGAATCACTGGCCGCTGTAAAGTTTGTCTAAAATCTGTGGTCACTAAAGGTAATAGGGCAATAAACTTATTTTAGCATCTCAGACTGAGGCATGCAGGTGAGTGGCAGGAGGGTCTGTTTACTGTTATCTGCTATTTTTTGCTTTCCTTTTTTGTGTTGTTAGTGTTAAAATTAAAAGCATTTGAATAATGTCTTTGCTTTAAAAATCTAAATCAGAATTCGATTGTAATTCAGAAGTCAATTGTAGGTTGAAAAAAAAAAAATCTGAGGTTTTATTTTTAGGCTACATAGCCCAGCCCCAGTGCTGTCACTGTTTATTATTTTTGGTTGTTCTTTCTATGATAAACTGCCGTTGTTTTCTTTGGCTGACCTTTCTGATATCTGGTTGTTACTACAATGGTAGTTTCTTTCTTTTTTTTTGGAAATTCCAATTTGTTGTATTGGCTATGCCCAAAGCTTGTGCAATGACTTTGATTGATTTTTATTTTTCTGTCTCCTTTTTCAGCTTCAAAATGGCTTGCTTTTTTCTTATAGACAGCTCTCTGGACATCATGTTGATTCATTCTTTTTCATAACAAATGCAGTCGTCACAGGCAGAATCTAGGTCTCAGACCATGAGCAGACATCCACAGCTATTAATCCTTTAAAAATGTCAATCTAATAAGACACACCATCTTTCATTCATTCGCCCAACTGTTTAATCCTACTAAGGTCGCAACCGACTTTAGGCGAAAGCAGAGTACACCCAAAACAGCTCGCCAGTCCATCCAGGACCGTCACACACGACCGTACACAGTCACTCAAAGGGGCAATTTGGAACAACCGATTAGCTTAATGTGCACAGGGAGATCATGCAAACTCCCCATAGAAGTGTTCTTGCTGAGCACAGGACTTGAGCCCAGGGCCTTCTTGCTGTGAGGCACATGTATTAATCACTACGCCATGCCACCCCCTGTCAATCAAAAGCAAAAATTTTTATTTTTTATTTTGGTCACTTGAAAAATGACTGGTTTAAAACAAATGTTTACCAAATCTAGATGCAAACATCAGGAAATGAAAGAATGAAGAGTTTGAGTTCAAAAACAGATAAGTGGCATTGTTTAAATTATGAACAAACTATTTTTTTGAAGTAGCTTTACAAAAAAAACCCCAACTTTTTCCAGTATCTTTTAAAAAAAACAAAACTTTTTTTTTCAGTAGCTTTAAAATAAAGCTACTGAAAAAGTTGTTTTTCTCATAATTAAAACAAAGGCACTTATCTGTTTTTGAACTCAAACGCTTCAAATGTCTTCAGTGTGTGTATAACGAGGAATTTTTTTTGTCTTTTTTGTCTTGCCATTCCAATATTTTTGCAGGGATTTGTATATTACAGAAATAATCTTTTGTCGTTCTTCACGTATGAAGAAATCTTCAAACTAAAATCTGATAAACTCGAATTTACATTTAGGGCATTTGGCAGATGCTCTTATCCAGTATGACAGTTATCTGTTTTTTTTTTTTTTTTTTACAACCGAGCAACTGAGGGTTAAGGGCCTTGCTCAAGGGCCCTACAGTAGTGATAGTGGGGATTGAACCGCTGACCTTCGGATGTTTGCCCCATATTTACAATGAACTCCTGGAACATGTTAAATATCCTTGTTCGTACAGTTGTGTATTTTAGGTCGAGTGTGTCAAAATTTGTCTGTAAGTTGTTCTCATGAAGTCATTGAATCTCTCTTTATCACTACATGAATGTGAGTACTGTGAAGTAGTTTGCTATTTCTATATCATGATGTAAGTACTGTATGCTCAGTATGGGACTCTTAACGAGCTGTAAATGAGCCTCTGCTCTCAGATGGATTTCGTGTCAAATTAAAAAAGTTCTAGACCAGGAAGTCTGATGAGTTTTTTGCAGTTTATGTATTTCCCCTGTTCTTGTGCTTTTTCAGATCTGCTGCTCATATGTTACTATTGGAGGGCGATAGGGGACAAGTTTTTTGTAGTTCACCACCTGGCCGCATTGTATGCTTACTACTTTGTACTGGTGAGTTCCCTATTGTCCAAGAGCAGAATGTGCAGCAGGCAAGATGGGAAAGAAACAGCCAAGGGTGAACAGTTGTGATGCCTGAGGGGTGTGAAGTGGCTGCTAAAAGCTCACTGTTCTCTACTAACACATTCAGGCTTGATCAGATGCAGTGTGTAATACTAGCTTCATTCACAGCACATAGATAATATTGTAGTCAGTGAGTATGCACAAGATGATGCGTATTGTATTTTATTATTGTTGTTGTTGTTATTATTTTTTTAATTTATTCATTTTGAGAGTGTAGCTGCTCAAATGATGTTTGAATGAATGTTCTTTCATTAACTTTGGCCTTCATAAGTTGTTTCATTGTGATGAATTTTTCACCTTCCTTATCGTTTTGGAGCTGTTGGAACTGAACAGATTTTTCCAAGAACTGTCTTTTGCTTTGTTAATGCATATTATGGTTTAAGACTGTGTGCCCACTCCAAACTCCCATTTCACTAGAAAAAGGACAAGCAGTGATCTACAATTCTTAATAATAAACAGATTAGAAAAAGCAGCTTACACTGGAATTCTTCAGAAATTTGAGACTATTGCATTCGCCAGTTATAGTAAGTATTCTAATTTACTGCACTAACAGTGTTATCTGTAGTTCTAAAGCAGTGTCCACACAGGAAGTGATGAGCGAATCGCTCCGCCTCTATGATGCATGTGAATTACAGATCTGCTGGCTATTATCGTGGGCACAAAGCCGACGTTCTCCTTCAGCTTTGTGTTAGACGATCCACACCAAGTAGCAGTTACAGCTGTTCACCCTTGTATCTGTTAGTTTGTAACCCTCTAGGTTGCCAGGTACTGTACTATGACTTTGATGATGATGGTACTTTTTGCATGGAATGCACCGTGACGTTAATGGCAAACGCTGTCCCACGTATCCTTGCTCTCCCTCCACCATGCTTTTTCTCTTACATTGGCTGGGTGCATGCAGTAACCAGCTCACAGCTCACATACTGCTGCCTCTGGTGGAGGTTCTGCTGAGTGCATGCTTATCTTCCCTTCTTTTATATGAGAGAACCTTCTCTCTATTCTGTATTTCTCTAGCCCTCTTTTGAGATCTGTCATCACACAATTTCTCTTTCTAAATCTCATAACCAAAAAAAGCGCCAAGCAGGGCTTATGATGGTGCAAAACTAATATGAGCTGACAGTAGCCAGGTTTCTGTTGAAGTTTTGTGTAAAATAGCAGCAATATTTTACAGTTTTTAACAAAATACAATTACAAGGGATTAAACGATGTTAAAGCGTGCGTTACCTCCTCTTGTGAGAGACCATGTGGAATGCTCTTTTGTCAGAAGGGTGGTGTATCCTGTTTAAAGTTGTTCATGTGGTCATGTGAAAAAGAATATGTTTTTCTTATATATCATATATTAGAATATGTATCATCTGAAAAACACCTGATGTGAGTGTGAAAACCCTTTTTTTGGGATATTTGGTAGGATTTTTATTTTAATATTAATTTTTTTTTATTTACTCATTTCCGCTGCTCATCTTTTTAGTTGGGCAGAGAATTCACTTTGAAGATAAAACTATATGGCTGTGGCTGAGAACATTACAGAACTGTCAGGCCATCCATCCATCCAAATACATTGAACCCATAGTACGTGACAGGACTGGAAGTGCTTAGTTTAGCAAAAACGTCCAACTCAAAATGTGCATGTGGTGCAGAGTGTTCACTTTTCATTATTTGTGTCTTTTGGCTGGTTTCTAAAAATAGCACAGTGTAAATAGGAATATGTGAAACAGGTGAGCTGTACCAGCCTCCACATCAAACTTAAAACAGAAACAATAAACGAATGTTGTTGTAGGCCATACTGTTACTGGACACTTTCATAACTGCTAAATTAAGTTGAATGATACACTGTCTAAGATTAGAATAGATTGGTTATATCCCTATATTCTGACAGCCCATTGGTCTGACAGCCCTAACCCTCCTACCTCAAAGCACACATCACTCCCCACACTGCAGCACATTCTCTCTGATCCTTAAGCACTGCTAGACTGGTCCCTCCATCTACCATGGGACAATGAAAGCATGCATCTAAACTCTTCTCTGTTCTGGCACTAAGGTGGTGGAATAAACTTCCTCTAGATGTCTGGACAGCTGAGTCATTAGTGTCTTTAAACCACGGCTGAAAACCTACCTTTTTTCGGAAGCACTTGGATTAGCTCTGCGTTATACACCAAAAAAAGGAAACAGAAAAGAAAGAAACCTCACCTCTACCCACCGAGTTTGACTGATGATATACTTAGCCTGTGTCCTAGTGAACCAGTATAAGAATTTCTTCACTGTTAGTGTCTTTAAAGCACTTCGGTAAGTTGTTCTGAAAAGGGGCATCTGCCAAATGCTGTAAATTTAAATGTAACCCGAACCCAACAAAACTGAGTAGGGCACCCAACTGATTTAAGCAAGGTGCCCATCTTATATGAGTAGCAATGTTGGACCAATGGGCTGTAGGAACATAGAGCCGCCCCTGAATAGGTTCAGGTGAAGCTTGGAGTCTCTCAGCATTGTTTTATTACTGTTTGTTGTATGAAAAGTTATTAGCAATATTTGCCGCTGTTTCTTGAGTCATAATGGTCTGATGGAACTGATGCCAGTTCTCATAAATCATTTGCTGGATATTAATTAAATGACATGGTAACAGATAATTTGCTTTCAATGGTCAGGTTACTCTGAAAGGATGTAGTACACTCGTAATATTTTGATCGACATTTATGATTTTGTCTCAATACGGACCAGAGTAAAACTGAATGGCCAGCGCATATAGTGTATAAAAGGCTGATGTAGTGTGTGTGTGCGCGTGTGTGTGTGTGTGTGTGTGTGTGTGTGTGTGTGTGTGTGTGTGTGTGTGTGTGTGTGTGTG
>JAOUQZ010000044.1:20893217-20915886 GCA_028564935.1 Neosilurus hyrtlii
ATATCTACAGGGACAAAGATACAAAAACTCCATAGAATATTACTTCAGTGATACTGAAATAAAATCCAAGATGTCTGAACTAGCCAAGGCCTCTTAACTTTCTTTTAGTTGTGATTAAGTACAGCTGGCAGCTTCTCAGTGCCAACGTAAAGAGTGTTTTTGGGAATTGACCAACATTTGTAATTCATTGATATCACCTGTTTTTAACGGGTTTATGATCTGTCAATCTTCTGATTTCAGTGTTTGCTCCACATTTATTTACCTCCAATTTTGTCTGCCTACCTGAACCCTATTTTTTTTATTCTGTGCGAGTCTGAGAGGTGGTGTATTAGCCTCTGTTTTTGTCATGTCATGTCATTTTCTGAACCGCTTAATCTTAATTAGGGTCGCGGGGAGACTGGCGCCCATCTCAGCCGACTCTGGGCGAGGGCAGAGTACACCCTGGACAGCTCGCCAGTCCATCGCAGGCCTCTGTTTTTATTTTATTTTATTTATTTATTTATTTATTTGTATTTTTTTTGGGGGGGGGTTCTATTTTGCTAGTAATAATAAATCTGTTTTGTTTTGTTTTTTGTATTGCGGCACGTCATCATGCAAGTCAGCGATACATAACGGCCAATCAGCATTAACTCAGCAGTGCGGCCTTATTGGTTTGCGCACACGGATGCTGAACAGGACACAGGAAAACCATCCATGCATATTCCATGACTATGGTTTTCCACTCTGGAGTGCTGTTAATATTGGGTAAGGCCTACCTTTGTCTCAAAACAGCCTAAATTTTTCATGGTATGTATTCCACAAGATGTTGGAAACATACAAGATGCTGATCCATGTTGTCATTTTGCATCACAATTTCTGCAGATTTTTTTGTTTCACGTTCACACTGAAATTTCTGTTCTACACGTCCCAACAGTTTTATTGGAGATTCGTTGACTGGGAACGCACCTGTTGGTCAGGCCGGAGTTAATATAATAGAAAATAATATTTAAACACTGATTAGAGTATTTTCATTGAAAACATATTTTCAACAAACATTATCTTGTGTACATAATAAAGACCAAGTGATGCTAGTGAACCCGAATGAGCCGTCAGTGAGGGCAAAAAACAGCCTTGACCTAGAAAACCTGCGCATGCTTATTGTGGAAGCGTTAGACTGTACTTTTCTAGACCACTGGATGGCGATAGGGAGCTGTTTTAACTTTTAAGAATAGCATGTGCTTGTACTTGTTTATATTTGTCATACTATTTAGGTAGCTGGATCAGATTTTATCACCTTGAAGGTGAGGAACAGGTGTTAAAGATGGAAGACGTGATGAATGAGGTTAGGAGAAATGCAGGAATGGGGTGTTGGTTATGGTGTCATTGATGTCACTGAGAGAGGAAGGGGAGGCAGGAAACAGTGGAGCTGAACTTTTGTCTCCTCTTTTTTCCTTGTTAGAAACCCAAGTTGTGTGTTTAATTATGTTTGGTATTAAATTCACAATTTACAGTTCAAGCTGCTTGGTCTATTTTGCACATCCTCACCACCAGGGGCAGTGTTCACACACCTGGGTACTTTCTTGACACTCATGTATAACTCAATATTTTATATTTTTAAAAAAGAATAAAATAAAATCATGCTCTGTCCCTTTTTTCTTCTTGCCTTTTATAAGCAGTTTGGATATTTTAAAACATCAATTTTAAATCTTCACATCAGTTTGTGACTCCCATCAGTGCTCCAGGTAAGCTGTACTATAAAGCAGGGTAATAGGAGAGTATAAACATCTCCAATTTCCATTTATCAGTAAGGATATATTTATTTATTGTGAATTCCTGCAGCCTCTCACTTATTAGGAACTGAGGTCCTCTTGACATGCTAGTCATCCTATCTTACATTATCTGCCATGTGCCAAAGCAGGATTATTATATCTGATGCTAGTGTGGACAAAGAGTTTTCCTCCTCCTCCTCCTCATCATCATCATCATCATTCAACACTCCACCCTGCCAAATCTCTAAATACGCTTTGTTGCCTTCGTATTTCTTGTATTAGTTTCATCTTGCAGGATGCATAGAACTACTGCATGTACCATGGCCAAACCACTTCATGACTTCACAGCTTAAAAAGGTCATTCTCTTTCCCTGAGAAGAGGAGAGGAGAGAACAGAAGAGGAGAAAAGAGGACAGGAGAGGAGAGCTGAGCTGTCTGAAGCCCCATTATACAGTGGTGCATGAAAGTTTTCGAACCCTTAAGAATTTTGTACATTTCTGTGTTAAAGTGAAATATTTTTGTCTCATTTATTTAACTGGTTTCTCTTTATCTACTTTTATGATTTGTTTAAAAATCAGATAAGGTTTTAGTTCAAATTTATGTAGAAATGTATAAAATTCTTAACGGTTCACAAACTTTCAAGAACCAGTGCACTTCGGTGCACACAGACATATACGTGTTAAAGTACACTTGGTTTTCCGCTGAATGTCAACTCGTCTCCGAATGCATGTGCATCACGACAACTGAAAACATGGGTAGATAATTCATTCATTCATCTTCTGAACCACTTATTCCTACTTAGGGTCGCGGGGAGGCTGGCGCCCATCTCAGCCAACTCTTGGCGAGGGCGGGGTACACCCTGGACAGCTCGCCAGGCCATCGCAGTGGGTAGATAATCTGTTAATAAAATATAAACAAGAATACAAAAGGCATGCAATTCAAGAAAGTTTCATGTTTGAAGAAGAATGAATGGTTCAACTACATTTCACTCTTCGGCTGCTTTCTGAGGGTCCTGCATGCTCAAGGCCCAGGTGCACCTCAGTGAACTTCTGCTGCCACTCACTGGCAATTTCTATTTGCCTTAATTAATATAACAACTAACATCACATAAAATGATAATTAATATTACTGTTATCATATTAATATTATTTTTTAATCATGGGAATGTTATCATCTTTAATATTTTATGCACATTTTGAATGTACCCAACTGTGCCAGCTTTTGGAGATTGCTGGGGTCTGTTTCTTTTTCACACCACACAGTGTCGCTATCCAACATCAATCGATGTTACCACAGGGAACAAGAATACAGTACTGATAGACACATCTGTAAATTAAAAGAAACAGCTGGCTCTGTTGTGTTCTGGAGACATTTTGATGGTGTGGTTTGTGTTCATTTAGTCCCTTCCAAAAAAATGGCCACTGCAGATTAACATAGTCATTTTGACTGATCAGCTTTATCCAGTCACAAATAATTTCTAATCCACAGGGTACGAGAGGCCAGTGAATGGCTTAATCAGTATAAAATGAATGTAGATTATATACTATGCCCTTCACAGTCACTTGACAACCATAATCCCACCTGAAAAACTGGAGAAAGACTGAAGACTTTTAAAGACTGAAGAATCTTGCTGAATTTATTTCAACGAATACTAAAGCTGGGCTGATAACATTCCCATGAATAAAAAATATTGATATGAAAACAGTAATATTAATTATCATTTTATGTGATTTTAGTTGTTATATTAATTAAGGCAAATAGAAATTGCCAGTGAGTGGCAGCAGAAGTTCACTGAGGTGCACCTGGGCCTTGGCTAACATTTTATTTCTTTGATACCTGTTACCTACATGTGCATTATTCAGTCCTTCACTTAGACACAGTAAACTATATATGTATATATATATATATGTATATGTATATATATGTATATATATATATATATATATGTATATATATATATATATGTATATATATATGTATATACATAGTAAGGAAGGTGTTTTAATGAAATATTTAAAACAAAAGGAAACTGTCCTCTGAATTACTTCTAACACACAATTCTGCCTTCATACTTTTGACCACAACTTGTCCCAGATTCTGATGTTTAAGTGGCGTAACATTGATCCATGCCCAGAGTAAGAAGAGTATACTCTTCTTGATGTGTTTTATTGTTAATGAAATTGAGATTTGCAATTATTGAAAAGTGCATTAGAAATAAAATGTATTATTACTTATTAATTACTAATCATCAGCATCCAGGTGTTCATGCCTATTTTAAAAAAAATGTATGATGAGAGAACTACACTATGCTGCCTCATTTTAAATGGTTTTTATTTCATTTCAAATTCTTTCTTGTGCTTAACCTTGGATGCTTTTATTTCGCATAACATGTTCATTCAGATGACAGAAATGTTTTGTTTTTGAAATGTTTTGTTTATACAAGATCTCCACCCAGGCAAGACAGCAAAGGTATACAATTTATTACATTTATTAAAATAAAGTAAGACACGCGCACACACAGACACACACACACAAAAAAAAGAAAAAACATTAAATATATACATGTTACAAATGCATTAGCTAAATCTACACAGGTATGCTAACATACGGTAAGGAAGAGACAGTGGGAGACAGTTTAGCAGGGTTAAAAAGTATGACATCAGAGCCTTGTAGGCAAAACTCTAAGAATGTACAACTCTATGATGTTTTTTGGTTTGTTTTGTTTTGTTTTGACCCATTTGGGTCATTTCATGAGGGAGATTTAAAAAACAGAATACTGAAAGCTACTTGAAAGAACCTGTTGGACGAGTTATTTCCAGAACACACAATACGACAGAAAAAAAATTGCAGGGATAATTCTATGTTTTTGAGGGAGATTAAGCAGAAAAATAAAAGAAAGTACACAGGTGTTTGTCACAGTCTGCCACCCACTCATAGAGAATCTATATTCTCTGGTTTAGGTATGCGGTTTTTATCCTGCTTTATCCATCTCAGACTTGCTGTTCTCTAAACGGTTGATGAGTCATTAGGAGTCCACTCATGAGTCTTAATAACTCAGCCATTAGATTTCTGTAAGAGTAACTTGGAAGCACTCGGTCTGAGGCTCGATGTTTAGTACAAATGCATCCTCGTTGGTGTAGTGCTCAATGATGTTGTCATCCATGTTGACCAGAATCCTGAGAGTCACAAACAAAATACCACAAGGTCAACAATACCAATAATAACAACAACAGAGTTGCCTGATTATTATTGTTATGGTCTACAACAAGGTGCTAGATGTACAGGAATGCACAGACAAACAAGTTGTACAGTGTTGTGTTGGATGTATCATCCCAAAAGTGCTACATAGGATTGAGACTTGGGGACGGTGCAGTCACATTTAATGACAATAGGTGCCTTGATAGAGCCAACTTATTAAAAAAAAAGTCTTTCAAACGATTTTCAGGGTCAAGTCCATATATTTTTTCCACCTAAATTACACAACAGACACTGATTAAGCCTAGGACCTTTTTAAATACAGAAGATCAGGTCTGGGTCATAAAATAAACTGCCAGTGAAACTAATCTGAATTCCACTAAATCCCTGTACATATCTGGATGAATCTCATCACAGCTCACAAAGATTTTTCAACCTGATCTACAGGTAGGAAAGCAAACTCTATTTATAGCTGTAATGTATTTATATATTTTCAGCATTGCTGATAAAAACAGGTGAGGCACCACAATTAAAAATATACACGATGTGTTTTATTGTTAATAAAAGCAAGTCATTGTCATTCCCTTGTAATCAAATGCATTCAGTACTGCATTAAACCTGCTCTACTACTGATGATATTTCCTATAAATTGAGCACGTTTAAGCTTGTTAAAACACAAACACACACACACACATATATACTGAGCGGGCATATAGTTTGTCTTAGAAATGAGCCAAAGATAAAGAACCTGCTAGTGTATGCTCCTTTTATGCTCATATTTGATCATTCACAACTTTAGGGCCCATTGTGTGTGAAGCACAGCGCAGCACCCTGTGTATGCATTTTCATGTGTTTTACACAGAAAGTTGATTTTCTTTACTGAGAAACCAAGATAAATCAAGATAATAATATCTATGTGTGTATCTATAGTACGTGACTAATAGATCAAATCAACTGTCCCACACTAGCTGTTTTTTTTGTTATGTTTGTTGTACTTCAGCCTCACTTTGACCACGCCCATTGATTATTGTCACAGCCTGTCCCTTGTGTCATTGTGTCTAGTCTGGTTTTTCCTCAGTCCTATCTTGCTTTGTTGTAATCCTAGTCTGCCCTGACTCTATGGCCTGCAGATGTTTGTGTACATGTGTATATATGTGTGTGTGGAGATATATATATATATATACACACACACACACACACAAGTATGAAACAGCAGTACTGATTATCAGAATAATCACACCAAATTTCCATTATTGAGCTTTCACTCACCCTTTCTTATTCTTCTTGTAGATTTTAATTATCTTCTCAACAGGAAGGGAATACTTGCCTGATATCTGAAAAAGGAGTGTACCTGACATTCTGTACACTTCAATTTGAATTTAAATGTGTGTATATGATAAGCAGTGCAAGTTGGTACTTACAGCCTCAATCAAGCTCTTCACTGTTGGAGACTTGAGCATCAATGCATCAAAAACCTCATCTGACTCTTTCCTTACATACAGCAGAACTGTTAAGAAAGTGATTGGTTACAGGTTGAGAATCCTTCCAAGGAAGGAACTACAATTAACGCAATGATCATTTACACTGTTAGGGCACATTCTGTGGTTCATTATCAATTCAGAAATCAGATATAATGAATATTAATAATCTGGTTCTCTTTTTGCCCTAATAACACAAACATGTATACACACATGTACACACACCTTTCCTTGGTGCATCAGTTTTGCTGTGTTTGGCTGGTGGACGGCAGGGATCATCCTCTGACTGTCTGAACACCCTCTTCGTCATCCCACTGCAGTGGCAGTAAACAAAACTGAATTCAAACATTTTTCAGCAATTATCAATAAAGGATCAAGGATCACTTCTGTCATAAACATGAGAGAATGAGTTAAAATATGAATATTTAACAAAACTGACATGAATCTGTGTAATTTATTATTTTTTATTTTACTCATTTATTTATTTTTGTTGAATGTTATTTTATCTATGGTCATAAAAAAGAGAAAAAAAAAGCACCTCAAACCATCCCATAATATTACTATAAATATCTAAAAGCACTACAAATCAGTATATGCAATCAGAAACAACATATTCGACTGTTTAATGACTGTGTGTGACTGTGTTTATAATGCACTAATCACTAACTCGGGTCTAACTGCACTACACTTACCAATCACTCTCCACTTCTTCAGTACTGTAGCCAAACATCTGTAAACAGACATGCAGATGAGTAATGCTAAGACAGGACAAAAAAAGAAAAAACTAATGCCATGAGGATAGGAATAGAATTAAGCAAGAATAATAAAGGCTGGAGGAGGGAGGACGGATCTCCTTGTTAGTTTGCATTTGCTTGGCTGCACTCTGACACATTAAAACATAAAAATGGATTAATAATTACAAACTCTCTCACCTGCGCAGCTCTCTGCATGTTACTGAAATGAACATCAGGGATAAACAGCACTGGCTGAGAGTCCAGGTCTGCTATGGATTTGAAAAACGTAATATCTGATCTCTTCTGCATTAATGCTCCAAGACTTGCTCTTTTACCTGCCAGATCTAAAAGGAAAAAAAACAATCAGAAATGACACTGTGTTGGCTTTCACTGTATTTCACAATATAGAAATAGTTTTAAACTTGTGCATTTTATCACTCCTCGCAAATATTTAAAGACTTACTGAACGTCAAGAGACATGCATTTCTTCAGTACAAACAAAGTAGCAGTAATCCTTTGCGTTTAGGTGCAAAACCTGCTGTTTCATGTTATACTAGTGTTATTTATAGGGGTGTAACAATGCACCATGACTTAAAGCATCATAAAGCAAAAATCTAATTCATTGTGGGAATGTGGGATATACATCGTAGGCATCAGCATTCTATTAATTATGCATCTACAGCAATTACACTTTTTGAGCAATCCATTAAATATATAGTGAGCAGGCTGAACATGAATCCCATGACCATGTTCTAACAGTAAAAGCTACTGAAAAGCTGCTTTTAAAACATCACTGGAAGATCTGCACTGTAGCAGACTCTGGAGACATTTCTGATGAAAGTGACATCTCCAATACTGCTACAGTGATCATTACAGAGCTCAGTCAGGCATTTACCTCAAGTAAGAGACATTTTCATGCACTCAGTTTGTTTTGCTTTGTTTATGATTATAAACAATTATATAATCTCTCTGGTCATTTCTCTTCATTCAGATTTTGTAGAAAATAGTTTGGGAATTGAATCGAGTTTCATATGTGCTTTAACTTACCACTGTGCCCTTGCCCTACAGTCACATGACCTTTTGTCTTTTTCCGCATCTGCTTTCTCTCCTCATCACGAATCTTCCTCTCAGCTCCCTGTAGTGAAATGAGATGTGCTGAAGCAACTACTTAAATTTCAAATGTAGGTAAAAATTGGCATAATGCAGTCGTTTCAGTAACTAGCTGGACATTTAGGAGGTAAAAGACTTTCCATCCACAGATTAAATATTATTTGTTCAAGTGGCAGTAGTTATCATCATATTCACTGATAAAGAAATACTTTACTAACCTTGTCACAGAAAACCTTGATCTGGCAGTAAGCTCTGTGAATTGGTTTGTTACTCCTATTGTTGTAGCTGTATGTATCAATCTGAATCATAAGCGGAAGCCCTTTTACTCCTTTTTGAGAGGAAAAATCTGTGCTCAAACAGTTCACTGTGATAAACACCTATGAAAATAAGAAATAATGAATAAACCATGATGATGTAAAAGCCATCCCTCCAATGTTCCCTTTACACCCAATGTACATTTTATTAATAGGGTATTATTTAATATGCCAATATGACACCAGTGTTTCTGTATTAGATTATTTATGTTACAAATGGTACAGAACAAGTGGAGCCTATTAGACCAATAAACTGTAAGTATGACGAGGAGTTACTTTACAAACTGGTCTGATTATAGTGATATTTGTTGGGGGTTTGTATAAGGATCATCCTGTCCATGGAAACTTGTAAGTGCAACTAAACTGCTTGATGGATTTTGATTCAACTTTACACACTTGTAGTGTACCACCTGAAGATGTGCACGAAGCAAAATAATCCGTTTCTGATGTTTTGAAGGGGAGAAATTCAACGTATTCAATCCTTTATTTTAGAATATATTGACAGGCTTGTAAGGGCAACTCCTCCTAAACTGTTAAATGGATTTGGCTGAAAATCCAAGGCAGTCATCCAAGGCAGTTAGATCATATTGCCTGTGGGGGATACTGTGGTGATACTCATAGTTCTAGTTTTGTTGGTTTATGGTGCGGCAGGTTCTTTAGCACCTCAGTAAGCTTTTGATAACTAGTGACTATATTGATATATGCATTAATTCTAAAGTGATTACATAGGATTTCTCAATTCAGTTATGTTTGCATTATCTTATGAAGGGTAAGTATCTACCAGACCAAGCTACACAGTTGCGGACACTGCACTAAACACAAAAATAAACCAATCCAGTAAATAAACAGCAGGCACAAAAGTACATGGGGGTCACTTTTCTAACTCAGAGCCAACATCGGTGTTCAATACCAGCTTTTGTGAAAAACTAAATTTTGAACTGAAGTATAAACGAAGTCATAAACGGAATGCTGTCTGATCCTTACTTCTCTTGCGGCAATTAATTTATTCAAATCAACTGAAAGACGTTTGCTTGTCATGCTCCACTGCAATAACACCATGTGCCAATATTTCAGGATACACTGGAAAAACTACTTTTGCAAAATGAAATGTGGGAAATGTTTTTGCCTGGAGTGAAAATACTTTCCCACTGATAGACTAGTTTGCCTTCATGTCTGTACCTGCATTTTCTGTTTAATAAGAAGTGTAATGTTGTGAGAACCACTTCGTTTCTCATGGTCATGTGACCTCTTTCAACAGACATCAGTTAATAACCTACAAACACATACCATCAACGAACAATATTTTTCTCTCAAGTTTATTACAATATAAGCAGGAAATGCTGATAGTTTAATATCAGAATAAGCCTGAAATTGAAGCGACTGTACAGTATTGATATGCTGTAACTGTAGTGATTGGGGTTAAGAAATATATCTATATTCTGCAAATCATTCTCGTCTACTGTACAAGTTATTCACTCAGATGTTCTACAAGTTAAATGATATTTAAATTTTGAGTACAATCTTGGGAAATCAAACTGCCTCTAATGTACATTTTATACTAGGGAGAAATTGCAATTAAAAATAATGATTATTCAGAAAATATGATCTGACATCTTCAGATTTTAAAGCTAATCTTGATGTAAAAGTTTTTTTTAAAATATTATTAATGCTAAATGTGAAAAAATCCCTTGAACAATGGATTCAGTGTGTTAGAGTGTGATGGATTAATACCTAACCCTTCAATGTACCTGAACAGATCTTCCTCACACTGAATTATTTTTTATTTACAATGAGTTATGTTTATTTTGGAGAAAATTGGATGATGTCTTAAACCTTGTGTTAATGCAATGGTTTTGTTGCAAATTTGATGAAATTAACCAGCCATTTATAACACCAATGCATCTTAAAAACTGAGTTAAAAAGAAAAGGTTACATTCATTCAAAATTAAATTAATGATATAACACAAATGACTCTTGACATAAAACATTTTACAAATTCATCAGCAGGTTAAATCAAAACACTCCCAGCTGAACATTACTGAATAATAACAGCTCTCAATGTCTTATATGCCTGCATGCTCACCTTAGCCTCCTCGTTTATGTCCCAAGTGAACGAGACAGCATTGTAGGCGATTTCCTCCAGGTTACCAATAGTGTTGAAGCTCTCTTTGTAATCAGCTTTACAGAGATAAATAAATCAGAGAGAAGTTCAGGAGTAAAATAAATAAAAATCTGATGCATCGGAATCTTCAGGAGATTAGAAGCTTTAAAGGGGAATTTTTGTCAGTTTTTGTGAGAAAGTATGGGTTGCTTCTAACACTAAATATATTTTACCTGACCTACAATTCACATTGATTTCAGAGAAGATGACATGATTACAGCAGAATTACAGTACAACAAAAGCAACTAAAACAGGTTGAGATTATACAGGAAATTATAAAGTAAAATTATAATATCAGCCAGATTTGGCATATCTCAATGTATCTGGAAAATGTTTTTATTTGCAAGCAGTTCCCGTAAAATCAATAAACATAGCTAATGAAATCTTTGTCTCTAGCCTTTGGCAATATGAAACATCCTGGGATACTTTTATTCAGAACATACTTAATGGCATATCAGGTCCCAAGCTTTCTAAAACATAGCTTCCACCTGCTGTTCATCAGACCACCAAGGTGGTCCTGAATAGTAAACCTTCCACACCCCTGTCTGTGGCCTGACCAGCTATCTATTGTCTACCTGTTTTCCATCTGGGAGTAAAGGTGATGGATTACACTGCCCTAAGCCTTCTACTAATGTTGCATTCACCAGGGTACAATATGAAGGAAAAGCAGACGACTAGTGAACGAGGGGGTTAGGGCAATGTAATACATGTTGATGAAGGTGAATTCCCCAAGTAGTAAAGAAGAGGGTACACAGATTACTTACCAATATCCAGAACTCTCTGTTTGGCAGTGTGCTGACGGGTATGCCAGTAGTTCCAGTGCTTCAACTGTTCATCACGACATTTGTCCTCTCCAAACACCACCATCACAACACTCTAGAGCACAAATGAGGAGATGAAGGCTGGATAAGCACACAGAACACCATAACACAACCATCTGTCTAGAATACTGTCTAGATGATTACCCCTAACATAATGCCCACATCAATCCAGACTACCATTTTTGTTTCACTGTTCACAAAGTCAGAATGCTGAAGCCTACCATGTGGATGGTTCAAGAACTCACTCGCACTTTGCTGATGGGATGCCGCAAGCCTTTACTGATGCCCGTCTCACACAGAGTGATGCCGTAGAACTGACCTCTGTTCAGGTAGATCATTGGACCCTCGCCAGGCTTCTGACGAACGGAGCGGCTTGCTTCTATATTGTACTGGAACGTGTCCCTACAACACAGGACATGAACTACTAGTCAACCCATTTGACAGGAAAGATAAACATCTCAATTTCCTTTTTTTCCCATGACTGTGAATTTCTTAAAAGGCACAATTAAAGACTTCACTTAAAGTGAAACTTACATTCCAGGAAGCTCAAAGAGAGAGTCTTGGACCCCTATACTGGTAGGTACTCTGAATTTCTGCTAAAAGCACAGAATGTCAGGTATTATCACACTACTAAGGCTAAAACCTAATTTGTTCACAGCCACTGAATCATTTCATTACATTGTCTCCTGGACAATCTTCACATTCTACATTCACAGTGTTTAGCAGATGCACTTATCCAGAGTACTGTGCAGTCTCTATCCAAACATATCCTGCAGGAATACACAGTTAACAAAGAGCTGCTTTATCAATAAAGTTGTGCAAACACAATCTCTTACCACATTCTCGCTAGTATATGAGTCTTCAAAGGTGCTATCTGGCATGCTCCTCTGCTCTTCCTTGCCATAACTGCTGTGTGACTCCCGAGGAGACTGTGACTGCTGGTAAGCCACATGATGGTATGGCTGTCTCTCATGCTGCTGGTTAGAATACATCTCTGACTTTACGGTGGCCACCACTCCCGCCTCTGTTGGCAAAGTGCTATATGAGTCTCTCTTCACCTCTGTGTTGCGAGAGTCTGTGTTGATGGAGAGATTAACTGGGGGAGATCTGGTGCCCTGAACACGCTCATTCATGGCTTCCACACCACCGTGGCATATTCTATGAAACACAAACTTGTGAAAACACAACTCGTTTTTTTCGAATGAAACACGAAAAAAAAGAAATGACATTTTGCTGCACATTGTCAGTGAGATGTATTTCACAAAAGGTCACAGAACAACTCTAACTGTGTCGAATAAATGCTATCATTATCAAATTTCACACACATGTGTCCAGCTGAATGACAATTAGGCATGACAAACCTTTTTTCTTCCTCTGGAAATTTAGCCACAGACAGAAGCCTTTTCTCTTTTGGAACCTGAGAGGCACAGGAGAGTATTGTTACACTATCTCGTTAAATAAACTTCTTCTAACGTGTCTTCTTTATTGCAATGAAATGGAAGAAATGGCACAAATAAATTGCTCTTTCAGGCACGAAAGGACTTGCACCAAAAAACAAAACAATACCAAAAAAGAATGCATGCTGATTTGGATTTAGCTTTTCAACAGAAGAAAACCGTCTCACCTTGTAGTATTCATACAGAAGTCCGAGAGCTGCCACACTGTCCTCGTCTCCATTGATGCTCATCATTGCCTTGGTGGCTGCAGTGAGAGGGTTCTCCAGGTAAGCCCTCCAGGCTTCATCCTCGTTTGTAAACACACGGCGGGACAGTAAAGACGTCTCATTGGGAACCACTACTACAAGTCGCTTACTGTCACAGAGAGATTGATTTTGAATTTAGAATCAAATATGATCTTTCAGATGCTCAGGTCATACAATAGCCCTAAGTGCACAGAAGTGGGTAGGTATTAGGAGTATTCAAATATTTTATTTATTTTTTTGAATAAAATCTAGTCAGCACTCAATAGGGCGGCACCATTGTATAGCGGTTAGCACATCTGCCTCACAGCAAGAAGGTCCTGGGTTTGAGTACCAGGTTCTGAGTGGAGTTTATATGTTCTCCCAGTGCTTGCATGGGTTTCCTCTAGTATTCCAGTTTTTTCCCCACAGCCCAAACACAAGCACATTGGGCTAATCGGCAGTTCCAAATTGCTGTTCCAAACAATGTTCGCTTGCGGGTTGCCCTGCAATGGTCTTGTGAGCTGTTCAGGATGTACCCCGCCTTCACCCAGTGTCGGCTGACCCAAGTAGGATTAGGATGCTCAGTGAATGAGCACTGAAATGAATGAAAGAGTGCCAAGGCAATGTTTTGGTGTAGGAGCGCATTTGAAAAGTAATCGTTGAACTATAAGGCACCTTGATCATTAGTGCTGCAGCTTCAAGTTCGAATTGATTCGAAAGACACGAGTTAATCTTCTCTCCAAAACAGATCCTTATGCTAAATAAAACCACCTCCGTTTCTAGCTTGAGGCGTTTCTGGAGTCAACAAAGAGATTCAGCAAAATCCTGTTATTCCCAGAGCTCTCCCTTTACATTCCCACACACAATACACTATCCCAGTGGATATGGATACTGCCCAGTGCAAGGGCACAAAAGCATGTCAGGAAATCTGGGTTACATTTTTACATGAGTGATCAAGAAAACAAGCATTTCACTTAGTCATTTGATTTCTGTCAGTAATGCTAAAGGACATTACACATACTAGGGTATATAGTACACACTACAAATATTATAACAACAACAACAATAAATAATAACAATAACAATACATAATAACAAATAATAATAATAGAAACTTTTAAATTAAGGCTCTTAACTTGCTATAATGAAAAGCAATGACAAGTCTGAGGTTTTTCACAGCAGTTTGCTACAAAGGAATCATTCCTCGCCTGAACAGGTGAACCTACCTCTCCTCCTGAGCCATGACTCTAACGGCTTTATCCACCGTTTCTCTCAGCAAACTCTCCAGGAAGCGCTAAGCTTTCAGTCAGTAAAAAGCCTTCAGGTGAACCACAGAGTAAACGTTAAACGTTACCTGATTCCTTACATCCGTCTGACAGCAACATTAACCCCGTTCCGCCTATATAAACAAAGCGAAATGACTGGATGTGGGCAGGAATCACTTTCCAAAGACTCAGCGTTCTCCGAGACGCCACCAGGTGACTTCAGTGCAGGTGGGAAAGAATCAGTCAATTAGAGGGCGGGGCAAGTGCTCACCTCAGACTGATTCACTACCGTCGGGTTGATTCGAATGAGTCGATTCTTTGCGCACGCGACTCGCTCACAGGCTCAAACCCCAAACCCCTCTGTTCTTCGTCCAGGGTTCCCGACACAGGCCACGTGACCCGAAATAGTGCCATGTATATCAAATAATGGGCCCAACAGAGTGAGACTCAGGTAAAGGGCTCAGAACTGTACTGAAAGTGATCTTTAAATTATAATGATTATTAATTAATATTAATAGTTTTATTATTATTTACATTTTAACGACTACTATTATTTGAAACATCAGTCCTTTTATTAGTTTATGCAGCTCCACCCCAAATCTACCAAATTCCTACAATGTAGCCCAATGTTTTTACTGTCCTTGCACATGTCATTCATTCAATTATTAATTATCTGAACTGCTTAATCCTAATTAGGGTCACAAAGAGGCTGGTGCCCATCTCAGCCATTGCTGGGTGAGGGCGGGGTACACCCTGGACAGCTCGCCAGGCCATCGCAGGGCCAACACACACACAACTCACACCTAGGGGTGATTTGAAACAGCCAATATGTATGTATGATGTATGCATGCATGTATGTATGTGTGTGTATGTATGTATGTATGTATGACGTGTGTGTGTATGCATGCATGTATGTATGTATGTATGTATGTATGTATGTGTGTGTATGTATGTATGTATGTATGACGTGTGTGTGTATGCATGCATGTATGTATGTATGTGTGTGTATGTATGTATGTATGTATGTATGTATGTATGTATGACGTATGTGTGTATGTATGTATGTATGTATGATGTGTGTATGTATGTATGTATGATGTATGTATGTATGTATGTATGATGTATGATGTATGTTTGTATGTATGTATGTATGATGTATGTGTGTATGTATGTATGTATGATGTATGAATGATGTATGTATGTATGATGTATGTGTGTATGTATGTATGTATGTATGATGTATGTGTGTATGATGTATGTATGTGTGTATGTTTGTACGTATGACGTATATATGATGTATGTGTGTGTATGTATGTATGTATGTGTGTATATGTATGTGTGATGTATGTATGTGTATGTATGTATGATGTATGTATGTATGTGTGTATATGTATGTGTGATGTATGTATGTGTGTATGTATGTATGTATGTGTGATGTATATATGTGTATGTATGATGTATGTATGTGTGTGTATGTATGTGTGATGTATGTGTATGCATGTATGTATGTACATATGTATGTATGTATGTATGATATATGTATATGTGTATGTATGTATGTATGCATGATGTATGTATATGTGTATGTATGTATGCATGTATGTATGATGTATGTATGTGTGTATGTATGTGTGTATGCATGATGTATGTATATGTATGTATGTATGCATGTATGTACGTGTGTGTATGTATGTATGATGTATGTATGATGTATGTATGTGTGTATGTGTGTGTATGTATGTATGTGTGTGTATGCATGTATGTATGATGTATATATGTGTATATGTGTGTGTGCGTATGTATGTATGTATGTATGTATGTGTGTATGTATGTGTGTATGTATGTATGTACAGTTGAAACCAGATGTTTACATACATTGTATAAAAAGACACATAACCTTTTTCTCACTGTCTGACATTAAATCACACTAAACCTTTCCTGTTTTAGGTCAGTTAGGATTGCCCAAAATTAACAAATTGTATTTGTTAAATGCCAGAACATTGAAAGAATGTTTAAGATAATTTTTTAATTATTTATACTGAGTCAGATGTTTATGTACATCTCGGTGTAGCATTGCCTTTAAATTGTATGACTTTGGTCAAACATTTTGTGTATCCTTTCGCAAGCTTCTCATAATAGTTTGCTGGATTTTTGGCCCACTCCTCTTGACAGAACTGGCATTACTGAGTCAGGTTTGTAGGCCGTCTTGCTCGCGCACACCTTTTTTAGCTATAGCCACAAATGTTTAGGGTTTTGTGATGGCCACTCTAAAACACTGACATTGTTGTCCTTAAGCCGCTTTGTTACCATTTTTGCAGTATGTTTAGAGTCACTGTCCATTTGGAAGACCCATCTGTGCCCAAGCTCTAACTTCCTGACTGATGTCTTGGGATGTTGCTTCAATATTTCCCTATAAAGTTCTTTCCTCATGATGCTACCCATTTTGTGAAGGGCACCAGTCCCTCCTGAAGCAAAACACCTACATGACATTATGCTACCATACCCATACTTTACAGTTGGGATGGTATACTCTGGCTTGCAGCTTCCCCTTTTTTCCTCCAAACATAAAAGTGGTTGTTATGGCTAAACAGTTCAATTGTTGTCTCATAAGACCAGAATATGTCTCCAAAAACTAAGCTCTTTGCTCCTGTGTGCATCAAACTGTAAAGTCTAGACTTTTTAAGTTTCTTTTAGAGTAATGGTGTTTACTATGCTATATATATATGTGTGTGTGTGTGTGTGTGTGTGTTGGGCCCTAACTAACAGGCTGGGATAATAATAATAATATTAATAATAATAATAAAAATAATAATTAGATATGTAATTATTATTATTATTATTATCCCAGCCTGTTACGAAGCAGTATCTTTAGGTATAGTAGGGTAGATATAAACACTTGGAGAGGAGTGCAATATGAGTTGGATTTTGGATGAGGATTGATGTCTGAGTTGGACTTTTTCTGTGTGTGCATAAGCAGATTTACTGTTGACTGCCAGACTATTTCTTTGACAAAGTACCTGATGTCACATAACCTAAGGTAAGAATGGGTGTATGACCCACAGATAAATTATAATGGAAGGCTTTCTTAGATTATCGTTTGCTTTTTGTGGCTTTGATAGTTTTGACACTACAGAACGAGTATCTTAAGTAGCTTAAGGACAACTTACATATATACATCGCATGACCTTTACCACAGGTGTTGCTCCATTACTAATGTATTTAACAGAAGAGTTAAGAACAGTAAGGTATGCATGCACTGGAGCCACTGGAGTTGCTCTTTAAGGTAAGTTGCTTTTGTCCTTTTCTTAGAAGCCTTTGTTTGTCCTGTCACAACACTAATCAGGAGCACTTAAATATGTTGAAGACGGGAAATCATGATTCACACACAAGTCACCTTATTTTCAGAAGAAAAACTAGAGCATTCAAATGTCAAAATATCTTTAGATGGCTGAAATTAAGAGCTCTGGCTCAGTGATTTGAGGTCAAAGCTCTGCATCAGCCAAGTGTGATGCCAGATCTTTCCTGAATCTTTATTATTCTTCTTCATGGGACAGTTAAAAAGAGGTGTGGCACTTCAGAGTCTGCAAAGAAAATACTTGCTTGTGCTTTTACCTGTCTGACAGGTAACGGCTGCAGTGTAGGGCGGGCATGATAGAGGTATGTGTGTGTGTGTGTGTGTGTGTGTGTGTGTGCACATGTTCACACACAGGTTACGCAGGCATGGGCTTTTTACATTACATGTCAGCTGAAAGCTCAAAGTTGCCCTAAGATAAGTGATGTTGTAACGGTACATGCTTGTCTTACCCACACTACACCAGAGGAATTAAAATTTACTGCAGACTTCTGAGCTGCCCATTAGTCTGTAAAAAAAGATTTAAGTCCATTATAGGCTATGCTGATATGGGAAAAATTGGAGTCACTGCAGACTAAATTCACAGAGCTGTGATGAAGCACATGATGTCATGACACATTTCAGCAAGAGCACTTTGCTGCAGCTTGTTTGTCAAGTGTACATTTAAGAACACTCTGGTTTCTTAAATAAGTATAAACTGGCAATTTGGGAGCAATCACACTGGGGTTGCGAATAATTTGTGATAAAGATGAATAATTTTTGCTGTTTACAACTCTATCTTACTAACAACAAACTACAAGAGATACCAGTAAGACTGCATGATCCCACTTACAGTAAATACAACTCAAAGTCCCTAATCCAGAATCAAACAATGATGTCTTTATCGGTCACACACATCTTCAATATTGTTTAACATTGATTCACTGAAACTTGTTTCATATTCATATTAGACATAGGCATAGGTGTCATTTTTAGGAAGCAGGCCATAAGCTCACAGGATTCACTTCGAAAACAAACAAATTGGCACATACAGTACAATTGCTCAACTGATGGGAGGATACAGTCATTACAGAGCATGTAAATTAGAAAGATTAGAAAGAAAATTGTCATATGGAGTCTGTGTACTCTATATTAATGATAACGCCATGGACTTTTTTTTTTTTACATTATGGGGCTCATGTGCAAGCTAATTACGAATAATTAACTCATAAATAAACATTTTTATTGGTTGTTGTTGGCTAAAGTAACAGATTTTCAGTAGGTATAATCCCAATCACAAGATCATCACTAAGAAGTAGCCCTGGTGTTTATTTTAAAATAATATTTAAATTATTTTTGAGGGGTGGAAGGAAAGTGGGACACTATGAAAAAACCCACACAATAACACATTCTCAGAAACTCCAGAGTCAGTAACCCAGACTCAGGACCGGACCCTGAAAGATGCGGGAGTTGGAGCCAATCTGACTTCATGTGAGAGGCAGGGTAATGAAACGCACATTTTCCAAAGAGAAAATATAGCTGCAAGCAGCAACTCATGCTACTCCCAAACAAAGACCCTATGAAAAGCACTGGTGGAGATGGAGAGGAAGAGGAGTGATTATGAAGAGAAGATCAATAAGCACAGAGCTGAAGAGGAGGATGAAGAATATAAGTGGTGATGAACAGGAGTGATGAGGAGAACTCTTGAAGAAAAAGAGGAATGATGATAAAGAGGACAATTTTTTTTTTACTTTGTATGGCTTTTTGCCATATAACAATAATAATTATTTTAGCAATTACAAGAGGGGTTGCAGGCTGACACTAAGACCCCTAACAAACAGGATGAGTCACTGTGTGATGGATTTTGAGGTAGCTATTAATGGGTTTTAAACACTCCAACGTTGCTCTCAGAAAAGACTGTATTCTTCATCAGCGCAATCTACAGTTTCCGTGACCACTATTGAGCATGCTAACTTAAAGGGATATTTACAAAACATTTTAAAACCATAAATGTTGTCACAGTATTGAATAACCATGTTTGATAATGCCAGGGTGTCAACTATTGAGGTAAATACACGTATAAATTTTCTCTCTTGGCTATTTGACCTAGCTTAAACCCAGGACCTTATTTGCAGTGATGCCACCATGCCACCCATCAATAGAGCAGTTTAAAGTAAATTACTGTGTCCTTGAACATGTGTAGAAACATATTAGACAACAAGTGTTCATTTCCTGAATTTAATTTTTACTTTATAGTACAACTAAAACAAATTTCTATACCTTAAGCTGACATTGCCACAAAATACAAAATCTACCAAAAAAAAACAAAACCCAAAAACAAAAAACAACAACAACAAACTGCAGCAAATACAAATGTTCTGTTTGACAAACAATTGTACAGTATAAATTTATACAATACTGGTTCTGTATATTTGGCACCTAACCACATGATATAAATTGTGATATAGAAATGTGCGATTCTTAAAAAGAAGAAATACAAAATTAAACATATGCATATGCCATGGAGTAAATTGATGCAGTAGTTGTGATGTCTGAACAGGTTCCAACTTTACAAAACAGCAGTTTTAGAAGGAAAAAAGCAAATGTTTCAGATTTAAAATATAGAAGTACTGAGCAGTGGATCTCAGCTGCAGGTCTGGGGAACCATGTGTTCTGCAGATAATTGTTATGTACCCACTACAGCATACATCAACCAAGTCAACGACCATTAGACGTTCCAGGTGTGTTAGAGCAGGAAAACACTCAAACGGGAAGTGTGGAGTGAGGTGGTCTAAAGACAGTACTTGAGAATTACTGCAGTAAGGCATTTAACAATTTGCAGTGGCATCTGATAACATTCAAAACTTACAATGAGCAGCAGCAGCAGCAACAGAATGCATCTGGAGCTCCAAAAAGTACTGAAAGCAAGACAGGATCTATACAAGTGAAATAAGATATCTATTTTTAAAACTGTATTTAAGACTGTTTCTGATTGTAATTTACACACACACACACACACACACACACACACACACACACACACACACACACACACACACAAACCTCATTTGTTTTATAGTGAAGAAATGTAGTCACTGAGATCAGATCCCACACTGCTGAGCCTTAAAGACATCTGATACAAGCAGGTTATGACACTAAATTCCAGACCAGCTGTCTAAACATTGTCTAATACATCACATTAATCTTAATGTACCAAGTCCTACAAGAAATATCTTTTCTATCTTAAATGAACTGATCTTAACACTAGAATGCTTTTGGGAAATTGGACCCTGATCATTTGTTCTGTACTCTTCCAGTAGCAAGAGGCTAATTCTAATTTTAACATTACAGGCATTATCATTAGTAAAATAAAATAAAATTAAAAAAATCAACATGGCAACAATAATGCAGTTATCCATAAAAACACATAACTATTTGCATGTGTACGTGTGTGGCAGATCAGTAACCTGACAATGTCACATATCTACAACCTAAAGTTCACACTAGGATTTACAATGTACATCGTACTAAATTTTACATCAATAAATCTTCAGGTCTTCTATTGTAAATATTAGACTTTTGGCTGCTCACAAACTACAGAGCACAGACAACAGTATGAGCAAACAGTATCAGGACACACTACTGCCACACACACACACAAACCAGCATGCATACATGTAACACAAAAGGTTTCTCTTCCATATACAGTTAAAACTGATTTAACATGCTCCACTGAAAACACTAAAACAAGATGTTGCATTGTAAATGAGTCATTTGACAGTTTTGCATGCATTCCTGTTGTCTCATTGTTTGGAAAAGAAAAAAATACACAGGCTATACAGGCCTACTAAATTAGAGAAAAGTCCCAGAATATTCTTCATTTAATTTCCTTCAATACAGCACAAGAGAGAAAAATGAGTGCACTTCTATTTGGGATTGGGCGAAAGTGTAGTGTCGTACATACTGCACAATTCTGTTGACATACTGGATGTCAGGATTAATAACACTGATATGCTAATAATAAAGTGGGTAGATACTAGAGCAGTAATTACTGGGAATGAACTTCCTTCAAAACACTAAAAAGCTAAAAGAAATTAGAAGGCTCTGCCAAGAATACGTGCATATCCAGAACATTTCAGGCAAGCCAATAATAACAAGGGAAAAAAACACAAACTCCTCTCCCCTAGCCCACACCATGGTGTAAGTTAGGATTGTTAAAGCAGTGTACCACTCCATGACTTTACAAATATAAATTGATCTTTAAAGGTGGGGAAAAAAACCCCACTACTAACTAATTTATTTACGGCATCTGTGCTAGTACTGAATCACATAAAAAGGCATCTGGTGAGGATGTGTTGTTAAACTACTGGTCAAAAACAAAGGATGAGACATTTCTATCTGTGTCTTCTTCTAGCAATACTGTTGGATACTTGACAGTGCAGTCAAGTTCTCCTATTAAAAATAAGGGACACAAATAGGCCTCCAACCCTCTTCTTTCACAGTGCTTCACTTCATTATGCACGTCAAGCTCTCCATCTCCTGTTCAAATTCAACCAAAATATCTAAACTCCTTATGCTGCATGAATAAAACATGTGCCTCCATCAGGCATTTCAAGTTTGAGCTCAGAGATATAAATCAGATGAGAAATCCTCACAGAGGGAACACTGCAAGTCAGGGTGTGTGTGGTGTGTGTAACAAAGAGGATTACAAAAGTGATTGTGTGTGTGTGTGTGTGTGTGTGTGTGTGTGTGTGTGTGAAAGGCTGTGTATTGGCCCCGTGATCTCTTTCGGGCCCGAATCAACTGGGATTGGCCCAAGCATCCCCGCAAC
>JAOUQZ010000044.1:20935478-20950505 GCA_028564935.1 Neosilurus hyrtlii
GTTTTATGTGGTTATCTTGTTATGTTTTATGTGGTTATCTTGTTATGTTTTTTATGTTTTATGTGGTTATCTTGTTACGTTTGTCATGTTTTATGTGGCAATCTTATGTTTGTCATGTTTTATGTGGCAGTCTTAATTGTTTTATGTTTGTTATGTTTTATGTGGCTATCTTGTTTATTTTATTTTTGTTATGTTTTATGTGGCAGTCTTGATTGTTTTATGTTTGTTATGTTTTATGTGGCTATCTTGTTTATTTTATTTTTGTTATGTTTTATGTGGCTGTCTTGTTTGTTTTATGTGGCTATCTTGTTTATTTTATGTTTGTTATGTTTTATGTGGCTGTCTTGTTTGTTATGTATAATAAGGCTATCTTATTTGTTTTGTTTATGGTTTATGTGGCTATCTTATTCGTTGTTATGTTTGTTATGTTTGTGATATGTATTTCTTTCGTACCCCAGAAGGAGTCTCTGTCTCATTAGAGAAATAAAGTCAAACTCAAACTCACCTATAATGAGTTCTATTTTAAAATCAATTTGATCAATCTAAGATGGCAAAATTTCAGTAGTGAATCTAGAATCAGCCCCAGTACCGAGTAAAGGATAAGATGACACCAACACTCTCGTCTCCTTGGAAACCTGTTGTGCTTATGTGGGTTTCTGCTTAAATGCACAAAATACAGCATGCAGTTGTGAAGATGCTAGCAGGTGTGTATGCTTGTATGGGGGAGCTACAGCACGCCTACTTGTGCTTCAATCTCTTTCTCACAAGAGAGCCAGCAGTCACGATTCTCAGCCCACTCAGACAGAAAACTTCCCCTCTCATTTCATATGGAGGCTTTAATGTATTTGCTCTAGCAGTGCTGGTTTCTCTGTAGAGGCAACTGTGTGCAACATTTCACACCTCACCATGAAGACTGGCTGCTTACAAATCTGAAACAATGAATGGTTGACTGACTCATGTTAAATCTGTGGTTACTTTCATCGAACAGATCCGAGTGGGTGATATCTGTTACAACTCTAGACAAATATACAAAGAGACATATTAAATACTACTTGCTAACTTCTGGTTGAGTTTGCACCATCTTGAGTGTTTGGGTTCCAGATTTCAACTCCACCAGGGCTGATGCTCAACTATTTTTAAATTTTTATATAAATATTTATAATTTATACATTTTTATAAAAACTTCCCTGAAACGATCAATTTATTTCTTCTTTCACACAGCCATGAGGGTGACATAGTGGTTGGTCTTGTTTTGAGAGCTATAGAGTACGATAAGATAATAGTTGGCCAGGAAAATAATTTATAAACAAGTTTTATTTACATGGGATCCAAGGCTTTCTTCATTAAAAAAATAATAATCTGCATGACGCCTGCATGTACTGTAAAATATACAATATATCTATTGTGTCTTATGCTAACACTTTAATTGCAGAGGTTTCTGATGACTGTCCTCTGTGTGGTTGGATGAAACAAGCATTCATGTTTTCACAAATGACAAAATTGCAGTGCTTTCTCCAGCACCATTCCTAACAACAAACTGAAACCTCAAACATTTATAGCATTCAGTCGAGCGTGTGTATATAATATATATATGTGGATATACATTTAGATACCTATAAAAAATGCATTTAATACATGTAATAAAAATATTAAATCCATGTAAGTAATCAAGTATAGAAGGATTTGTAATCAAACAAACCATGTACTGTCGGGTCACAAATAAAAACCATATTTCAGCCTAACCCTCTCCCTTTCGCTGAGGAAACCAGCAGAGCAAACGCCTGCCCATAGACTGTTTTCCCGGTGACAGAGCCGTGAGATAATTACTCAGTGAATGAAAGATGCATTTACCCCTTAGGAAATGAGTGTGTTCCCCCAGGTGTGCATAACAACTAACAGCTGTACAAATGTACTTAAGGGTCTTATTTTTGGTTACCAACTGTGCACAGCCATATTAGGTCACAGTTTAGAGCTACAATTCATCAACATTTGTGTCACAATTTAATATTTTTCACAATATTTTCATTTAATTTTTTGTTTTATTGAAACATTTTTCACTAAATAACAATAATGCAGTCTGTCTCTTCCGAAAGCTGCATCGTTTATTGAATGGCAAAAATAAGACTGACCAAATTATGGAATTACCAAACCCAAATGATGCCCTGTCAGCTTTTTTACTTGATAGCAAATCAATAAATAACTGTATAATATATAACTGCAGAATAAAAAAACATAATGAAATAATGGAAAGGATTATAAATTTCCTTCAAGAATAACATTCAAAACAGTGTGGAAAAAGATGGTTCTTTACGGAAAACTTCAATCGGTCCCAGGCAGTTATCCTCACCATCCTCAAGTGGATGTGCCGGTGCCAAAACACTGCCAGAACCCTTAATGAATCCATCCTGTTGCACTCAACACATCATTGCCAACTGCTTTGAGAAACTAGTTCTTTCACACTTCAAACCTTCCCTCCTGCCTGCCACATTGGACTAACATCAGTTTACCTACTGCAACAACAGATAAATAGAGGATTCCATCCCCCCAGCACGCTGCTCTGCTCTGGAATGTCACAGCTAAATGCCAGAATGTTGTTCATTGATTTGAGTGCAGCATTTAACAGGTTATTCCCTACCTAGGGTTAGGTAGTTTGGCATAAGTACATCCCTTTGTAACTGGACTCTGGACTTTTTGACTAACAGAACTCGGTCTGGTAAGTTAGACAATACCCCACCACCATTACAATCAAGTCTCCATTATTATAATTATTCTAACTACAATTAACGCCTTCATTCCTTGTTCACCAATAACTCCAAAGCTGCAAAATCATTCACAAATTCACAGATAACACCATGGTGATTGATTTGAACAGGAGTGATGATGACAGCCTACAGGGATGAGGTCTAGCACCTAGCCGTATGGTGTGCAAATAACAACCTTGTGCTCAACACCCAGAAGATCAAGGGGATCAACCTGGACTTCAAGCACAAACAGTGTCTTTACTTAATATGGAGTCTTCAGAAAGCTCACCTCAGTCCAGAGATACTGATGGACTCTTACAGTAGCACTAATAACAGCATAATAATAATGCATCTCATTACAGAATAGTGTTAAAGTGAAATGAAAGGTAAGCCTTCTTAACTTTACTGTTACACATAAACATATATTTTTTATCATCAAATAGACTTTAACGTGCATTTTCGAAGTTGCAATAAGCTACTATGTGCAAACTTTCATTAAGTTCATCTTTAACTTTCCTTTAAAGCTTGAAATGCACATCAGCTCAGTGACATGGCAAGCAAACAGTCCAGACTCAATCCAAATAGTTTATGGTGAAAACACATTGGTCTATGACAATGTGCCATCCTGCAAACCTCTGTCAACCACTATTTAAAAACTTGGGGACCAGCTTGACTGAGGATTTATTGTATTATTATTATTATTATTATTAATATTATTATTATTTTAATTATTATTATTCGTTCATTCATTTTCTGAACCGCTGAATCCTAATTAGGGTCACGGGTAGGCTGGCGCCCACCTTAGCCAACTCTGGGTGAGGGCAGAGTACACAATGGACAGCTCTCCAGGCCATCACAGGGCAGACACAGGAGCCTCCAAGAACTTAAGAGGGCACAGCAAAGTACTAATTGTGGAAAGAAAAAGGCCATTGGAAAAACATAGGCCACTCTTTTTGCAGTTGCTGTTTATAATGCTCCCTCTCTACTAGACCAATTTCAAAAGATTTTGCTCCTAGTGAAAAAAACTGGAACAAAACATATGGGAAAATAGAACCCAGGTTTAAAATACTGGAGTATATCTTTATCATGTTGTGAATAATCAGTTATAAATTTCATGGAAAAAAGCACCATTTTCAAGCTGAATGTGCTGCCTGTGCTCACATGCTGTGCTGTCATGGTAACATTGACAATAACACACATAGTAGATGTGTGCATCTTTGTTCATGTGGTACACTATTTCGCCAATCGTTCCAGCACAACACAATTCCTTTTAGCGATTCAGTACAAGCTCAATATCATTTATCTACTGCTCACATCTTCACTACTTATTTGCCAAATTAATGTGCCACCTTCAAAGAGGTACAGTTTATATGTGGGGAAAGAGGTCTAATCTAAGGTGCTTACATTAAAAAATATATTTATATTTTTATTTTCCTAGTAATTATTATTAATAATTATCAGTTGAGTGAAATGTGATTAATTTAATGTGATACATTTTCCAGCTCTAGCTTAAACCATCTCCAGAATCCAGAAAAATTTTCAAAAAATATTCATTCATCATTTATTTACCAAACCACTTAATCCTTTTAGGGTGGTGGGAAGGCTGAAGACTATCTGAGCTGACTTTGTCACAAAACCGAAGAACACTGTACAAAAACGAAGCTCGGTCTGCGCCATCTTGAGATCATCTTAGGTTCCTTAAGGCGATTGGGGAGGATCTCAATTTTCTGCACGATTTATTCTCTGAACCG
Source organism: Neosilurus hyrtlii (assembly GCA_028564935.1). Lineage (NCBI taxonomy): Eukaryota > Metazoa > Chordata > Actinopteri > Siluriformes > Plotosidae > Neosilurus > Neosilurus hyrtlii. Next base: position 20,939,971 of record JAOUQZ010000044.1, read on the forward strand.
CTTAATCCTAATTAGGATCGAGGGGAGGCTGGTGCCCATCTCAGCCGACTCTCTCTCTCTCTTTCTCTCCCTCTATATGTGTGTGTGTGTATGTGTGTGTGTGTGTGTGTGTGTGTGTGTGTGTGATTAATATTTATGTGACACAACAGGTTTAGACATTTTCGAGCACAGGTTTACACTGTATGTATATATACTATTTGCCAGCACTCGACTTGTAAGGTCCCAAGATGGTGCCTGCCGAGCTTTGCTGAAATTCACTCGTTGCGCGGTCTAAATTGTAAATAGTCCATGGGGCCAACACACACACATACACACACACACACACACACACACACACACACACATAACCACTCACACCTAAGGGAAAAGAGTACACAGAGGAAACCCACACAAGCACCGAGAGAACATGAAAACCCCACACAGAAATGCCCTCGCCAAGCCAGACATTCAAACCCAGGACCTTCTTGCTGTGAGGCGGACATGCTAACCTCTACACATTAACACCACTAAAACTCTGACATGCATCCCTCACTCTGCAGTGCCTGCACCACTGTCTGAATACACCTGACTTCACTTCTCGTGCTAAATAAAAAAGATTCCACTTTTCTCATTAGATTTGAAATACTGGTTACTAAATCAGCTAAGTACCAGTTCTGTTCATCAAACTAGTATTTAGGATTGACAGGTAAAGTATTATGTCCATGCGGTGATATTCACATTATCTTTTTCTTATTATAAGATAAGATACCAGATCTTTGTCAACTGTTGCGTGAGCAATGAAAATCAGTTTAGCCGCTTTCTGTTTAGCATCAATTATTGAAAAGTACACAAAAGACAACTAAGGTAACTGCACGATGCTATATATGTGCATATACCTACATATACATATATACACATACCTATATGTACACATATACATACATATATCCTGTATAAACAAACACATACATCTATCCACATATTCACACATGTACAGATTATACACATAATATTTTATTATTATATTATTTAAAACTGAACTCTTCTGTCTTATTATTCACTTCTACTTTTTCCTCTTTTTCGTATAATTAAAAGCTTTCCTTTTCTGTCTTAATATTTACTTAATTCTCTTCATCTTCTTGTCATCATCATTATTATTATGACTATTATTATTAAATATTCACTCACATGTTGTTATAGTTGCAATTAGTACCATACTTTATATTCATATTTTAAAATGGCATATCAATACCATACAAATGACAAGTACATTTTTCTATGTAACACAAAAATACCACAAAGAGAGCTTGGTGCATTCCACCAGTTGTCTCTCACATAAGTCCATGGCGGTATTTGCATAATGCTCACTGATGCTAAACTTGTGCGTGGTTAAAACCCAGCAGAGATGAAAGCAGGCTGCATTCGACGCTGCATTCACTCATACTCCTAAAAAACCTCAGACAATAACACCCAATACCACGTGATGCACTATCTGACTTAAGACTAGTAGATTTCTGTGCTAATGACAGACAGCACAAAATGACTGTTATCTTGTTTCATGATTAACGATAGCAATCATATCAAAGCACACTGTAAACCCGGCAATAAGAGAAAATCAACAAGTCATACTACAGCATCTTTCTACAGCACACACAGCCTGTAAGAACATCTTAATCCCATTTAAACATTATCATGATAGAGAGTGTGACGGTGGCTGGGCATGCAGAGAAGTATCGGGGAGTGTGGTCGTTAAACATTTCGGATGTGACAGCATTTCACTTCTGCAAGTAGCAAGCACTTCTTTTCCACTCATTTGCCATGGCCTATACTTTGCATGTTAGTCAAGGAGCAATCCGCAACACCCAGAGTTCAACTTTAATGAGAACACTCATTGATGCAGTTCTGCACACTCAGGACAGCCAACCTTACACACTAAGCTTAACCATTTTAAAAATACTGTCTAAAAGAAGCTTTTAACTTTTAACCCCCTTTTTGTTAGCTGGCAATCATTCATTCTCAGTTTACTGACAGAAACTGTACTATGAGACCAAATCAGCTAGCATTCACTAGCTTCCAAACAAATCAGATAACAAACAAATTACTTAAATGTTCATCAAGAGCTATCTAAAAGTACATTTCTTCTATTATGATAATTAGATGCTTTTTTCTTATAACTTTCTTATACATTTTTTTTTCTGATTGGCTGCACTTCCTGCCAATCACAGTGTAGTTGGACTTCTTTCATACTTACAGCTGAGACATGCTAATGTTTTATGTATCTGAGCTGGTACAGGATTCTAATTCCTGACCAATATGGACCAGACACCCCTAAAATAGGTATATCAAATGCCGCTAGGAGTGCTGTGTGCATTCTGGGCCCACATTCCATGGAAAATCTGTGACCTGCCTGGTCTGACTGGGTCGGGACACATCATATTTTTAGTCATTTATAAATCGTATACAAATCACTGGAATTCCCTATCGCATACTCAGATCAACCAATGACCATTACGATCAACTCATTTGGGTCTTCGAACAGCAGAAAAATATGGAGGCTGGCATATATAACTGTATAAAAGTTTGGTTCAGTGGTCAGAGCTTTTACTGGATTAATGAGTCCCAATTGGCACATTTCTCCGAATACATAAAATCTTTGGAATGAATGATCATATCTCCATCATTTGAAGAGATCTGTGATCCCAAATGAAAAGCTATCCAGTGATATTTTTCTCAAATGAAAGTTCCTACTTTTACATTTTTAACTGATGTACCTACCGAAAAGAATATTGAATTACTGTTACTGTAACCCCAGCTCAGCAGTTTAAGAACATTGTATTATACAATATGCTCTAATCTGGCTGAAAATGATTTTAATATCTACTGCACGACCAGCAGCTTTAACCAAATGCCTATCATTCACCATCATAGGTGCAGAGCAATCACCTATAGAGCTACAGGCGTAACCTCTTCCTGTATTTTAATTGTTTCACGTCTATAATATTACTTAAAAAGAAGACCCAATTCCTCATTTGAACACTGAATTTATGAAATATCTTGCGGGGGGAAAGTTTCAGAAACAGAAACACACCAAGTCACTGCTTGCCTTGAGAATGATATTTGATATGGTGTATAGAACAATAGCAGATACACTGAAATGGATTTTTGAGTTTCTTTATGGGTAACTTATTTCACTCCCCAAAATATATCCTTACTTTTACTTAAATATTGCATATTTTACACAACTGGGCCAGAATAAAAGCCACTTAGGACATCTGTCAAATTAAATAATAAAATATTTTTTAAGGTTTCCTCTGGACATTCCGGTTTCCTCCCACAGTCCAAAGACATGCTGGTTAAGATAACTGGCTATTCAAAATTGCCCCTAGGTGTGAATGTAAGTGCAAATAGATGTGTGTCTTAAAGCAGGGGTGCCAAACTCATTTCCACTGAGAGCCACATCACTTCATTTAAAGGTGATCGAGGGCCGAATAATCACTGACCATCTACTCCAAAAGGGCTTAACAGCAACAAGCTAGCATGCAATCTTTCTTGAGTCATAAAGGACTAGCTGTTTATTGAAATAGGCTGGCACCACCTAGTGCAAGTATGATGAATTATGTTTCATGGTATTGTACGATGTAAAGAATGGACGATAATCATATTCTTTGAAAGCCACATAAAATAAGGCAGCAGGCCAGATTTGGCCCACAGGCCTGATTGTGACACCCCTGTCCTAAAGGGGTGAAGTCAGGAATGGACCTACACTGTTGGGGACACCCAGTATATCTGAGGATGTCTACAGGACGAGGCTCAGTAAATAATTTTTTTTTTTTTTTCAGAAAGTGTTGTCAGGCAGCACTGTGGCACAGTGGTTGAGTCCTGGGCTTGGGCATTTCTGTGAGGAGTTCATGTTCTCCCTGTGCTTGTGTGAGTTTCCTCCTTGTACTCTGGTTTTCTCCCAGAGTCCAAAGACATGCACCTTAGGCGAACTTGCTGTTTCAAATCAAATAATCTAGAGGTCAACTGATCCAAGTCTTTTTTTGTCAATTGAAGAAAATCAATATTAAAGTAATTTTAAAATGAATGTTTTAAATTAAAAATGTGACTTCCAAGGAGCACTTTACTTCTAGGCTATTCAATTGCCCTTAGGTGTGAGTGTGAATGGTTGTGTGTGTGTGTGTGTGGGCCCTGCAATGGTCTGATGAACTCTTCAGGGTGTACCACAGCTTTGCTCTGTGTTGGCTGAGATAGGCTCCAGCCTCCCCATGACCCTAACAGGATTAAAGCGGTTCAGTAAATGAGTGAGTGAGTGAGTGAGTAAGTGAGTGAAAGTGTTGTCTTTAGCTGTCATTTGAATACAACCAGAATTTCAGCTGTTCGAACAACTCAGATGCCAGAACAGAGAAAGTCTTGATAGATACTCTCGCCCCTGGTAACCTGAATAACACTTTCTCAAAATAACATTCGTGCGTGCTAGGTTTGTGCTGTAAAAATTTTCCTTTGTGTTATTAAGGTGTTAAAGTAATAAAATGTATTTTTTTGGCATGTGACGTCACTCAGACAACCCCCACCCCCACCCACCATGTCAAAATCTCATCAAAGTGGTCTCAATCGTTTGTGCTGTTATTACCGTTTCATTCCATACACGCGTGACGTCACCCCCCCCCAAAAAGGAAGGCCACTTTAGTGTGATTGGGACATTGGGGGGGGGTCGCTGATGACGTCACATGCGTAAGGAATAAACCGTCAATAACTCTGAAATCATAACAGCACACATTTCTTTCAACAGCACAAACCACTGGGACCACTTTGGTGACCGCACATGGTTCTCTAAAAAAACAACAACAACAACAACCTGACAACATCTGAGAACCAACTCCTTTTAAAATCAGCCGCTGACGCACCACAGGAAGTGACATCACTAATAAATACACAACTCCCCGAGACACGGCTCTCACAATTCTCTCATCAGTACCAGCATCATGAACCTCATCCAGAGTGCAGGGGTGTTAAAGTACAGCCGAGCAGCACCACAGAGAGGAGAGCTGGTTAAATATCCCGGCCACTTCTTTACAAACTAAACCTAACTCCAGTGTGAAAGCGTTTCCCTAAAAAAGAATACAAATAAATAAACAAAACCTTTACCTGTGGCTGAAACGAGCAAAATGGATCATCCTCCGAAAAACAGAACAGTCCCCTTTAACTCGTTTACTTCGTTATCGACAACTTGTTTCGGTTAAGCTTCCTATTACAGATTAGCTAGCTAGCTAACTGACTTGTAATCATTTAAAAACACGAACACTGCTCACAGTACGAGGTTCAACTCAAGCACAGCCTCTCTTTCTCTCGCTCTCTCTCTCTCTCTCTCTTTAAGTACAGATATACATTATAAATATCTGCGTGAACACTGTTAGCTTAGCGAGCTAACCGCCGATGCCAGAGCAACAAGTTGCACCAAACAAGTCATGTTTCCAGTTAGCACGAAGCTAAACCGCTAAAACAAAGTTAGTTTCCTCCTGACGGAGCTCAGAGAGAAATAACTCACCTGTACCAAACCTTCGCGGATGAACAGGACACCTTACAGCCTGCAGATGTTACAGACAGCAGGAAAAGCAGCGGCTTAAAAGACGGATAAAAGGCGAAATTCTGACGAAAAATGCGGTTCCTGTACGCGGCGCTGCGGAATGGCCCAGGAAAGTCTGATGACGTCACTTCACGCGCCATGTACGCCCTCGTGCAGCCTCTGTGAAGGTTTATTTCTCCCCTCGTCACCTTTATATGCGCATTATAACGCAGAAAAGTGCCACTGTTCAAGATACGGGAGTTCATTCACTGAGCTGCACGTTGCAGTACTGTAAGTTTAGGTCGAACTATGTTCCTGTGAAGCTCGACTTCACCTTTATATCATTAAAGATAAAAAAAAAAGTGGTTCATGTTCAGGTGTCTGAAAAGGGCAGAGACTGGGAATATCTCCCACATTACTTAAAAAACTCATGTTTACCTTCAATACAGAGCAGAGGGGGGAAAAACCCTCATTTTAATCACAAACTAAGAAAATATAAAATACCACAGATGATTAAAGTCAGGATGTTATTATGTAAAATAGACAATATGATTATCTGTTGTGTATATGGGTCTTAATGGCCTGGGTGAATTGTATGAATAATAAATAAGGAACTCTTTTTTTCGTTATTTTTTAATTATTTTTAATAATATAGTTATTATGCTTACCTTATGACACTAATGCAGTCAGTTTCTGACTTGATAGATAGATACCAGTAGATTCCATCCATTCACTCTGTGTCTATCACTGATCTATCAGGGTCATGGAGGAGGCTGGAGCCAGTCCCACCGGTCTTTGGGTGAGAGGTAGTGTCCACCCTGAGCCGGTCACCAGTCTATGATAAACTGGTTGATTGACTGATTTTTGCATTTCATCTTCCAGTCATGTTCTTCTGTTGACACTTTACACTTTACACAACAGTATTACTTGTAAAATCGCCACTGCATTTATATTTCATTATATTGCATTTATATTGCATTTTATATACATTTTAATATTTATATTGACCTTTAACTATAAAGTCCTTTAAATAGTTATGTAAGGTAAGTCTGTTGGGCTTTTACACCCGAGCCTAGTGGCTCATATCCCCAGTTTCTGTAGCGTGAAGTGACTAGGAGTTTGACTCCTCCTGGATGGGATGCTAGTGCATCGCAGGTTGCCTTCCCAGTATTTATTCTGGTACCCATTTATACTGCTGGGTGGACAGAGGTACACTTGTAGTTAAGACCTTGCCCAGGGGTCTTAGCAGGGATTCGAACCCATGATCTCTCGATTGTGAGCCCGGCTCCCTAACCACTAGGCCCCAGCCCCACATTAAATAGTTATAGTTATAGTTATTGTACTAAGCATTTCATTATGTATTGTACTGTGTATGATATTGTATGTGACAAATACATTTTAATTTGAATTTGTGATGTGCGAGTAGTTCTTCTTGCAGTAGTCTTGTTGAATGTAACCCACTCCTCGATTCTGACTGGTATGACATGGACAGGGCTGGAGATGAGTCATGATGACCATCAATATGGTTGCCATACAACTGTATTCTTCCCACAATTTCTAAGAAATCTGCATTTTGACATAAAACTCACATTCATGCCACAGTTTGTTATGCTGTTCTGTTCATTCATTCATTCATTTTAGTAACATGGCCAAGTCTGTGTCCTGATCTGGGGTACAGTTACTGTTACATTGAAAGTTTATGGTGAACTCATGATCTTACTGCCATCTATTGGTGTATTAGATATTCAAGTTTTATTGTCATATACATCAACCAATGGAACATCATTCCCGGCAATGAAATTCTTGGACTCAGAGCCCCCTCAATATTAGTAAAAGTAAAAAATGAAAACTATATAAATAAATAAAAATTTAAATTTAAGGTAAAAGAAATTGAAACTATATATACAGTAGGATAAATACGAAATACTAAAAAGAAATACTGAAGTGGCTGTAGTGCGGAGGTAGTGGTGTGTGCATATACAGTGTGTACAGTGAGTGTGCAAAATGTTGTGTGCAAATAGTCTGGTCAGATTATATCATCAATAGCCTTTCAGTAGCATGATGGCTTGTGGGTAGGCTGGGATCAGCGAGGATCCGCTGGGCCTTCCTCCTACAGCACTTTTTGTAGAGGTCTAGGAGGGTGCTGGCAGTTCAGACCTGGTGATGCTTATTTTTGTGATAGCACATTTACATTTATGGCCTATGCCTTTATTTAGAGCAACTAACATTTATGATTCTTATACAACTGTGCAATTCAAGGTTAAGGCCAGGATGGTGGTACTGGGGCTTGAGCCCCTGACCTTCTGATCACAAAGCCAGAGCCTTAACCACTGAGCTACCACTGCCCATAGCATTTACAGGAAACTCATAGCAGTTCCATCAATCAATGTTATCTACACTGCTTATCCATCAGGGTCACGGGGGAAGCTGGAGCCAACCCCAACTGACTTGAAGTACATTGCAGGGTACCACATAGAAATAGGCAGTTGACCTAATGCATGTCTTAGGACTGTTGGAGGAAATCAGAGCACCCAGAGTGAAAGGGAAAAAATATATTTTTGTTGTTGAAGGGAAATATTTAATTAATTATGTTTATTGTTTGTATATTTCTCGTTATTGTCTACCTCACCCAAAGGATAACTCCTTTTTGATCCTGTTACACACACACACACACACACACACACACACACACACACACACACACACACACACACATTCTTTGTTGTGGACAAGCACAACCCCCTAGACTCCTTTAAATACAGAAGTTGTTTGAGTGTTTTCTGAGACTGTCTTGAAAATAAACTGTCATACAGTACTCCTGTTTTGACAGTTTGTTCAAAGCTGCTCCCGGATCCGGAGATCGAAGGTGTCGTGGAGAAAAAGGCAGAGAGGGAGATACAGAGGAAAGAGGGATTTTCCCAACATAGAATAAGCCTTACACAGAGGAAACCTACACAAGCATGGGGAGGACATACAAATTTCACACGGAATGGTCCCAGCTCAAACCCAGAACCTTCTTTAATAGTAAATGTATTAGTCTGCAATGTAAAAATCTCTTTTTAATTGACAGCAAACCTCTAAAATGGTGACATATACTTACCTGTATGTGGGGATGGTGGACACCTTTAGGTAGACACCTTCACATGGGTGCAAAAATAAATTCAAAGAAATTCATCACATCCTTTACTCTGGCATAATTCCATGTTGTAAACCTGATGTGTATCTATATATGATGCTGTCGCTCTGAACAGGAGGCTGTAAAATTTACTGTGTCAGTTTTAATGCAGCAGAGCGAGAAGAGCTTTAGCCCTGAGAAGATGGAGGTTCCCTTTATGAAGGCACAATTCTCTTCACTCTTCTAAAGTGGTGTAATGATGTAACACATTTTAACATACACTAAGTATTAACACCTCTTGTTTCTTAGTGACCATCTTTTAGGCAGATGGGTTACTAACATTGGCCTGAAACTGTGTGCTCTTCATTAGGCGTTTTCTGTAAGTAAAACCTTGGCTTATCCATGACATTGTGGAGGTAGGTTACACTTTGTTTTACACTATATTGTGTGCTGAACTTTCTCTGTTGTGGGAATTGAGCACCTGCCAGCTTCTAACCACCAGGTGGATTCAGAATAAGGACTGACAGTTTCATTTTTGTCCAAAATCCTGTCAGTTTTATTGGTTAAAAATGCAATAGTGTTGGTTCATGTTAAATGACTGCAGTGTAAATACAGTACTGATTGGAGATAACTAGCATTAAGAGCTCATTTATTGCTTAATAATAATTTTAGCCTGCTTAGAATGAAGGACATTTGTAGGACAAGATGGCCCTGACATATATAGTACTTGGAAATTTGTCCCATGTAGTACATCATTTATGTATTTTAATTGGAGTATTGGACATGCTTAGGCTTACATGCTGCTTATTGTTAAAATGAGTATGAGTATGAGCACCATGGCAAGTGAGTCACAGAGATTTTAATTGTTTCTTTTTTGTTTTGATAGGATGTTGTTGGTGTGCATCTGGTCTACGAGTCTCTGATTCAATTCCCGAGAAGGGGTTCGAATCAGCACTCTGGGTACCCTAGGGCTCAGGTCAGCTTGTAAAGTGTCTTTGTAAAATGACAACTGAGTTCTCCATTTGTAGTTGATCATGGAATTTTTCTGAAATGTCACTGTTGGATTCGAGTTGATGTGAATACGTTCTGGTACGATTTGGTGCGCTTCTATGCGGTGTGGTCACGATTGGTCAATTTCAGGTGACACGATCTGGTCTCCCATTCAGATACAATCAGATACGTTCCGATAGGATTGTCCCTATTAATCGCGTTGATCGTATATCATTTTTGAACTATCCAAAACTTCTACAATCAACACAGTTTCCACGACTGACCTCAAGATCTAATAAGATCTGACAGGATCACTACGATTACTCCACAATTAAGACCATGATTTTAATCGTAGAACGAATCATGATAGTGGAAACGTAGCATAAAAGATTTTGGTTGCATAGAAAACATGACTTCAATAAAAGAAACTTCTTTTTGTGACATTAATCTCCCGTGTGCAGCTACATTATTACAACTTTCTGGATATTTTATATAGTTTCTGGATGGTTTTGTCTGCTTGCTTCTCTATACAAGCTGCTCATCTTCGGCTTCTTTGAAAACAGCTAAGTTCTTAAAGCAGAAGTTTAACATTTGATAGCATTTTGTTTTCCCATGTTTTTAACCATAACATTGCCACAGTTTAATGGAGGGTTCTTGTAGCACCTGTTTAAAATCATCATGATGTGGGAAGTGGCCATGCGTTAGCCTATGATCCTTTACACTGCATTTTGTAAGTGTCCAGTATCTTCTGGTAATCTTGGCAATGAAACCCAAATCTGCGGCATTGTTTTTTTAACTCATTGTCTCTACATCACATTTGTGTGTGTGTGTGTGTGTGTGTGTGTGTGTGTGTGTGTGTGTGTGTGTGTGTGTGTGTGTGTGTGTGTG
>JAOUQZ010000044.1:21029013-21036513 GCA_028564935.1 Neosilurus hyrtlii
ATATATATATATATATATATATATATATATATATATATATATATATATATATATATATATATGGTATGTGGGAAAAATAAAAGGACTACAGTTTTATCACGTTTTATATATTTTATATATTTTATACAGTTTTATATATTTTCCACGAAACAGGCTTGTCAGGATAAAACTGTAGTCCTTTTATTTTTCCCACATACCATATATATATATATATATATATGGAACTATTTGGAACACTTAGACATTGTCACATTACACATTTTATACAAATCTTGCTGCCACTGTCAGAAAATTTAAACTGGGTTGTCAGTCGATATCTAATTTTTCCCACATACCATATATTTATTCGATGTATTGAGCACTCTTCTGCGGAAAATTGACTTAGGATTTTTATATATATATATATATATATATATATATATATATATCCTCACAATGGAGGTTTTTTGTTTGTGCTCTGTATTTTACTTTAACGTGTTCATGGGTAACTAAGAAAGTTTGGCTTCTGTTTCATGTCATGTTTGTTCCCCATTTTAAATTGCATTATTCGTTCAAGTGTATATAAGTATATATATTGTGATACTGAATACAGAAACACACATCAACTCCAATATTACAGAGCATTTACAGGAGAATGCAAAACTCCTGCATAAGTTGAAATTTCTGCTTCTTCTGTGAACGTTTTCTAATTTAGTTTAATCAGGTAAATTATAAAGGTTTCTGGTGAAACAGCAAACACCACAAAAGAGAGGAAGGGAGTAAAGGAGAAAACTAACTCAGACTTTGACAGCTGCAGAATGGGAGACATTGCAGAGGTCATTTCCATGAACACTCCTGGACCCACGCCCAGATGTTAGGGCACGGATAACATTCAGGCTATGGCTTTTTTTTAGCTGACTCATCATGGCCTCCCATCTGTACAGTACACAATAGAAACGTGCTAAAACTGAAGAGGTTACAAATATAGGGACTGCATATTCCAGTGAGTTTCAAAGTCTTGTGAAGAGTGTGTGTGTGTGTGTGTGTGTGTGTGTGTGAGAGAGAGAGAGAGAGAGAGAGAGAGAGAGAGAGAGGTTTGTCTTTTACTTTGACCTGTGCCAGATGTTGCTTGGTGAAGCATTGAGAAGGGATACTCATTTCTTCCGCAGGGTACATCTCAATTAACAAGCTGGTGCAGTGTCCATGAATAGATGAAAGAAAACTTCTGCACTATCACCCTATTGATCTGTCAGAGTGATCAATCTTGAAGAAATGAAAAAGATAACTATATGCTATTCTGCATTATTAGAGTGCTGTGTCATTTATCCTAAAAGTCATTTCTACTTTGCTCGCTTTCAGAAGTGAAGCAGAAAAAATAAGGGAATGAAAAGAAAAGACTTTTTGATCATTTTCAACAGCATTTTCAACATTACTCTTATATCACTGTCAACCAGGATACCAATCAGCTCATGAACATTAAAAATCCTTTAAGGAAATTTTCAATTTGGAAAACTTGGTCCGAAAATCACTGCAGTGAAGGACTTCATTATGGGCTCACTGTTATAGTCTGCTTTTATTCTCATATGTTGATCCTCTGTATCATATTTCTGGCCATAAATATATTACAGAATATCCCTCCTAATAATAATGCAGATGAATATTGGCCTTTTCTTTCCATTTGATATATTCATTCATTCATTTGCCAAACCAGTTACTCCTACTAGGGTTGTAGGGAGGTTGGTGCCTATCTCAGCCGACTCTGAGCAAAGTCGGGGTACACCCTGAACAGCTTACCAATCTATTTCAGGGTCAACACAACCATTCACACTTACACCTGGGAGCAATTTGGAACAGCCAATTAGCTTAATGTTGATGTCTTTGGACTGTGGGAGAAAACCAGAGTACCTGGAGGTAACCTACCTAAATTTGATACAGACAAGTGATAATTTGCATCATTATAATAGTGCCTAATAGTATAATAACAATAATAATAATAATAATAATAACAACAATAATAATAATAAGAATAATTATTAGTAGTAGTATTATTAGTAGTATTATTAATAATAATAATAATGATAATAATAAAGCATTATTGGGTCATGGGTTGGGCAGTAAAGATCAATAAATCTTTCCATTCATCAATCCATTTCCATTGGCACTCAACCGCTGCTACACTGTACATCTTTTTTTTTTTTATTCCATCTCATCTTTTTCTTTTCAGCATCACTAAGTGTCTTATTCTTGTTTTCTTTTTCTTTTTGTACTTTTTCTTTTACTTTTACTTTTTGTACTGTTTTTGCACTGTATTGACTTTGCAATGTTTGCACCTAGTTGCACACTTTGCACTTTATGTGGCTAGAACAAAAACCTTGGTCCTAGTTCTCCGTTGTCGTTTTTTCCCGAATTTGATTCTTATGTGGTATGTTTATGTAGTACCTGGTCCTGGAAAAACGTTGTTTTATTTCATTATGTACTGTGTCGGCTATATGTGGTTAAAATGACAATAAAGTTTCTTGAACTTGAACTAAATGCTGTCAGTATCACATTCTGTAAAAGTATACACATTATTTTGCTTTTAGTTTAAAGTCTGTATGTTTTTTATACATTTATTTGCTAATTTATTGCAAGATGTGAATCAGATATATCTTTATCTATCTTCACACATTCATTTTTCAGATTGTATACAAATAAATCTTTTTAGAGTATAGAGATCTCAATTACTCCATTTAATTCCTTATGTTTGTGCTGTCATTCTCATTGCTATCAAAGGCTTCAGCTTAATTATTTAATCAATAGTTTCGATTCCGATTTTTTAAAAAACATTTTTCAGGCACATGTTTGACCTTGGGTCATGAACTTTAATCTATTAGACAGGTCAGTCAGTCCCTTTTCAAATGATGATGAGATATGATAAAAAGGAGTACTTTAATATTAGCAAAGGCTTCAAATATTTGTCCCAATCAGCTTATTGTGTTTGCCCTGTCTATCTCACTCAGATCTGATGTAAAACACATTCGCAGTTCAGGTAACAGACCTCAGCAAGGATGAAAAAATTCAATGAATAAATTTATGCACATTAGATTAGTAGGAAATAGTTTTACACATAATATTGCCAAAACCGCTTTCATCTGCTCTCAGCCACTGATTTATTACAGTAAAAACAACAACAAATGGTTAAAAATTCTGTTCACTCCTCCATGTGAACACAAGGTCAACAAGGTCTATAGGTCTAAAGCTCCTATTGGTCCTTTCCATACTTGTGTACAGGTGTCCTCGAACAGACTACATGGGTCACACATGTTCAAAGGCAACAGAAGTCAGGTTCATGTTAGACAATAACCTGACAGCTCACCTATGGCTTCATGCTGAGAAACACGGTCAAATTCAGCAGGTTTGCACTTTGTCAGCCCTCACCAGGCAACTGAAGCCCTCTTGGAGGGAACAGATGGAGAGGCTTCTTATGTTGACAACCACATGCTCTTCCAATAGTTACTAGGTCAGTTTGCCAGCAAGCCCCCATGTGGGTAGATAGCATACACATCAGTCATGCTTACCTGCAGGGAAGCAGATCAGCTGACCTCAGATCTGACTCTGACCATGAGCATAGTATACCTGTGATCATAAAATTACCTGAGGCAAAGCAATCTAGGACTCAACCAGAGAACATTTTATGTGTATTTGTATATAGAAATGTTCAAATGAAAGCTGTATTTAATTGTACATTGTCCACACTATGTGCATTAACATTACTTCTGCAGGTTCTATGTCGCTATTTGTGTTTTTACTGAAATAATAGGAGTTGTTTGTTGTACATATGCAGCAGATAGACAGCAGGTGAGATGTCCGCTTCATGTCCTTCTTCATATGCTTTCCACCCCTGGATTTATGAGTTTGTCATGAGCAGATGAAGCATGCTGGCCTGGGTAAAGGTCCAGACAAAGCTGAGAGAGATAGGTTGACCACCCACTGAGCAGAACAGATGCACCAAAGGACACTGAATCTGAAAACTTCCACAATGGATGAAGAGGAAACGTATTCCTGAGACAAGGTTCAAGTGTTAAATTACAGTAAAGAATTCATCTATCACATTATTTAGTGTTACATCATGAAACTCAAAAGGTTTCTATATGGGATTTGGTATTTAATAACTTAACTGGAACTGGTAAGCCTATTTAATAAATCTACACAAAATAGTCCATACTGTTGGAATCTGTATGAATAAATTTTAAAATATATCAAATTTACCTAACCAGGTGTGGCGGCAGGGGCATGGTCAAGTGTCATCTGCAGGTAGAGAGGAGGCAGGTTCAACCACCAAGTGGCATGTGAGGAGTCCCACCTGTGTTGGCTTACCTGGAATTTGCTTTTCAACCTCTCATTTGTTCCATAAACCAACCATCAGGAACAGTAGGCATGAGGTGCAGACTACCATAGCATAGCACAATTCATACACACTCATTCAAACAAAAGAGTAGTTTATGGTAGCCTATTGGCATAGTTTGGAGAAGTCTCGGTTTGAACGGAGAATGTTGGACCTGTGAGGTAGCAACGCTACCTATTGTGATCCCATGTCACCCAGTTCAAATTACAGAAATGTACCGAAGTTTACTGAAGCTTCTGTGCTGTGGAATAAAGTGAACTTCCAACTACATTTTCCACATGCAGATATTTATCACTGTGTCGACAATCACATTGCTGGAAGCCATTTTAAATTAAGGTAATCAAAGTGGTTGTTTTGCCCTGTGCGTTCTAATGGTACTTGTAAGTCGTTGTATTTGATATGGGCCAGTGTGTGAACAGAATTGCAGGCAAAAACACATTTGTTATATTTTCATTTACAGAATAAGTTAGATTAAACCCCTCCTTGAATGACCACCTTATCGTGGTGGAGAGGTTTGCATGTTCTTGGAGCCTGGTCTGGGGGAGGTGCTCAAAAGTGAGCACCTGGTAGTCAGGATTCTGCCCATGGAGCCTGGTCGGGCCCAGCCCAAAAAGGAGACATGGGTCCGCCCTCCCAAGGGCCCACCACCTGTGGGAGGGGCTATAGGGGTCGGGTGCAGTGTGAGCCGGATGGCAGCCAAAGGCATGGGTTCTGCCAGACCGATCCTCTGCTACTGACTCCGGCTTTTGGGACATGGAATGTCACCTCTCTGGCAGGGAAGGAGACTGAGCTGGTGCGCGAGGTTGAGAGATACCGACTAGATATAGTCTTGTTCACCTCGACACATAGCTTTGCCTCAGGAAACACCCATCTCAAGAGGGGCTGGACCTTGTTTCATTCTGCCGGTGTGGGAGTCCTTGTTGCCCCCTGTCTCGGTGCCCACATGGAGTTCTCCCCGGTTGATGAAAGGTAGCCTCCCGGTGGGGGGACGGGTCGTGGCTGTTGTTTGTGCTTATGCACCAAATGACAGTTCAGAGTACCCACACTTTTTGGAGTCCCTAGGGCAACTCCCTCCTTGTCCTGGGAGACTTCAAAGCCCATGTTGGCAATGTCAGTGTGACCTGGAAGGGTGTGATTGGTAGATACTGCCATTCCAATCTGAACATGAATGGTGTTTCATTGTTGGACTTCTGTGCTCATCATGGTTTGTCGATCACAAACACCATGTTCGAACATATGGGTGTTCATAAGTGCACTTGGCACCAGGACACCCTAGGCCACAGTTCGAAGATCAACTTTGTAGTCGTGTCATCAAACTTGCGGCTGCATGTTCTGGACAATCAGGTGAAAAGAGGAGCAGAGCTGTCAACCAATCACCACCAGGTGGTGAGCTGGCTGCGATGGCAGGGTAGGCCAGACCTGGGAGATCCAAGCATGTAGTCAGGGAAGGAAGGAATACTTCAAAGACCTCCTCAGTCCCACCAACACACAGATCTGCCCATCACTGAGGTGGAGGTTGCCAAGGTAGTTAAAAGCTCCTTTGTTGCCAGGCTCCGGGGGTGGACAAGATCTGCCCTGAATACCTCAGGAAGCCTTGGTTGACACATGTTGCAGAGACGTGTGTTGATTGACACGTCTCTGCAACATTGTGTGCCCATCAGGGGCGTACCTCTGGAATGACAAAAAGGAGGTGGTGGTTCCCCTTTTTTAAAAAGGAGACCGGACAGTGTGTTCGAATCATGGACTCCTCAGCCTACATGGGAAAGTCTATTCAGGAGTACTTGAGAGGAGGATCCGGTCAATGGTTGAACCTCGGATTCAGGAGGAACAATGTGGTTTTGCGTCCTGGCCACAGCACTTTTGACCTGCTCTACACACTCTACAGGATGTTGAGAGTTTGCCCAATCTGTCCACATGTGCTTTGTGGACTTGGAGAAGGCTTTCAACTGTGTCCCTTGGGCTATCTTGTGGGATGTGCTACGGAAATATGGTATACCAGACCCATTGCTACTAAAATCATTAGTTTTAAAGTCAAGCCTTTATTTCAAGTGGGCTTCATTTGTACACTGCACCAATGATTATGAATTATGAAATATGAATTATTTTTACAAGCTTTTGGACAAGAACATGACTGAAACATATACAAGCTCAAATCCCTATAAGTCAAGGGCAAGTCAATCCAGAAAATGTCCTGAGACCTGTAAAAAATTTAAAATAACATCAGAAAACAAAAAAGATATATTAAAAAAAAAAATTCTTTATCTCTATCTTTAAGGTTAAGAAAAGCACATAGTTTTAACTTATCTTCCAAAGAGTGGCTCCTTCTGTTCAGTATGTATGAGGTAATTACAACATTAATCCATGCTCATTTGCAAAAAGTAACATACAAAGTGACATACAAATCAAAAATAATGCATAGGTTCCTTCAGACATGGGGTTGAATAATCAGTATGGGAATCCCAGCCAACTGACACTCATACACAAGGCAGAGCACTTCAGAGAGGAACCTCTCCTGAAACAATTGGGACTGGTATGTGCATCTATATTTGTGTGTGTGTGTGTGTGTGTGTGTGTGTGTGTGTGTGTGTGTGTGTGTCTTTAAACAGAGAGACAGAATTTGGCTTGCTTGCTGGGAAACGGCACATCAAACCCACAGCTGCGAGCGTGAGGGGACTCCAGCTCTATGACAAAAAGTTCAGTAGTGAAGAGCTGGCAGGCGAGATATGCTTTCACTCAAGGATCACAAGCTGAGAGAGGATGTATTCAAAACTGTCGAACACTCTTTCTCTCTCTCTCTCTCTCTCTCTCTCTCTCTCTCTCTCTCACACACACACACACACACACACACAGACACACACACACATACAGAAACATACAGACACTCTCTCTTTCTCTGGGAATAAACTTGAATAAACAACCGTTTGCTTTGTGCAGAGCTTCCCCTCTGAAACAGTTCTCTGAATGAAATGCCATCTACAGGCATTTTTTTCCCACAATGGTTACTGAGAATTCAAGCCATGCCGAGCACTTAGGGATGGGTGCAATAATAGATCAACTGCATCTTCTTTTGTACCTTCAGTTATGTGCATTACATCCAGTTTCCTATAGTAAAATAACATTTACAAAAAGCGGTAAGG
>JAOUQZ010000044.1:21039013-21048194 GCA_028564935.1 Neosilurus hyrtlii
TGCCTTTGTTCTTTTTTTCCCTCAAATCCCTTATGCACGTGCCCCAGAATTTTATTTGCATTTGCTCTCATACATATTCATAGCACTGGGGTCAGCTCACATGGAGAGGCATGATTTAATTGGGCTTTGGACATAGAGGCTCCTGAGTGACAGGTGGAGGAGGTGGATCCCCACTGCTCAAGGCACTACTGACCCTGAGTTGCCTTTCCTTTGTTCAAGCCTTTCTGTTCAGAATGAGAAAACCTTTAATCCAAGATAACATGTAAAGTAATTGAATATCAACTGGCAATTTCACAGCATAACTGCATCTTGCTATAAGCCACATAAATTGATTGATGAAAATATATGTAATTCTTTATCACTAAGGCTGTATATAAGATTTTATATTTGCAAATAATTATCTAATTATTATCTTCCTGTAATTATCTAATTAATAGTGTGTGGCATAGGGTATATGATACAAAGTATATATGAAAGAAACAAAGAGTGCTATAGAAGGTAAATGTTCAGATCTACACATGATGCATAGGTGTGCATGATTGGGATTGGAGTCAAAGTCTTCAGGAAGGTAGCTCTCCAGGAAGAGGATTGGATACCCCTGATCTAGACTGTATAATAACAATGTATACATCATTTAATGAACTTAACGTGTAAGGATGATGCATGTACATATCTGGAAAAACTGCAGAATTCAAGGCAGAACAGAAACTGATTGTAAAGGTCTTGTTCAGTACAATGTTATACTGGATTTAAGCATACAGTTCAGCATTGGTCTGTGTGTGATCAGGAGACATAATTACATTGTTCTTGGTGAAGGACAAGGGGCGGGAGAAAAAAAGCACACAAAGTGAGTGCTGTGCATCAGCTTCCAGATTGTTTTGGATGATTGAAATGCATGATGTGAATTTAGCAGTTTCAATAAGGAGACAAGGTTGCAATTTACTATTTCGGCTCCCAGTTCTTGACTACCTGTTTACAAAATTACCAATCATAAATATTTCTGACTATTATAGTCATTATGTGTTTTAATTAGGTGTTTGTGATGAAGGTTCAGATTTTTCTATAGCTTTATAAAAGGAAATAAATTGTCACCTGAAAAAGTAAAAGTAAAAGAAGCATTATTTAAAAAAAAAAATAATGTATGTCTATAATCATTCACTACACTATGAAAAATATTCAAGATAATATTTACAGTCATACTAACATTCTAAATGTAAATGTGTTAATATGTAAATAATTTTTTTTTTTCTGCATATTTTTTTTTTCAAAAATTAAATAAACATTTATTAATTAATAAATAAACATGTTTTTATGTTTTATTCTTCAGGTAGAGAGACTCTGAATAATGTCTACAAGAAAGGAAGACTAGTACCTGATACCCATTATTAATTTTATATATTAGATAGATAACATGCTTTCTTGTCAAATAATCTCAAAGTAATTTCAGGCAGCTTCTGCTATTCCGACTGCCACAATTAGCAGCTGACATTGATGAAAGAAAAATCTATAAGGGCAGGTTATTTCCATGGGATTTTATATTGCCTTTTAAAATCTAATTAACTTCTGAAAGTGTGCAACTTTTTTGACAAATGATGTGCCACAGAAGCATTGTTGAGAAACACTGACTGATGTGATAACTGGCAGATATTCAAAGAGGCTCTGACAGCCACTCACTGTGTCTGCGGAAACAATCAAATGCCCTAATCACACAGAAACTTGAGGGGGCAATTCAGCTTTTTCTTTATGTCTTGAGATCTTTAAAAAAAGAAAGAATAAAAGAAAGAAAGAAAGAAAGAAAGAAAGAAAAGCTTCATATTATCTGAGAAGTAAATTAAATGCTCTCTTGGTGTGCATGGGATTATTCAAATTTGGACATGTCTTGTATGAAATCAGCCCTTGAACTGCTAGTACTTTTTCCTGTGCAATGTTTCAAAGTACCTAGAGCTGCTACGGTATGGAAACGATACAGACAGATGTGTGAGGGATGTCATTTTATGTCAAGGCAGAATTCAGATAATTAATACTTATAATGCATTTAAAATCCTGATATATATATAATAATGATATAAACTATGCATAAAATCTGCATTCAAGTACAGTGATATAACATACAAGACAATGCAGGTATTTGACTTAAAAGCTGGTCTGCAAATACAAGACTTTCACTTGTCATTGCTGTTGATATAACATTAGTAAGAGGTTACATTAATGACAGGTTGTGGTTTTATATAAAAGTTTTGTACGTTAAGTATTAGAATTAAGTGATTAGGATTATGAAGCACTGATCATTTTTTATTACCTCTAAGGTGTGTCTTCCAAAAACCCTCCTCCTGGTCTGAATCTTCACCAGTTCATAAATCAACATGCTGCTAGACAGGCGACATAAATGATCTATAACATTTGAAAATGCATTATTTTGCAAACCGTCATTCAGTGATTTTAATAACACCAGTGCTGTGTATATGGTTTTTTTTTGGTTTATGGTTGCAATGGACTAGTGTCCCATCCAGGAGGTGATGAACTCTTAGTCGCTCCATGCTACAGAAACCAGGATAAGCTCCAGTTGTGATGAGCCACTAGGCTTGGGTGTAAAAAAGCCAGACTTATTCAAGTTTCATTAAAATCATGCTGTATGAAACTACAATGTCTTCAATACCTGATTCAAAAGGTATATATGATCTGAGCTGAAGGCTGCATTGCCAGCATTAGGTTCATACACAGAGCATTAAACACATGAATCAATACACAATAATGCAAAGAAGACTGATGTGTGAAGGATGGGATTTGGGAAAATTGTGCAGTTGAAAGGTACCATTATTTTTGGTTCCTGATAATAAACACTGTTGGCATTTTGTCAGATCTAATAATCAGCTGACTGAGAGTTTATCCAATAATGTTGGTGGAAAAATAGAAACTAAAGGTATAGTGACCTTGAAAGTTGGTTTGTAGTGAATTTTAGATAAGATAAATAACTGAATTTTAGATGGCCTGCGGGGTGGTGTAGCAAGAGTTGTGTTGCTGTCTCTCATAGTCTGTGACTTTAATCCTGAGCTCAGGTAACTGTATGCATATATTTCCCCCAGGTCCTTGTTGGTTTTCTCTGGATTCTCCAATTTCCTCACATCTCAAATCATAGTAGTAGGTAGATTCATTCATTCACTCATTCATCTTCCGAACCATTTAATCCTGCTAGGGTCACATGGATCTTAGCCAACTCTGGGCATTGGCTGGGTACACCCTGAACAGCTCGCCAGTCCATCACACGGTCAGCACACAACCATTCACTCTGGCACCTAGGGGCAATTTAGAGTACATGTTTCTGGACAGTGGGAGGAGACCAGAGTACCTGGAGGAAACCCATGCAAGCAAAACATGTGAGAATATGAAACCCAGGACCTTCCTACTGTGAGGCAGATATGCTAACCACTATGCCAACATGCCACCCAGTAAGTAAATTTAATATTCTAAATTAGACCTAGTTATGTATGAGTGTGCATACCCAGATAACAATTAATATTTTTTGAGAATGTTGCTACAAGGTTGCACAAAAGTTGCAATAAGGTTATTGTTTGTACACTCCCAAAACATTGTTAAATCAATAAAAGTCAATAAAAGTCTCGAAAATGTCATCAGAAGATGTTACAGTAGCATTAATTTCAAGGACTGCGCACATGTATACTCTGGTTTCATTTTCAGTACCTGCGGGATTTACTGAAAAGGAAACCCCAGTGCCCAGTTCTTGTCCTATGCAAGATAGCAATATAGTGGGAGCCTGGATGAGTGCAACATTTTGGCAACATCAGTGCAATGTTGTTCATAAAAGTCATATACATGTTCTCAATAAACATCATGGTTAACATTGTGACAGTGCTCAGATGACATGTGCAACTAACTAATTCATGACATTTATGTAAAGTTGCAATAATGTTGCAAATTGGGTATGTATGTGCATGGTGCCCTGAGACTGGCATCCCATCCAAGGTGTTTTCCTCCCTCACAGGAATAATTAACATCAAGTCTCTGGACAAAATAGGCTCTGGATATCTTACTGTAGATGAATGAATTAATGCAGCTTTGACATGAACACTATAAGATGTGTTGTTATATATACACATGTGTGTGTGTGTGTGTGTGTGTGTATGTGTGTGTGTGTGTGTGTTTAGTGAATTGTCATAATAACACCGAAATACCTATATCTTGTTTTTCTATTTTATTTTCAAGTTATTTTCTAAAATGCAAATGCTTGCTTTTTTGGCACACAACCGCAACAAAAATGGGATCAGAGCACCAGAGTCCCAGGTCTTGTTTCTAATGGGAGGGAAAGAGCCGGGAGCATGAGGAACACGAGCGGAAATAACAGCGTGCCCAGGACTGCATTAGCATACTCCCAGTCAGCCTGTTAGCTGAAGAGGGTTTTAATTAGCTATTTTCCCGCTAGCAAATGAGGAAATTATCGGCTGAGCGAAACAAGCCAGAGACAACTGGGCCTGCCACCAACAAACACATGTCCGTGTTACCACACACACATACACACTCACGGCATGAGCGCTCACCAGAATGGTATTATCATAATGAATGGTTCAGGAAATGAGTGTAAAAAAAACATTGAAAAAATGCCTTTTTGCCATAACAAAATTGGAAATGAATATACAACATCAGTGTTACAGCAGCATTGATAATTAGATTTTTTAAATATTTTTTTAAGTGCATAATCACCACTTTTACTATCTTTTATCACACAGGCACCTCTACCATCACAAAATGTTTACTTACTAACACATGCTCTTTTTGGAGCAGGACTTTAAAAGGACGACTTTAAAAGAACAACTTGACTTTAATTATTCCCTTGTTCAAGCCTCAGTGGTGCCAATGATATATAAATGGAAGTCCATTCTCAAGTCATGTGATCACATGTGTGTCCCTCACTTGTGCATCATTTCAGCTGAATCTCTGCTGTGTTTAAGGGCTAATAAGAGTAACACATGACTCCCAGTGAACACAATATGTTTTCTTTAACTGCAGTACCAAAGAATTTTCCAGTAGTATAACCAGAATATTGATACTTGTACTGGATTGAATAATCACAGATTCACATTTTCTTAAATTAAATTGTTAAGTTAAATACAAGAAGTAATTTTTCCAACCAAAAATTAAACTGTGAAATGCAAAAAAGTATACCGTAAATAAGAGTTAAAATAATGTTAAGACAAGGAGTGGTA
Organism: Neosilurus hyrtlii; assembly: GCA_028564935.1. Lineage (NCBI taxonomy): Eukaryota > Metazoa > Chordata > Actinopteri > Siluriformes > Plotosidae > Neosilurus > Neosilurus hyrtlii. The sequence continues at coordinate 21,044,233 of JAOUQZ010000044.1, forward strand.
AAAGAGAGAATACAGAGAATATGACACAGAGGAAGAGCAATCATTTTTGTTGTTGTCCACAATAAATATAGCAACATTCAAACACATATGTGTGCATTGGCAGCTTTATATATGCACATGTATCTTATGCATCTTTTTTAGGCATTATAATCTTTATAATATTTTTTTTTTCTTTACACAGAGATTTTAAATTCTACACTGTATATTTTGATGCCATCACAGCATGATGCATGTATTATATTGTATATAATGGTACTGTATATACCCTGGGATGTATTTGGAAAACTCGCCCATTGTCTTCAGCTCTGCATTACTTTAAATGCAAATTTGTTGATGCACTAAAGCATCTTCTTCTTCCCAAATCGTATGCTCTTCAGATTAGTCAAAAGCTCCTGCGACAGATTCCTCATGCATACTTCAGGCCTCTCAGCAATGTGATGCATTTGGAAAATTCACCATTGTCTTCGACTCTGCATCACTTTAAATGTTAATTTGATTATGCACTAAAGCTTCTATGCTCGCTCCAAAACCTTATGCTTCTGAGATTAGGCGAGAAGTTGTACAATGAATTCCTTATGTGTACTTCAGAGCTCTGAGGAATTAAAAAAAGTACACTTTAATCTGATGAGATCCCATCATGTAAAATTTTTTTACTACCTTTCTTTTCTTCACCATCGATCCTGAAAATCTTTGTCTTGTCTCTGTCCAAAGTCTTTGGGGATGTTTTCTCATGCTTGGCTAAGGAGAGAGAGAGAAAGGGAAAGAGAGAGAGAGATGACAGGCACTCACACTTTAATTGGAGGTTGGGTTAGTTCTGCAGCTTCGCTTCTTTGAGAACAGAAGGCCTTCACTACAACCTGCATCCCTCCTGCGCTGACCTAGAAACAGCCCGCTTATCACTCCCCTGGGTGGCCATTCGCTCTCTCTCTCTCTCTCTCTCTTTCTCTCTCAAATTTAGCTACCAGTGTCTTCTGTAAATGCTGTTAATATCTGTGAGAGGCAGAGAGGAACAGAGGCTTGCTCCCTCTCCTGGGAATGTATGGAAATGTGGAACAGTTCAGTAAAGTGTGCAAAGAGTTTTAGGTATTTTATGGACAAATCTAAGTGTGTCATCTAGACATGAAGTAAATTACTAGCTTCCATCTTTATAGAACATCTGGAGTAAAGTCTGTTTACAAGGATGGAGTGAAGCATTCAGACAATGATTTACAATATTCCATAAATTATACGCATGTTTCCACAAGCTGTGCTAAGCTGCAACATCTCATTAACAGGTTTTACATGTTACACAAAAAAGTCAGCCACTGAATTTTTGAGCTCTCTAACTGACCTCTAATTCAGTGGATAATCAAAAAGCATTTGTGTGTGTGTGTGTGTGTGTGTGTGTGTGTGTGTGTGTGTGTGTGTGTGTGTATTGCATGGCTTTCTCAAAGATGCACAGGCAAAAGGCAAAGCTGCATTTACTCTATTAAGGCTTAAAAAAGAACAAGAATCTGAAGGTAAAGACAGGGATAAAGTGAACAATTTACTTTTTAAAGATCATTACCTACAACAATTATTGGGGGAAAACAACACACCAGAGTGAGAAAGAATTGAAAATGGAAGTGATTATCTCTGAGCTGCCTAAAATAGTACCTATGGTAACACCGTGGGAGGGGGGGTGTATAACAGTAAAAATCATCACTTACACAACTTAAATCAAGTCTCTCTCCTAAACCCATTACTTTCATAGGGGGGTAGATGATTGGCAATGAAGTGTGTATACACATGAGGCAGGTGTGTAAGCCCCATAACACCCACCTGCATTTTAATTAGCTTAGAATGTGTTTCTGGGATATTCTACATACCAACTCATCACCATGACAGCCCTGGCACAATGTTGCCAGCTAACCAGACAGGACATGTTTAGCTTAGAATTTAGCCCAAGGCTGAATATTCCATTCTCAATGCTCAGTCTCAATGCAGCCTCAACCCAGTCTGTCTTTGCAGAGAAAAGAGGTGCTGCAGAAATGTGACCGTGATTCTGTCAGATAAGCCCTAGTGAAAAGGAAGTCAGTTATAAAATCATGAGCAGAACTAAATGAACTATGGGAGATAAGCATTACCAGAAGAGGTTACTCACTCTGTCTTTAGCAGGTATCCCTATTAATAAAGACAATTGTATTCGATTCTTATGCCATTTTGTTACAAGCATGGGTTTTTTTAGAAGTATGAGGTGGTAGTCATCAGAAGTGTGTGTCTCAGTCCTGGCCTTCACCATGCATCACAGCATGCACATTAATCATGGGCCTGTCTTACTTCTTTCCCTCGGTTCAGTCTACTCATGTCCCACTTCTGTCCTCGACCACCAATCATACTTAATTAGAGCCTCGGAAAAGCTCCCACTTAAAGATGCCTTTCCTCTACATATTTTTTATCTGATAAATATAATTTATAACTCGCATCCTGAGGAAACATTTTAACTGCAGTTTCATTTTAGGCCACTTGCTACTGCCTCAGAAGTGAAGAAAACTGAAGCACATTAATTATACTTCAGCAGAGAAAATTCAATACGAATAAAATATTATTAGCTTTATAATACACTGCAGAGATTTAAGAAAATAAAACATTCCTAAAATGATGACATAACATAACAAACATTATATATAATTTATATATGATAAATATAATAGATATATTCTTTTTACTTTATGAATTATACTGTAATGAAAATAACTGAAAAAAGTCAGCAATACTCATATGGTAGACTGTAACTCAGTATCTGTGCCGGTTTACTATTGGCAACTATGGAGTTTGACTGATTGGGAATAGCATGAAAATATTACCCCAAAAAAGGATATTTTTTTTATTCAAATATGCAAATATGGTCAAAACCAAAAACAAGCATATTTATTTATGAGATGAGTTGCCCTGGAGAGATCTATGTGCATAATGTCCAAGAGGTTTGGAATCTGAATAAAAATGTGTAGTTTAATTTGTTGGGTAAATTTTTGTGTTTATAGGGAGTAGAAAAACAGAGAACATAATACAAATATGCAATAAATCAAATGAATTCACACATCTTTCCTGCACCAGATTTTATTATATGAGACACAATCTGTCCAAATTACAGGCACAATTTTATACTGTAAATTTACCTATAAAGTGTGCAAAATATTGATGTAGTTACACAACAGATGTGACAAATCTTCCCAAAATCAAGATATATTTAATGAAATCTGGGTCTATCAGGAGTGACTGCAGTTTTTGGTACTGCGGTAATAGAAATCATTTATTGGTAATGTTGTTTCAAACTCAAAAATCTCTGTTTATAAATTTAGTAAAAACAAAACCAAAGTTGAAAAAATATATAGTGGTTAAATTCTGATCATTTTAATTATGTGGTTCCTAAACAGCAGATATAATCAATCAAACATGGGTCCATTAACTCTTCTCACATGACATCTGAGCAAAAGCCTTGCAAAGCACTGTCAATTCCTTTTCATTGTCTTACACAATTTGCAGGCTACAATCAAATGACTGCATTACTCTAACTGGCATCCTGTTTCTGTGCTGGCATACTGCCCAGATAAACCTTGGAGACTGGCATACAACACAGCATGAATTTCATACAGGTCTAGGGTTAGAGGCTATGCACACTGAGAACATCACTATAGTGTAGGATAAGGAACTAAAGAGAAGAAGTGCTGTGGAAGCACTATGCTGGCATATTTGCATCCACTTGTCCGCTTAGAAGAAAGAGTGCCTGAAAAGTTACTGTTGCAAACTTATTTGGACTGATTAAACTTATCCAAGATTTCTATCTTAATGAAAGTAGACTCAGATCTATATCCACAGAGCACAGGGGCTTGATTTGATGAGTATAAAAATTATGTTATAGCCAAATCTTAACCTTCATCAAATCACTATTATCTATTTGAAGAATTGTGTTCACTCCTCTAGTACACTTAGACTAAATATAT